>OY776129.1:49180155-49719233 GCA_963675135.1 Galeopsis tetrahit | reverse complement strand
TCTGTGTTCGAAAGCTGCACCCATTTAAATATTTATTCAATTTTCATTCAATAATATTCAAAAAATAATCCCTTTCACTTTTAATTTAATATTATGAAAAATAGTAATTTCTTACATAAAAGGATGTAATAACTCCAGCAGTATAGCCAGGCTGTAGCTTGATAGCAGCCCCAAAATACCCAGATGAATAAGGATTCAGCGATTTGAATCCGCTCCCTGCCAAAAATATTTAAAATAATTTTATTAAAAAAAAAAGTCTCTATCACGATATAAATCACTATTGTTGAGTATTGATATCTCACCTAAAAGCTTAAATTATGAGAAAGGAGTCCATTCATGATATTTTCAATAATATATATTCTCGACATCAATGCGCGCAATATGTACCATCGTGATGTCACAAAATATATACTTTAGGCGTTTATTGCAAAATTGGTCCTACATGTGAAATTCGCCATTGCACTTTTCGTAGTAGCTACACTAGTACTTATGCTAAAAAAATTATCATTTTCGGTGTACGTTTTTTAATTGCAAAACTGATCCCACGAAAAAATAATAATTGTACACTTGGAACTATCAATCATTGGTAAAAAAAAAAAGAACAAAATTTTAGAATGACGAATAAGATTCGTGTGGGATCACTTTTGCAATAAACGTACGAAATAAAAACGATAGGTACGTACCGCCATAGGTCTTATCGAGCCAGATAGTTAGTGTGCCTTGGTCTACTCGTTGATGTGCAGAACCCCAAAGATTTCTATAGCCTTGGTTGAAGGGTATGGAGCCAATTTTAGAGCTGGGGTAGTACCCTGGTGCAGGTGGAGCAGCATTAACATTGGTGAAAGCTGGGAACATCAAAAGAAAGAGGAGAGAAACAACGAGAGCCATGAGTAGTGAATGTTTAATTTGCTACCTCTAATTATTGAATTGTGTATTGAAATGTGAGCTACAATGGTATATATAAATAGCAAGATTATGGGGTCCCACTTGCTAAAATATATATTGTGATAAGCAAGTTGATGCCTTGAAGGAGAATCGAAATGCACCAAACACACATTAATATTAATTCTTGGCAGTATATATATCTTTTTTATTATTATATATGCATGGTTCCCATTTTTAGTCTACTTTTCCATATTGTTATGGTTATTTATGAGATAGGTAGCTAGGTTGTTAGTTAGGGCTGCTCATTGTTGGAAAATTATAACTTAATTTACTTCTTTTCAGTTGAAATCTTTTAATTTACTTCTTGTATTGCATGTGGTGTGATGCTTTATAATATTGCATTGTACCCCAATTTTACAATCTTTTAAGCAGTATTTCAATTTTACATTTTATGTTAATGTAATGCGTTTTAGATATTATGGTATTAGTAAAAGAAAACATAAATAATTTCAACACAAAGGTAAATTATACAAACTCGTAATACATTTTTTTATAGAAAAAATAAAGGATTTTATTTCAGAATGATAGGTTTGCGCCTTTCATTGTTGATCAAATATCGATTACAACAATTTGATATTTCTTCTATCCACACTTCCTCATATTAAACCATCGTCTAGCTAGAGTGTGAGAGAGAGAGAGGTATTCTCTTCAACCTACCGGAAACCAGTACCATCGAAATCATCCTTCCCAGCTTATGTATCCCAAAACAGCCCACCCCTGCCCTATCCTTCCTCAACATGCTACCAAAAACTCTGTTTACCCCAGCCTTACTTTCACCATAACCCTGCCCCCAGAAATCCTTACCCATAGCCTCAACGCCACCCCTTTAAACCCCACTCCACCCCACCCATTGTTAAACCCAAACCTCCCAACAACACCTTCGTCGACCATGAAACGACACTTCCTTCACAGAGGAACGTTACCCCGTCGAGAGAGGTTATCCGAAATAATCGATCCAAGAATTCTTTCAAAGTTTTTGTGTCAAACTTACTGGATGATTGGAGAGAAAGAGATCCTTTTGAGTGGCTACGTCAATTCGGCCGCATCACAACATTTTCATTCCACATAAGAGAACTAGGTTTGGAAGAAGGTACGCCTTCGTGAGGTTCGTTAGCCATTCAAACCTCCATAACATTGCGGTTGCCATTAATAAAATGTGGATCGTAATTCCAAGAAAGACAAGAGCCCAACCTACAAGTTACGCTCTGCCTAAGGGGAGCATAAGAGACGAGAGGAGCTTTGCAGGAGTAACTAATGAACGCACCAGTAAGTTTAATTAGACCAGGTTATTTCTGTGGATGGAATTAGCAGGGAGGACAATTTGAAATGGGAGGAATCGTGCTTAGTGGGAGAGGTTCTCATTGAAGGGATTCTGATGGATGTCATCGACGAACTTTCAGACGATAAGTTTGGTGCTATCTCTGTAGTTCCACTAGGCGGCCTCAAAGTCATGATTTCCCCCTCAGCTTCTCCTAAGGAGTCCAATATCCTCATTGGGGAGACGGATTGGGCCAGTAAGAGGTTCTCATCTATCAGAAAATGGACTCCAACCGATGTTGTTAAAATCAGGAAAACAAGGCTCTCTGTGTTTGGTATCCCGTTTCACGTCTGGAACAAGGAAACATTCAAAGTATTGGAGAGTCCTTTGGCAGAGTAGAAGAGATAGACGACAGAACTTTAAGGAAATCTGACCTATCTGTAGGCCGCTTGAGAATCTCCACCAATCGCTGGACTTTGATTAATGACTCTGTCAGACTCAAAATTTTAGATGCTATCTTCGACATCTGGGTTTCAGAATGTGTAGCAGAGGCCAATCAAAATGAGGTGTGTACCAGGTGTGGCTCCTCGGATTCCGACTTAGAGGTGGGATCGACGGTCTTCAGCTTATCCTCCGATATTAATTGAAATACCCGATGGTGAAGGAGGGTCGCCGGACCTGGTAATCGGCGAGGGAGAGGACCGGTTGATTTACGACGCCGATAGAGGGTCTTTGTATTGGGCTGAAGGCAAGAACAAATACAGATGGGACTCTGCACTCCCCGTCGCCGTTGGAGGAGCGCCGACCTTGGAAACCGACGATGGCGAAAGCAGACGGGCCCAAGCGGAATTCCCCGTTGGAGATGGAGGGTCGTCGGTGATGGTAGATGACTTTTTGGAGAAATGTGATGCACCGATCCTGGTAGACGGTGAAGGCGACCCCATAAGGGAGTCTGAAAATCCCGATGCACCGTTCTTGGTCGACGGCGAAGGCGATCCCAGATGGGAGTCTGCAAATCCCACCGCCGATGATGAAAGGTCGCAGGTGTTAATAAGCGATGATGGCGAAGTCAGATGGGCCCAGGCGGTTACTATGGGACCCACAACTTGAACCGAAATGATTGCAAATCTTCAAGATTCAATGGTTGGCACGACTCACGAGTTTTGTGCCTCGGTTCCTGATGATATGGGCAGCGCAGTAAAGACAAAGGGTCACACCATATGTGAAGTCTTCACACTCCCCGAGAATAGGGCCCACAAGCAGATTTCGATTATTACTTCCCCTCTTATCTCTCCTATTAAAATTGTTGACTCATCTAATTCAGGCCCATCAAAGAACAAACCCCAATCTCCTGATAAAGCTTCTAATTGTCTGATCCTTTTAGGCTTGGCCCACTTATTGAGCAAGCTTGGGAAAAGAATAACAAGAGGGCTAAGAAGACTAATCAATGACTAATCCACCGAACCAACACCAACGGCCCACATTCTCAATGGCCAGAGTTCATTAGGCAAATGGATTATGGGGGAAAAGAGATTGAATCAGCAAGTAATCAACCCAGAAGGAAGAAAGGGAAATTCGCTAAAAAAAAACTTAAGTTAATCAATCCAACAACCATTGCATCATGTCCAGGGGAGAAGCGGACAACCCGTAAAAGTCAAGGTCAAAGACAAGGATATTCTGACAACCATTGCATCAATCCAACAACCATTGCATCAACGAGGTGTGCATGCATCTTGGTTTCTCTAAGGTCAAAGACAAGGATATTCTGACAAAACAACTGTTGGATTTTGAAAGGAGAGATAGAGAGGTTTTCGCCTCACTATCTTAGCTTACGGTGTGTCACGAGTTTGGAAAGGTGCCTCTATTTTTATGAAGATCATCAGCATTAATGTGAGGGGTTTAGGCAACAAAAAGAGCAAGAATTGTGTCAGGGAGCTTGTGGGGAAAGAAGGAGCGGATATGGTCTGTATCCAAGAAACTAAACTGGAAATTATCGGAATCAAAAGTTGTGAAGAGATTTGGCCCGATAAGAACTTTGATTGGTATTTCAAAGGAGCTAATGGAAATTCGGGAGGCGTCTTGACCATATGGAAAATTTTGTGTTTATTAAATCGGATGGGTGGGATGAAGACGGTGCTTTAGCGGTGATAGGTCTGTGGGGTCCAGAGAAAATCGAAGTAAGGGACGATCGAGAAGCCAAGTGGTGTTTCTGCAGAGATTTCAACTCAATCCTTCACCATTCAGAAAGAAGAGGCTCGGGGCCGGACGTTCCCCAGAGAACTGATAAATTTTTCAAGGCTTTCGTGAACGATTCAAGGTCGGTGGACCTTCCTCTCCATAGAATGAAATTTACCTGGTATAGGGACAATGGGACGTGTTGCAATAGAATTGACAGATTCCTAGTATTAGAGAGATGGGTGCTCCAATGGCCACACTCGAAACAGGTCGGACTTCATAGACTATTTTCGGACCACGCCCCGATTTCTCTTAGCATGACCGAGGTGATCGATTGGGGACCCAAATCGTTCAGGATTATTGACTAGTGGCTTGACGAACTTGGTTTTAAAAATCTGGTGGAAAGTTCTTGGAAAGGTAACTCGATTAGTAGCTGGGGATCGTTCGTGATCAAGGAAAAGCTAAAGGCACTCAAATTGGTTATTCGGAATTGGAAGCTGAAAGGCAGTTCTGACATTGAAAAATGCATCAAAGACTCTGAGAATTTGTTGCAGGTGTTAGACGAGAAACTAGAGACCCAAGGTTGGAGTAACTCAGATGTTTCCTTAAGGCTAAGTACTCTCGCAGATTTGGATTCTCTTAAAACAAAAAGGAGCAGAACGGCTTTCCAAAGGTCAAGAGTTATATGGCTCCTTGAAGGTGATGCCAATTCGAGTTTCTTCCACTCCATCGTAAACAAGAACCAAAGAATCAGTGAGATAAAAGGTCTTTATATTGACGGAGAGTAGGTAGAAGGAGCGCAGCGCAGGATGTCAAAGACGGGGTGTTCAAGTTCTTTAAGGATACCTTAATGAAACAATTGTACGCGCGACCTCGAGTGGATGAGATCAGTAGTCTCAAAATTGACACCATTGCTAATTCGGTGTTATGTGGCGAATTTTCCGAGGAGGAGGTCAAGAGAACCGTTTGGGGTTGTGGGAGTAATAAGAGTCCAGGGCCTGACAAATTCAACTTCAGATTCATTAAAACATTTTGGGACACTATGGAGGAGGATTTCTGACGTGCAATCTCTGAATTCCACGCTAATGGCAAACTGGCAAAAGGGATTGACGCCACCTTCGTTACTCTCATACCCAAAGTCCGCAATCCGGTATCCATCAAAGAATTCAGACCCATATCCCTTGTAGGATGTCTATACAAGATCATCTCAAAAATTATGGCGTCTAAATTATCAAAAGTTCTTGAGAAGGTCATTTCTACTAACAATCTGTGTTCATTGGAAAGAGAAACATCCTGGATGGAGTGGTCATTGCCAACGAAATTGTTGAAGAGGTGGTTCGAGATAAAAAGAGGATTTTTTTGTTCAAACTGGATTTCGAGAAAGCCTATGATTCAGTGGATCACGAGTTTGTGCTGGATATGCTATGTCTTATGGGTTTCAATTCCACTTGGTGCAAATGGGTCAAAGAATTTAATCAGCTACTGTCTCCATTTTAGTCAACGGGAGCCCTGCTAAGGAGTTCAGAATGGAGAGAGGCATCAGACAGGGTGATCCACTTTCGCCCTTCTTATTCACTATAGTAGGGGAGTGTCTCAGTCTCATGATGAACAAAGCCATCGAGAGCGGTACTTTCATCCCTGCGATCGTAGGGAAAAACAACATAAAGGTCTCTCATCTTCACTTTGCTGATGACACCCTGTTCTTTGTGGAGGCTAGCAGCAAAAATTTGTTGACGTTGAAAAGTATTCTCAGAATGTTTGAGGTTTGGTCCGGACTTAAGATCAACTTCAACAAGAGTACGTTATTTGGCATCAACATCCGAGAGCCGGATCTGAACAAATGGGCAAGATTTCTCAACTGTAAAACCGCGGCGTTGCCACTCAAATACTTGGGACTATCGATCGACGACAGAAAGAGAAATTCTCGGAACTGGGAAGACATCAAAGACAAAGTGGAGAAACGTCTAGATCGGTGGAACGACAAATCTCTCTCGTTCGGAGGTAAGCTTATCCACATTAACTCTGTTCTATCTCACATACCTACTTACTCCTTATCCATCAACCGAGTCCCAGCCAAAACCTTAAAATCCATCCAAACCCTTCAAAGAAGATTCTTATGGGGCAATGGCAACCCAAAGGAGAAGAGAATACCGTGGATAAGTTGGGACATTACTTGCAGAGAAAAAAATAAGGGAGGGTTGGATGTTAAGAATATTCATCTATTCAATCTAACCCTGGTAGGGAAATGGGGGTGGAGGTGTCTTAGGGAAGGGGAGCATCTTTGGAGTGAGATTCTTATGTTTAAATGTGGGTCTTTTAGTGAGTGTGTTGAGTTTTTTAAGAACACTGGTAAATGTCATAAAAGTTGGTCTAAATGGTGGGCTAACATTATTAAACATGTGGGGGCGTGTGACTGGTTCAATAATAATATTTCTGTGTGTAATGGTAGGTCTACTAAATTTTGGACGGATAGGTGGGTTGGGGGAGAGAGTTTGGAGAAGTTATTTCCTAGATTAGAAGTTGAGAAACAGTGTGTGGTGTCTAATAGAGTCAAATGGTCTAATGGTCGTAAGAGTCTCGAATGGAATTGGACTAGAAACCCCCTGGACAGGGAAGTTTCTATTGTTAGCAATACCTGTAATCTTATTGACAGGTACATCAAGCATTCACCGAAGGAGGATTATTGGGTTTGGAGCGACGAAAATGATGGAAAATACTCAGTTAGATCAGCATACAAGCTTTTGCAGGAGGTAAACACACAGGTCAATCCGGATTTGGAAGACCTCAGGCACATCTGGACGAAGGGCGTACCCCGCAAAATTACGGCTTTCTCGTGGAGACTTCTCCAAGACAAGGTACCTACACTAGTTAATCACAGGAAAAGAGGGGCGTACAATGAACACCTCCCTCTCACTTGCAAGCTGTGTGGTACTGATCCGGAAGGCACTGGTCATCTTTTCTTCACCTGCCCCTTTTCTTCACGAGTGTGGGGGAGAATTTATGATTGGTTTGGCAAATCTACCCAAATTGCTCATTCAAGATTGGCCCATCTCAAGACGCACAAAGATATGATGGGTAAAATCAAGGAGCGGATGTGGGAAAGCATTTGGCATGGAACAATTTGGAGCATTTGGCTCAAGAGAAACAATCTAAACTTCAAAGGGGTGCAGGTTAGTGACGACAAAATTACGGAGGATATTAAACTTACTACATTCAGATGGTTCAAGGCTCATAAGCTGATAAATACTTGGAACTCTTTTGAGGAGTGGACTAGAGAACCTATTTTGTGTTTGAGCTAGATTGTGTCATCTCAATTTTTCTTTTATTATGTAACTCTTTGACATTTCTCTTGGGGTATTCCTGATACCCGTGAATAAAATTTGGTTGTTTCCAAAAAAAAAAACCATCGTCTAGCTTTTTCATGCGGTGTAGCTTTTCTTTTCGCAAAAAGGGACTCGATTGGTTCAATAAAAAATATTTATTACTCCCTCTATTTATGAAATGCAGTCTCATTTGACTTATATTTTTCGTCCACCAAATGTAGTCTCATACACTTTATGGAAACAATCACCCTTCAACCACACTTAATTACTCAAATTGTCATCAACTTTATTCACAAACAATCACTTTATTCACAATGGACCGTACAATACCCTTACTTTATCTATTTTATCTACATTTTACTTAAAACTTATGTCTCGCCCCAATGAGACTATATTTAGTGGATGGGGGGAGTATTTTACTATAAGTGATAATTTGTAAACCAATTAAATATATATGATAACACGGTTTTACGTACATAAGACTGTGAGGTTTATCTCAAATCTCCTAAACTAGACGAGTTCGACTTGTCTGGTAAAGATCAGGTAGATTCTAGTCTACTACTGTACTCGTCTGTTGGGCAGATCAGTCGAGGTACTTAGTTGATAGAAGTCTTCGGAAGGACTCAGCTGTTGGGCGTATTAGCTGGTGGAGTCAGATAAGTTAGCTCAGACCAGATCAGATGAGTTGGAGGAGTCCAATCGGATGAGATGGGTGTTGCGAAGAAGTAGACAAGTTGGGAAGACCAGACAGGTTGGACCAGATCAGTCGAGTTCTGTTAGCAGGGTTAATTTTTGGCTAAGTGTTGAGTCGTCTTGTTTGCGAAGACAAGTGAAGGGCAGGGAGGTCATTTCAAATTGAGTCACGCTGAAGGTGTGAGTTTGTTACATGGTTGTAACAGAATCCACGTGGCAATCTACACGCGTTCAGAGCACGCTGCAATCACCATTGGCAACCTATAAATACCCCATTGCTTGTATTTGTAATCTTTGACGCGTACGAGCATTCGTTTTGAGAGTTGAGAGTTCACGAGCGAAGTGAGGATATAATCCCTTTCCGAGTGATGAGTGTTTGTAAACATCTCTTATACTAATCAAATTGAAGTCGTGTGTCCAGTGGATGTAGATCACATTGATCGAACCACTTAAATCTTCTTGTGCTCTGTTTTTCGTTTTCGTTTATATTTGTGAATTGCCATGCTTTCGTTGGATTGAATATTGGCCGATTATTTTGCTTGTGATTGGAGACGTCTAGTCAAAGTGAATTATCATTGACAATCGTAACAATTGGCGCCGTCTGTGGGAACGAGAGGAATCGAGAGGAATCTATTGTCAGCCATTAATCAACTGCCAGTTCGAAGATGGAGAATTCAACCAAATATAATATTGAGAAGTTCTCAGGCACGGGTGACTTTGGGCTGTGGAGAGTCAAGATGCAGGCTCTCCTAGAACAGCAAGGCTTGTTCGACGTGCTCGAAGAGTCTACAGCCCCAGCTGAGGAATCTGCCTCCGTTGCTGCTGAAAGGAGCAAGATGCTCAGGAAAGCTCGAAGCACTATTCTACTCTGCCTTGGTGATAAGGTTCTGAGAGAGGTGGCTAAAGAGAAAACCGCGAAAGAGGTCTGGGACAAGCTAGGTAAACTTTACATGGTTAAAACCTTAGCTAACCGTCTCTATTCGAAACAGAAGTTGTATGCCTTCAGAATGGTGGATGACAAGCCCATTCCGGATCAGCTTGATGAGTTCAATAGAATTCTTGATGATCTAGAGAATTTAGATGTCAAGTTAGAGGAAGAGGATAAGGCTCTGATTCTATTGAGTGCTCTCCCTAAGCCCTTTGAAATCTTAAAGGATACCATCTTGTATGGTAGGAAGGAAAGTATTACATTGGAGGATGTAATGCTGGCTGTCAAGTCCAAGCTGCTGCACAACAAGACGTCTCAAGCAGATAAGGTCAGTAGCGGAGAAGGATTGGCAATCAGAGGTGGCCAGAAGCGATCTGGTGCCAAGAAGGGGTCTAGTCAACCCAAAGGAGCTGATAAGGGAAAATCAGCTGTGTCCACTCAAGGTGATGCAGTGTGCTACCATTGCAACAAGCCTGGGCTCTATAAGAATGCTTGTCATAAATACAAGCAGTTCTTGAGGAAATCTGGTGCCAATACCTCTAATGACAAGAATCAAGCTAATCAGACTCAAGTTGAGAAGGAGTAAGAAGGTTACGAGTCTGATCAAGCACTAACCATCACACCTTCTACAGAACAGCAATCATGGATCCTTGATTCAGGGTGTTCTTTCCATATGACTCCAAGACGAGATTGGTTTCATGACTTCAAGCAACAGAAGGGCGGTTCTGTTCTGCTTGGGAATGATCACACTTGCAAAGTTGTTGGAGAAGGTAGTGTTCACCTGAAGATGTTCGATGGGGTAGTAAGAATACTCAAGAGTGTTAGGTACGTACCTGAACTCAAGAGGAATTTGATCTCACTTGGGATGCTGGATTCTATGGGCTATAAATTCCAGTCTGCTGATGGAGAGATCAGTGTGTCAAAAGGGGAGCTGACTGTCCTGAAAGGTGAGAGAAGAAGTGATCTCTACTTTCTTAAGGGAGAAACAGTAGTTGGTAGATCAGATGTAGCGGAGGTGCAAGACAACTCGATGTTGTGGCACAAAAGACTAGCTCACGTAGGCGAGAAGGGCCTAGTGGAGTTGTCTAAACAAGGTCTGCTTGGCAAAGACAAGATCACTCAACTCGACTTGTGTGAGTCTTGTATTCTTGGTAAGTCCAAGAGACTTAAGTTTGGTAAGGGTGTCCACTCTACCAATGGGATCATGGACTATGTCCATTCTGATCTATGGGGGCCAGCGAGGAATCAGACGAGGTCTGGTGGTAAATACTTCTTGTCTATCATAGACGACTACTCAAGAAAGGTGTGGGTATCTATTCTCAAGTCGAAATCAGAAGCATTTGAGAAATTCAAGGAATGGCTCATTGAATGTGAAAATGTCACAGGCAAGACTCTCAAACATTTGAGAACTGATAATGGTCTAGAGTACCTATGAGACGAGTTCAATGTGTTCTGCAAATCGAAAGGAATAGTACGGCATAGGACTGTGCCAGGGACCCCTCAGCAAAACGGAGTAGCTGAGAGGATGAACCAGACACTACTTGAGAGAGTCAGGTGTATGTTGAACAGTTCTTGTCTGCCGAAGGTGTTTTGGGGAGAGGTTGTGTCTACTGCAGCCTATTTGATAAACAGGAGTCCTTCCTCGGCTGTGCAATACAAAACCCCAGAGGAGTTGTGGTCTGGCCATGCAACTGAGTACAGTTATTTGAAGGTTTTTGGATGTGCAGCTTATGCTCATGTCAAGCAAGATAAGCTTGAGCCTCGAGCATTGCGATGCGTGTTTGTTGGGTATCCTTCTGGCGTGAAAGGATACAGGTTATGGTGCCTCGAAGCTGGGATGCAAAAGTGCATAATCAGTAGAGATGTTACATTTGATGAGAGTCGGATGCCTCTATCAGAACAGACTAGTACGAGTACTAGTGCAGCTGATAACCAACCAGACGAGACACAAGTCGAGGTGGAGCAAGTTGACTCCAAAAGACCAGTTGAAGAACATATTGATCCAGATGAGGAGGGCGATCCTCAAAATGAGAATGATCTTCAACATTATCAGCTGGCACGGGACAGAACCAGACGAGAAGTCCACCCACCTCAGAGGTATGGACAAGCTGACATAGTCTCATTTGCATTATGTGCAGCTCTTGAGGTGGAGTCTCTGGAGCCGAAGTCTTATTCAGAAGCCATCAGCTGCCACGACAAGGAGAAGTGGATAGTTGCTATGGAGGAGGAGCTGCTTTCTCTGAACAAGAACCAGACATGGGAGATTGTTCAGAGGCCCAAGAACAAGAAGTTGGTTGGGTGCAAGTGGATCTATAAAAAGAAGGTGGAGGCTCAGAGGGGTGGCAAGCTTAGATACAAGGCGAGGCTTGTAGCTAAGGGATTTACACAGAAAGAAGGTATCAATTTCAATGAAATCTTCTCATCTGTTGTGAAGCATTGTAGCATCAGAATCTTGTTAGCTATGGTTGCACAATATGAATTGGAGCTACATCAGATGGATGTGACCACAGCTTTCTTACATGGATCTCTAGACGAGAGGATCTACATGAAGTTACCAGAAGGGTTGGACATAGAAGAAGGGGAAGACAAGGCCTGTCTATTGAAGAAGTCCCTCTATGGCCTCAAACAAAGCCCTAGATAATGGTACTTGAGATTTGATGAGTACATTTGCTCAGCTGGTTTTACAAGGAGCTTGTACGACAGCTGTGTCTATTTCAGACGGGTTGGGACTGGTGTTACCTATCTTCTGTTGTATGTTGATGACATGTTGATAGCAGGCGAGTCTATTGACAGTGTTAATCAAGTTAAGGAGATCCTCAAACAGGAGTTTGAGATGAAAGATCTTGGTGAAGCCAAAGTGATTCTTGGGATGGAGATCAGTAGACTAGATGGGTCTATTCTGCTGAGTCAACCTACTTATCTTCAGAAGGTGTTAGAGAGGTTCAGAATGCATAAGGCAAAGACTGTATCTACTCCTATTGGCCAACATCATCGTTTGTCCAATCAGATGAGTCCCAGGAACAGCCAAGAGCGAACTCAGATGAGCAAGATACCTTATGCCAGTGTTGTAGGGAGTTTGATGTATGCTATGGTGTGTTGTAGACCAGACTTGACTCATGCTATGAGTGTGATCAGCAGATATATGAGTGATCCAGGCTTAATCCATTGGGAAACGGTTAAGTGGGTTATGAGATATGTTCTGGGATCAGCACAGAAGGGTCTGAAATTTCAGAAGATGCCAAGTGAGGGGGATGCACTTGTGGGATACGTGGATGCAGATTACGCAGCCAATGTTGACACTCGAAAGTCCTTAACAGGATATGTGTTCACTCTATTTGGTACGGTAGTGTCTTGGAGGTCTATTCATCAATCCGTAGTTGCATTATCTACTACTGAAGCGGAGTACGTGGCCTTGACTGAGGCAGTTAAGGAAAGCATGTGGCTGAAAGGGATTCTTAAGGAATTTGGTTTATCTCAGAACAGTGTGACTGTCTTCTGTGATAATCAAAGCGCAATTCATCTCGCAAAGCATCAGGGGTATCATGAACGAACCAAGCACATTGATGTGAAACTGTACTTTGTGAGAGACATTGTGGAAAAGGGGAGCGTCCAGGTGGTTAAGATAGCTACTGAGGAGAACCCTGCTGATGCATTTACTAAGGCATTACCAAATGAGAAGTTTGGTTTATGTCTTAGGTCAGTTGGTTTGCATTAGTGACCTCTGCGGAGAAGGCTACTAGTCTGGTGGCGGCAGATTAGTAGTAGAGTTTGTCCTTTGAGAAGGATAGATCGGAGCTGTTTAGTTCAAGGTGGAGATTTTGAGCTAAAGGTGGAGAATTGTGAGGTTTATCTCAAATCTCCTAGACTAGACGAGTTCGACTCGTCTGGTAAAGATCAGGTAGATTCTAGTCTACTACTTTACTCGTCTGTTGGGCAGATCAGTCGAGGTACTTAGTTGATAGAAGTCTTCTGAAGGACTCAGCTGTTGGGCGTATCAGTTGGTGGAGTCAGATAAGTTAGCTCAGACCAGATCAGATGAGTTGGAGGAGTCCAATCAGATGAGATGGGTGTTGCGAAGAAGTAGACGAGTTGGGAAGACCAGACAGGTTGGACCAGATCAGTCGAGTTCTGTTAGCAGGGTTAATTTTTGGCTAAGTGTTGAGTCGTCTTGTTTGCGAAGACAAGTGAAGGGCAGGGAGGTCATTTCAAATTGAGTCACGCTGAAGGTGTGAGTTTGTTACATGGTTGTAACAGAATCCACGTGGCAATCTACACGCGTTCAGAGCACGCTGCAATCACCATTGGCAACCTATAAATACCCCATTGCTTGTATTTGTAATCTTTGACGCGTACGAGCATTCGTTTTGAGAGTTGAGAGTTCACGAGCGAAGTGAGGATATAATCCCTTTCCGAGTGATGAGTGTTTGTAAACATCTCTTATACTAATCAAATTGAAGTCGTGTGTCCAGTGGATGTAGATCACATTGATCGAACCACTTAAATCTTCTTGTGCTCTGTTTTTCGTTTTCGTTTATATTTGTGAATTGCCATGCTTTCGTTGGATTGAATATTGGCCGATTATTTTGCTTGTGATTGGAGACGTCTAGTCAAAGTGAATTATCATTGACAATCGTAACAAAGACAAACTCGTAAGGACATGTTTGGTTTGAAATTATAGTCTGTGTACGTGATGATGAGATATAATTATATTATTGTTGTAGAATTTTATATCAAATCAATTGTATAAAAATAATTAAATATTGTAAAATTTTTTTTAGAAATAGATGTAATTAAATATTGAAACCAATTAAAACTAGAATATAGACGGAACATGTAAAATCACTCGTTGTATTGAAGTAATCCCAAATCAAATTAGCATGCCCTAAATAACGCAGGGAAGACGGATGCCCAAAGATCAGATCGATTGAGTCAAACCTCTTTAATTTGAGCTATTGCGTTGACTTATTGAACAAGCAAAAAAGAATTGAAAAATAATAATGGTCGTCCTCCCTCAATAAAGTTTATTTGATTTTAGATTTTACATTCATCATGTTTTTATCTTAAATTTCAAGACGTTTTCTACGCAAAGTACTTTTCACGAAGATATGCATATACAGTATATATATTGTAGATTCCACAGACACTTGGTCAAACATTGGAGTATATATTTATCTCTGGACAATATATTAATTAAAGTCCAAACTATTTTATGGGCGGCCGGGGGTTCTTGTCTGAGCGCCAATATTGAAATTAGAAGCATTTATTTTGATACGTCTTAATTTCTTCGTTTATTAAATAACTCATTGACTATGTTTGGACAAATTAAAGAAATTAAATTACTAAATCATAGACTGGGTTACGTTTGGTTTTCAAAGAAAATTACATGCATGTGTCTAGTAATAACCAGATCGATCTGTTGTGGCAATAAAATTTCTTTTGGACTTGGAGTAAACTTGTGGCAGTTTGCCATTTCTGTTCTTCAATAGAGATTATATTACACGAAATCTTTTGTTTAAATTAAATGATCAAGAAAATGATCTACAAATTTGTAAATATGTCTATGATCAAATTAATTTTATATATATAGTTTGAGCTAGATTTTTTGGCCTAGCCAATACTAATTATTTGAGACGAAGAAAAAGGTAATACTTTTCGTAAAAAGGGGAGAATTTTTTTTATATTTTTTAATAATAAGCTCAATATCATTATTATTTTGAGATGGTGCATGGAACTTAATTAAATTAATTAAGGAGTATTAGTTGCATCGACAGAGAGCGAGCGCTTTATACAATCACCATGCATGCCAGTTTTAATAAATTTGTAATGTAATTAATGTACAGTATTTTGTCTAACGTGTTTTATATATCTACAGATCGAGTCAACGTTAAAGCATATATTAACAAATTAAATGTATGGATTCTCAATTTCTACCTTTAGAAATAATAATATGATTCCACCAATTAAATATAGGTAGATTTATTGTACGGATGCAATATTATTGTGAATAATGAGGATACAATAATTGAAATGATTAGTTTGGTGGGCAGTGACTTTCAAAACGATGATTTTCTTGTATTCACAAGCAACACACACTTAATTGTGAAATTCGCGACAAAATGGTGTTTTTTCAATTATATTGGCTGTATGTGCATGGCCTACGTGACCAGACCACCTAATTTGTGGACATCGCTGCCGACACCTATACATTGTCAAATTGTCGTCACATTTTTATACAAATTATAAAATACCATTAAAAGATGAAATTAGCCTGCACTTATAATTAACAAAATACTTTAAATAGTTTTTTCATTATATATATATAAATATATAAATTTGATTAATTGCACCAAAGTAATTTGAAAATGTTACTGAAGTCCTCTTGTAATTTAGAAATGGCACGAAATTCTCTATCTATAGTTTATTAATTCAACATTCATTTCTTCATAACAAGTTATCGATTTTATACATTTTCTCTATTTCTCGTATTGAAAGAATTCTGCAAGGATTGAATCCAGGACGTTTGTCTAATACCATGAAAAAATATCGCCTCATTTAAAAATTTGAATTTATAACGAGGTGTAAAATTAATTTATTTATATTAATTCTCTAATAATATAAATGAGGATTGCGTGCAATTTCCAAACCACCACTACAAGAAAAAGGCTTATAGTCACACATTTTTTATCACAATATAAAATAAATATGGTAAAATGTATTATATAGTCACATTAAATTTTTTAGTGTGTTAATATGTATGTTATAAATTAATACACTAAATATTAGGTGTGTGGATATATACTCAATTATCACGCATAATAATACAAATTGTCTATCGTCACACCCCTTTTAACACACTAAAAATAGATGTTTTTATAAGTACATTTTAAATACATTATATTTTAAGTGTATTAATAAGTATGTAATTTACCACACTAAGAAAAATAAGTTGGGTTAATATTAACTCTAATATCACATTATTCAATTGTATTAAGAATTATAAAATTCAAATTATATTAATTTTTTTTTTCATTTTATATGGCTGATAAAATATATATTTAAAAAAAATAAGAACACATTTTATTAATGAAATTTATTATTTACTTGGACAAATTTTTTATAGAGTAAATAATTAATTGTTGGAGTAATATATATTATTTTCATGATTCGCACAATTTTATTTTTTTACGTAACATTCCAATCAGTCATTTTTTTAATAAAACATTTTTTATTTTATTTTCACGATTCGCAAAAAATAATATATCTATAAATAATCTATTAGAAGGTTAACAAAGTTGAGATGTTAATTAATTATCCTAATCCTGTTTTCATATTAATCCCATTCTAAAATAATATATCTTTTTATTTAGATGGAGTATATTTTATTAGTAGCATTTTTTAATAATATTAAAATCGACCAGCTGATCGATAAGTCATGATTAATGAAGTTGGTACATTAACTCGTTGAAGGAGAAATTAATTAATTAGACACGTATAGCATTAAATATGATTTATAAAGCTGAAAATTATGAATAGAACAAAAAATATCAAAATCTTTAAAATAATTTTAGAATCGAGAGACTAATCCTAAGTATGTACGTATATCATAATAAAAGAAAAAAAGTACATTAGTTATATCATAATAAAAGAACAAAAGTACATTAGTTATATCATAATAAAAGAACAAAAGTACATTGGTAAATTAACATTCATTTATGGACATAACTCCAAATTTTGCCCAACTAACACACCTCATTGACAAAATCCTTTTAAGGTTAAAAGTCAGAAAAATGATAATTGAATATGTAATTGATCCAAAATAAAAAAAGTATGTATCTGCAGGTGTAATGTTGTATTCTGGCCGGTTTGAAACTTTGAATGCTAAACATATGATCGACCAATAGGCCATATAACCGGCCTTATTCAATGCAAAGTTGCCCAATTGATTCATTTCTTATTTAATTAAAGACTGTTACGTAAAGAATTTTAAAACCAGTTTGACTTATGCAATAACTGATAATGTTTGAAATTTTGAATTCAGTCTTCTCCGGGCACGGGTTTTAATAAATATTGATTAGTTTATTCATAAAGTAGATAAGTTGAGGGTATGATGGGGTATTGTGGGGTCCATTTGTAAATAAATGATTGTTTATGAATAAAGTGAATGGCAAAGTGGGTAAATAAGTGATGATAGGAGGGTGGAGATAAAGTAGTATGAATAGTATTGTTTCCAAAAAGGGTATGGGCATAATAAAATTGGACAACCAAAAAAGAAAAGTGGGAATAATGAAATTGGACGGAGGGAGTATAAGTTATTGAACAGTAAAATGAATTTTATAGAAAACTTTTTTTTTTTTTCGACAAAAATACAAGGGCTAAAAACATAAACTCTTTATAGAGAGATTAGAGCAAGTCTATCCTTGTAGAATTGTGAGAAACCAGCTTCATTCCAATCCTGAGGAGAAGAAGTGTTAATAGAGCCTTGAGCCAATTCATGAGCAATATGATTGTACTCTCGAGGGACATGCTTGCAGTCCCAAATATGCTCTAGTCGAAGTAATTCCTTAACTTCCTTAACGTATGTTTGTTCCAAATTACCAAGCCGATCTTCCTTTTCAATTGCAGTAATGACATCCATGGAATCTGTTCGTACGCCATTGATTTTAATATTATGTTGCTTACATCTTCGAAGACCAATGGCCATTGCTTTAAGTTCTGCACCGCAAATCGATCCCGGATAATCCATTCGTTGAGCTCCTGCACGTATAACTCGAGAACCAGAATCGAAAATAACCCAACCTGCAGCAAAGAAATTTTGGTCCATGTTATAGGCTGCATCCGTAAAGAGTTCATTACCTTGATTGATTCCCATACACAGTTATCTTTGCTTGGTGACAAAATCAGCATCCGTATTGCCAACTTTCCTCATCTGCTGAAATTCATGCCAATAAGACATGGCCCATTTAACATTGAAAGTCATTCCAATATTCTTCTTGACTTGTTTATGAGCCTCTTGATGAGTAAAGTTACATCTCTCTTTCCAGATGACCCAAGCAACCATCATAACCAAAGACATATCATCCCTTTTCATAAACTTCCCACACCAGCCAACAAAATCCAAGCCATTGCCATGTATAGCTTTTCTAACTTCATTCCAAAGCCCAGCTTCTTTCCAAGTATTTTTTGCAAAAACACATTTGAATAAGCAATGCATAGTATCGGCAATGAAAGTCCCACAACAACTGCAAATCGAACTAATGGGCACATGGTGATAAGCTAAATTACCTTCAGAGGGTATCATGTTTTGCATAACCTTCCAGCAGAAAATCCTGACTTTTGGTGGAACTTGGAGTTTCCATACAGCTTCATACACCTTTGCAGAAATCTGGGGATTTGAAGGACCTTCCATGAAACCACTCCTGTCCTTTATAGAACTTTGCATGGCCAATGAGTAACCTGAAGCAACTGTATAGTAACCATTAGAAGAAAGAGGCCAATAAAGTTGATCACAATGGTTAATACCAAAAGTTGGAGTTCTAAGAATATGCTCAGCTTCATAGGCATAAAAAGCTGTCCTAATGAGATGTTCATCCCACTTTCCATTATCAAGTAAAAATCTGTTAACATTGGAGGCACTAGCCCTTCTTGAGTTGATCATTCCACTTTCTGTTCCATGAATCCACCGATCCTTAAAAATCCTAATTGCACTTCCAGAGCCAACTCTCCATCTAGCCCCTTCCTCTAATAAATTCTTGCTCCAATACAAGGATCTCCAAACAAAGGATGGATTCGAACCAATCTCTAATTCTGACAAGCTGTTACCTCTAATATATTTAGCATTGAAGATCATGCCGAGAAGAGTATTAGGCTTATTAATAATTCTCCATAACTGTTTGGCCAGAAGAGCTTTATTGAAACAAATGAGACTTCTAAACCCCAGACCCCCTTCACTCTTTGTCTTGCACAGATCAATACATTTCTTCCAGTGCTTTCTTCTCCCCACATCATCATCACCCCACCAAAACCCAACAATAATCTTTTCCATGTCAGAGCAGACAGCAGCCGGCACCCTGAAGCAAGACATGGCAAATGAGGCAGTTGCTTGTAAGACAGCTTTGATAAGCACCTCCTTTCCCCCTTCTGAAAAAGATTTATGCTTCCATGATAACACCTTTTGCCGAATTCTGTCAGTCAGATATCCAAACTTCAATCTTTTTGCTTTTGGAATGATTGTGGGTAGACCAAGATACAAATCATAACCCTGAGATGATCTAATGCCCAACATAAGCTTAGTTTGATCTACATTTGTTTGGCTTGTTGAGGGACTAAAAATTAGGGAAGATTTTTCTCTGTTAACCAATTGACCAGAAGCCTTTTCATAGACATAAATGCAATTCACCACAGCTTGAGTTTCTTGTTTAGAGGCTCTGAAAAAAAAGAGGTTGTCATCTGCAAAAAAAAGATGTGATAAAATTGGAGCACCTCTAGCAATTCTGATACCAGAAATTTGTTTTGAGTCCACTGCAGATGAGAGCATAGAAGACAATGCTTGAGCACATAAAACAAAAAGGTATGGAGACAAAGGGTCTCCTTGTCTCAGGCCTCTGGTAGGAGTGAAGGTCTCAGTACAACTCCCATTGATATTTATGGCATAAGTCACAGAAGACACACATTTCCAAACAAGTTGAATCCATTTATTTGAAAAACCCATAACTTGAAGAATTTGCAATAGAAAAGGTCATTCAATTCTATCATATGCTTTGCACATGTCAAGTTTCAATGCTGCATATCCAACTTTGCTTTTAGAGGATCTCAAACAATGCATACCTTCATAGGCTACCAAAATGTTATCAGTAATAATTCTACCAGGCACAAATGCACTTTGATGAGGATCTATAATATCATTAAGAACACCCTTCAATCTATTAGTCACTGTTCTAGCAAGTATCCTATATAGGACATTACACAGGCTAATAGGTCTGAATTGTTGAGGAGAAGCAGGTGTCTTAACTTTAGGGATAAGTGAAATAATAGTATGATTCCATTGTTTCACATCTCCCTGCCCATTAAGAACATCTAAAATTGCATTCGAGATATCCTCACCAATAATGTTCCAATTATGAAGGTAGAAAGAGGCTGGAAACCCATCAGGGCCTGGAGCCTTCCAAGGATCAAGATCCTTGACTGCTTTAAACACTTCCATTTTGGAAAATGGAATGTCCAGAGTAACAGAACTTTCCACAGATATCTTTGATTTGAGACATTGAGTAGCCCTTCTGATTTCTTCATTTGATGGGGAGCCTGTTGCAAAAATCTTCCTAAAATAATCCATAAAAGTGTCATCAATATCCTTCTTTGAATACTTCCAATCACCATTGAAATCAAGAATCTGTCTGATGGTGTTTCTTTTTTTCCTTTGAGTGGCTTTTAGGTGGAAGAATTTTGTATTATGATCACCTTCTTGGAGCCATGTTACTCTAGCCCTCTGCTTCCAGAACCACTCTTCCTGAGATGTAAGTTTAGCCAAACCATCCTCCAATTCTCCAACTCTTCCCATATCAGGAACACAAGTATCATTATCCAGAATATCATTGATTTGTTTTTGAACTTGTTTAATCCTATGACACAGTGTACCCCCTTTTTGTTTTGCCCAGTCTAGAATCATGGCTCCACATGCATTCATATTCTCTATCAAATTAACATTGGGACTTGACTTATTCCAAGCTACTGACATTACCTTATTAAAGTCAGGTTCTTTCAACCAATAATTCTCAAACTTGAATGGCTTCTCCTGTGTATGATTGATGTTTAACTTTCTTGTGGCTTCAAATCTCATCATAATTGGCCTGTGGTCTGAGCTCAAAAAGCTCAAAGCAGAACCATCACAATATGCACATAAGTCAATCCAGCTTTCAGTAGCTAAAAACCTATCCAGTTTCTCTTTGATATAGAAAGGATCCTTTCTACGATTGTGCCATGTGTATTTTGGACCTGACATCTTAATGTCTTGGAGTTCATTGTAAACTAGAACTTCTTAGAACCGATCAATATTTCCACTAGGCTTGGGCCTGCCTCCAACCTTTTCATGATTATGCAAAATCTCATTAAAATCTCCCCCAATCAACCAAGACTTTGGAAGATTAGGCATGTAATGTTTAAGTCTTTTAAGAAGATTCCATGAAGCATTTCTTTGTTGAGGCACTGAATTTCCATAAAAACCCGTAAAACGCCAAGTTCCAATAGTATCCTTAATCAAACAATCTATATGACCAGGGGAATAGGACAACACAGAAACATTCGATTCATTCCAGAAAAGCAATAGTCCACCAGCAATGCCACATGCTTGAACACAAAAAACATTAGAAAACCCTAATCGAACCCTAAGAACTTCTGCAAAGGATTGGTTACATTTCGATTCAGAAACAAAAAAGTACGATGGATTGTACAATGAAACCAACATCCTAAGCTTATTGAACGCACACTTCTTACAAACCCCACGTGCGTTCCAGCATAAAAGTATCATTCAACTCGGCGGGGTTGAGTAACCTCAACCTCCGCCGTCATCGGAATCGAAATTTCTGATCCATAAGTCTCCAGCATACTCCTCGCCTTCTTCAAGAAGAAAAGTCCATCAATTTCTTGCCTCACCTTTTCAGCCCTGATGAAATCCGCAAGATCACTCGAATGATCCTTCCATAGTCTCTTCTTTCCTACCCGCATGTCGCCCGGGATTGAAAAACTCGGATTATTTCCTTCAGATTGTTCCTCCTCCACATTATTTTGCCCCGTTTCTTCTCTCAGTGGAACATAAGGGTGTTCTCCTTCATAAATAATCTCTTCATAAGTCACAAAATCCAAAATTTTAAAATCTCTACCCACATGATGAAAAACTCTAAGCCCCTTACGATTGTCCATTTCTTTCTCCAGCAGTGGCTCAGTAATTATTCTGTGATGATATCCATATGGGACAGTAAAAGAAAGAGGTTGAAGAACCAAACCTGTTTTGGGATCCTTTTGAGCAATCCGGACAGTTTCTGCTGCTCCATCCTCTCCCCTTTTTGTCATGAGTTCCTGAAAAGAATAGACTGCTTCCCTATCATTTTGGTTGGGTTGTGCTTCTTCATTGAGATTCCACAGAGGTCCCATCACCTCTTGCTCAGCCATTTGCCACATTTCCTTAACACCCTCGTCTAGCATTACCGCCTTGCCCTTAGCCCTCCTTCTTCTTTCTGACTCAGAGGATATGTTAACTTCCAAATTGATGATATTTGTACCAGCTGCCTCTCTTCTGGCATCTAAAGCTCGATCATGCACCACATTCTTACCAATTTCCTCCCTTATAGCTTCCAAAGCTCGATCTTGCACCACATTATTTGAACGAGCCAGATCAATGCCCAACAACCTAGAGAGGTCGTGCATGTCTCCTGCATTAGGCCTTTTTGCTTTATCCGCCTTTAGCCATTCCAGGAAGAATTTATGATTTTCCACCCAATCTTCCTCTCGATCCCTAACCTTGCTACAAGCTCTTGCAGAGTGAGTTAGGAGTCCACAATAAGTGCAAAAATCTGAAAGCCTTTCATATCGAAAGAAAATTATTGTGGAAACATTATTAGCAGTGAAGTTAGAGAAACGACATAAGGGGGCTTCCGTATCATAGAGCACACGGACTCGCAATGATTCTCCCCACGCTACCTGTCCTTCCTTAGCATTAACTTGAATCACCTCCCCTAGGATGCTCCCAACTCTTTCCCCAGTTACCTTTGTCATTGCATGTGCCGGGAGACTGTAGATCTGAACCCAGAACGGCACCCTGTCCATCTTCATATCATTAAAGCATTCCTCTCCGGTGAGTGGCTTAAGGACCATGAGTGATCGTCGCAGATTCCATGGTTGCATGTCAAGAACCTCCTGCATCTCAGCTTTATTGTTGAAATCAACAACATACAGGCCATCCCCCACCGAAGAGACAATGAGGGAAGAGTTAATCTTCCAGCTTGACAGCAACAATTTTTTAAGCTCAAGGACATTAAAAAAACGTCTAGAGACAAATTTAAGAGCAACTGAGGAATTAGGGATAACAAGCTCACTCGTATGAACAGCCGTATTAGCCGTTTCCTTCTCCGAAATTGAACATTCGCTGAATTGTTGTTGAATCGCCATTGCCATTTTTTGAAGTAAAGGAGAAATGTCGTATAGTAGAAGAAAGAAGATGAAAAGTTGTGCAGAAGCTTCTATCATCTCTTCCAAATTTATAGCCAAGATTGTAATGGGAAAACCACCAATATTCTGCGAAACCATTGGCCCAACAGAATAAAATATTCGAATATGTTAACCAAAAACACACCCTTCCGTTGGAGATATCAAGAAATCACGCGTGTGGGGAGATGAAGAGACTCCATCCTTCGTTTCTAACACCCCCAATGCTGGAGCAAGTAGAGCTCACTCACCTCTCAGGATAAAACCAATTTGAATGCCCCCTAATGATTAATCGAATTTGCCAAATCCAAGACAGCCACAAAGTGATCCAGTTTTGTTTTAAAAAACCAACATCTCATTAAATGCTTGATCCCAAGTAACAAGAAATCCAAATTCAAAACTTTTTAATAAGAAAAAAGAATTGAAGAAAACATTCTTTTCTTAAAAAAAAAAAGATGAAGATTTCCGGCGGAAGCAGGCGGTAATTGGAATAGTTTTCCGGTGGAAGCCGGCTATTACAAAGAGAGAGAAAGTCTAAATTTATATTTTTGAATTTTATAGAAAACTAGAAGAAAAAAAAATGAGTGCAAAAGTAGTACTGAAACCCATTACCATCAAATTCAGTAATTATATATTGTTTTGGGTAAATTCTTATACATTGTACGGAGTAATTGATTTTACTCAAAGGTATTACTAGTAATTAGTTTCACTAACAATACTAATTGTTCCAGATTAACATGCAGTATTTGTTTATATAAATTGCACGCGAATGTTACTCTTTCTTTTTTTTCTAATTTAGTCCACAGTACCTAATATATATGAAATGAAGTAAGAAATTAAAATATACTGTAATTAGTATTAGTCGAAAATGTGCATAAAATTATGTAATTATATATAATATATGCATATTTATGATAATGTATTTAATTATTTTGTCTCAGAATTTCATTTTAAAATTATTACCTATAGATAAAAACATTTAGGAGACGGATCGACGTACTTATAGTTCTCATTCGTCCCTTCGATCCGATTTTTTATTTTGAGCATCTTATCAAAAGTTATAAATTTCTTTTTTTATTTTGGCAAAAAAACTACCCACCACAATTAACAATTATCGGCTTATATTTTTTTCTTTACATTTTCTCTTTTCCATCCTATCTCACTATCTACCACCTATTTAATATTATATTTCATAATACACATATCAAAAACAAACCGATCGAAGGAATGGTGAGAGTATATATGACTCGTCAGTTTAGAATTTTGTCTAATCATGTTTTGAAGCAAAATAAGACTTAATACTGTGTAGAGTTTCATCTCATACATGAGATCGTTTCACACTGACTCATCATTACTCAAAAAATAATGTTATGAAAATAAATCAATTAAATATAGTAGTACTAGTTTATTAAGGACCTAAATTCAATAATTAGTAGATAATCTCCAAAGAGGAAATAGTAATATGGTAATTGGGGACTCGGATTTGAGATGGATTTTACTCTTTTTGGACATATAAAATTCCTTTTTCAAGATTTGATTACATGAAAGATTCTAGTATGGACGAACATCCTCGTAACAATCTTGACATTTAAATCCCAACGCCACATTTTAAATATTGATTAAATTGCTTATTCGATTGGTCCATTATGATATATATATACTTTTTTTTTTTTTTTTTGAGAGGGCCATTATGATATATACTAGTATTGCGATGGATTGCAATTATTTTGAAATCGCCATAATTAGACAAATACTTATACGTCATTAACATTATTATGAAAAATAAGTCGTATTTATTTAATACCTTAAATTGCATAAGGATAGAATTTGATCGTGACACGAAGTCCCCCTTTTCTATTTGTAAATAATGTATTTCCTTAAAAAAAACGTAATACCTAAAATTGGAGTATATAAATTCCAGCATATGTATTATTGTTGAAAATCACTAGTTGATAGACAGCCCGAATTTTTTTTTTTTACTTATTAAAAAATCATAAAATTAGACACAAAGGTAAGAAATCCTAATTTGATAAAAATAGAAAATTACAAAAAGGTCATCGAAAAAATTAAAATTTTCAAAAATAACAGTGGAAAACATAAAAATGCAATTTTTACTAAAGAAATATGGGCAAATTGATGGCACCTAGTGCCTAGGCCCGATTATTGCAACTATGATTATCGTTTTACACCAAAGAAAAACTCTATATAATCTCTCTTAATAACTAAGGTCAATTTCTTTAGACTGTAGCTACACTTGACTTGATATAATCATTTGATTCAAGTTGCGACAAATAATAGGATTTGACTAAAATGTATAATTAAGCATGAGATATTCCAGTACCAACTTATATATTTAGTCCTTATAATCTTTAGTATTTAATTGTGGTCTGCGATGGTGAAGTTGTTAAATTCAAAATGATCGTACAATAGTTGTTGAGAATATTTAATTAATTAGCTTATTTTACGAGTATACAAGTTGAGAACAAAATTAATAGTAATACCCTACCGACAGTTGAAAGAGTGCCCATGAATTAATATAGGATCAATTCCAATCTTAGCTACAAGTCCAAAAGGATTAATTTCCATTTTAGTATATACATTAATTAATGTGAATTATATATCTAATAAGTAAGATCTTCTTAACTCATCAGATACCCATAAATGTTTCTTATCTGCCCTTAATAGGAATTCAAGAATATAATAATAATAATAATAATAATAATAAGATTTATTTTTAATTAATCATTGTTGGTGAAGGACAAGCTAGAGATTGCTTACGTCAGTTTGAATATATATTTTTAAAATTGATATTCTTTCTTCATGATGATTAATTATCGGGTTCAATTAGTCGAAATAATATAAATTACTCGACATTGCTACGCAAATGTGTTGTGATGGCCGGTGGATTGGGGGTAGTGGTTGGCGAGCCAACTCGTGAGCTACTATCAGAAAGATCGAAATCGATTTGAATTCAATTGAGTCGAGTTTATAATTTCTAGCTATTCGAGTAGCAATCGCGCGAGTTCGAGTTCATAAATACTCGACTCGAAAGGATTGCGAGTCAAATCAAGCTTGTACAATATTTACTATTTTGACACTAATTATATATTATATTTATATATAAGTAATCGAGTCAAACCGAACTTGAGTATTTTCTCATTAATTATATTAGGAAAAATATATTTTACATTTAATTTTATAAAATTATACATGTAATTGAGACGAGTCGAACTCGAGCTTATCAGATTTCTTGTCGAGTCGAGTTCAAGCTTTTAAAAATGTAGATTTGATCGAATTCGAGTCGTCAAACTTTAAATATAAAAATTGAGTTGAGTTCGAGCTCATCTCTATCCCTTTACTCTTATACACCGTGAGATTAGATATTTAGGGATTAAATTTGTTTTTTATAATGTGATTATTGTATTTTTAATAATTAATTCATGAAAATGCATTTCACATTCAATGAAAAACCTAGTTAATATATAAACAAATATTGTGCAAAGAAATCCCCGTGTAAGAATATTTTGCAAGGTAATAAAGAAAGTCGCGGCTAAAGGCACCCAAGGATCCTATGAGGACACCCATCGAATTTTTTTTTTATCACAAGGGGTATGTGAAATGTCGTTTGTATCCTTCTTGCAATTTATTTTAAAAATGGACGGATGAGTACACTCATCCATTCCATTGCACACCCGAGTCATCATTTCACACCAGAATCACCACCAAAACAACCACAAATAAAATCCTAAAAATACAAAAATTTCAAGAATAAAAATAAAATCTTAATATGTTCGAAAATTTTACCCAAACAAAGTTGAGATGTCCGAAATTTTTTAATGAACAAACTCAATATGTTCGAATTTTTTTTTAAAATAACTTAAATTTGTCCGAAAACAAATACCGAACATCTTGTTCGAAAATTTATCCAAATCAAACACAAATTGTTCGAAAAAAAATTCAAAACAAAGTCAATATGTTCGAAAAAAAATTCAATTCCAAAACAAACACAGATTGTTCGAAAAAAAATTCAAAACAAAGTCAACATGTTCGAAAATTTTACATGAACAAGGTTAAGATGTTTGAGAAAAAAATTCGAACAAATACCAAAAATCCAAAAAAAAAAAAATTAAGAAAAATTCAAAACCCTAATTTTTTTTTTTTATTTTAGATCTGTAACAAAAAAATCCCAAACCAACTCACCTTTTGTATGACGGCGGCGATGAGAAGAAGGGAAGGGGTGCGGCCGCAAAGGGCATCGGGGTCGCGAACCGCCGGGGGGAGAGTGGAGAGGGTGCAGTCGGCGTCGCGAACCGCCGGCGAGGAGAGGGGAAGGGGTGCAGTCGGCATCGCGAACCGCCGTCGAGGAGAGTGGAGGGGGTGTAGTCGGCGTTCGCTGTTGCGCGGCTGAGGAGGGAGGCGGCCGACGCGATCTGCGACGTGGGAAGCACTGTGGGGGAGGTGTGACGTGGGCGGCGACACTGTGGGGGAGGTGCGACGTGGGCGGCGGCGACGGGGGAAGAGGAGACGGGAGAGTGTGGGAGAGGAAGGGAGGTGGGTGTACTGAATTGGAATGATTTTAGGGTTTTAATTGAAAGTAGGGTAATTTTGGAATTTCCACGTGGGTGTCCTCATCCATTTTGTGTGTGTTCTCATCGAGTGGATGTCCTCATAGGATCCGTGTATGCCTTTAGACGCGCCCAATAAAGAAACAAAAATGTTGGGCCTAATTTATTAAGGCCACGGATAAATGACCCCCCACATATTATGTGTTCACCCTCCACCCCAATTTATATTTTAAATCAATAGATAAAAAGACTATACTACCCCTATGTGCTAAGTTCATCCCATCCATAAAAAAAATTTTTTTTTTTTTTTTTTTTGCTTTGTTCTCACACCCAAAACATAATACTTATTTCTTTGTAATTAATTATTTTTCTTGTTATTATTTTTTTATTTGACCGTATTATTGTATAATTGTATATTTGTAATGAATATATGAGTAGTGTATTTCGTTTCCGAGTTTTTTTTTACAAAAATCGTGTTTTGCAAAAACTCAGCACTGGTTCGCCGAGTTTTGTGAGATTTTTCGAAAAAAAAGTTCCACACTTTGAATTAAAACTCGGCCAACTTTTTCACGTTATGATTCAAAACTCAGCCAACTTTTTCACGTTATGATTTAAAACTCGGCAAACTAGTGTTGAATCAAAATGTGGAAAAATTGGCCGAGTTTTGAATCATAACATGGAAAAGTTGGCCGAGTTTTGATTCAAAACGTGAATTTTTTTTCCAAAAAATCTCACAAAACTCCGCGAACCAGTGATGAGTTTTTGTAAAATGCGATTTTTGTAAAAAACACTCGAAAATGAAATACACTACACATATATTGAGTAGTAAGTAGTGAGCAGTGAGTGCAAAATCTAACCATGTGAAGAGAAATCCAAAAAATGGGGTGATGTAGGAGAAAAATTAGGGTGTATTAGTAAGGAGGATAATTTTGAAAAATAAGAGGTGGGTGAACTCATACGTGAGGGGTGAAGACATCTAAAGGGTGAACACATAATAATTGGGGGTGCATTTATCCGTGGCCATTTATTAATCTTCGAGAAGGCCCACTTCAAGAGTCCACATAAGAAGCCCAATGCTAAAAACAAACTCTAAAATAGTAGTGATTAGAAAGCTCAATACTTAGGGCTGTCAAATGGGTCGGGCCGGGCCAGCCCGGTACCGGCCCACCGGGCTTAACAATTTTTTCAGGTCGGGCCAGCTTTGTTAGATGCACTCCCCCGATACATCTACTCCCCTCAAAACACATCTAAGATAGATGCACTCCCCCCAAAATATCTATTATACCCTTTATCTTAAAATTAAGTGTGATAGATGCACCTCCCCTATAAAACCCTATTTTCCTCATTATTTTCCCCAAAATCCACTCTGCTTCATCTTCTTCACGCCACTCCCTCAACGGAGAACTTCGCCGCCCACTGCCATCGTCTATCGGCCGCCGCTCAAGCCGCCCACCTACGAGGCGTCCGTCGGCCGCCGTTCAAGCCGCCCCTTCCTCTCTCCATTTTAATTTCTATCCAAGCAGCGGCGCGGCGCCGCCCCCTCGCCCGGTGCCGCCGCTTCCTTTCCCCTCCACCTTGCCCCAATCTTCTCCTCCGACAACTCTTCCCTCCCTTCTCCCCGGACGGCTCCCCCCTCCCGCTTCCTTTCGCCGCCGCCTGCTTTTTTTTTTTTTTTTGCAACAAGAAGCGTAACGCGGCGACGGCGGCCCCTTCGCCCAGCGTCGCCGCCTCCTCTCCTCCGCCGCCATGCCCCAACCTTTTCCCTCGACGGATCCTCCCTCCTCCCCGACGTACAGTCGCGAAACAGAGGTAGGTTTTTTTTTGTTTTTTGTTTTTTTTTCTATTTTCAACGAGCCAATGAGAATTTGTCGACCATAAACCTTATGATCGACAAATTGTTGTCGATCATAAGGTTTTGGGTCGATAATTTCTTGTCGACCATAATGTTTAGGGTCATAATTTCTCGTTGAAAATTCTATTTTTTTTAAAAAAAAATCAATCGGTAAAATGTTGTCGACGAGAATGTTTCTCGTCGACAAATTATAGTCGATTAGATGCTTTATGATCGACAAACCAGTGTCGATCGACACTGATCGACACTGGTTTGTCGAAAAAAAAATGAAATCTTCATTTGTTTTTTTAGTTTTTTCGTTTTTTTTTAATTTTTGGAATGTTCTTGTGATGGCGCTGGCGGCGTCTAACGGAGGTGGTGGAGGTGTTGACGGCGGACGGAGTGTTTGCGGTGGCTGCCTGCCCTAAAATTAGGGTTAATTCAATTAAGTTAGGGTTTTGAATAGGGGGTGTATGTATCTTTAATATTTTACTAAAAGGGTAAATGTGGTATTTTACATGAATATTTAATTAATAAAAGTGGGAGGGGAGTGTATCTAACAAAGCTGGAGGGGTAAATACCCAACCCTGCAAAAAAAATATAGGTTACTTCACATATTGGGCCCCAACTTACTATCATGTTTCCTTGGATTATTAGTGCATATGCTTGCCAACCTGGTCTTAGGGTTGCACCAACCAAAATATTCATAATCTGCATTAAAAATTATAGAAATGATGATAAATAAATACATATTAATTTAAATATATATATATATATATATATATATATATAAATTAATACTTGAAAGTTTAAAGGGCAAAGTATTATGTGAACCTTATTAATTATACACGGTTAATACTATAGTTTTGTAAGAATTGATACAAGGGAACTTGGGATGACACTCAATTACATGAATTGTTTTTTAGGTGAAGGCAAAGAGGATTTCTCGATACTTTGGTGTGGAGATTTATTCTACAAAATCTGGGTATGTTGTATTTTGGATGCGGATGTGGGTAATAATCCGTCCTTCGTTTGGCGATCCCTTTGCTGGAGTAGGGATGTCCTAAATAATGGGCTTAGATGGAATATTGGAAATGGAAAAGCTATCAAAATATTCAAACATGCTTGGGTTTTAGGGGGTCACAGTGGAAAAATACACTCGAGAATCGCGGTTGCCCCCAATATTAACATGTTCATTGATGAACATAGAAATTGGATTGCTGATAAACTAAAAGTGGGCTTCTGGCCTAATGAAGTTGAGGAGATTCTGAGAACGCCAGTTTGCTCGATTGAGGAGGAAGATTCGTGCTTCTGGAAATGGGATACCAATGGAAAATATACGGTTAAGTCAGGGTATAAAACAACGCGGCATCTTGAAGTGTATAAGGAAGGAAAAGCGTCTGCGTCGGATTATGAGAAGGAGGCCCGAAGATGGAAGATTTTGTGGAGTATGAAGGTTCCACCAAAGGTAAAAAAATTCTCATGGAAAGTCCAGTGGAACAGTATACCAACTGAGGGTAACTTGTGGAAAAGACATATCCCAATTGACCCCTCTTGTAGTCTTTGTGGAACCCCATTTGCATCATCGATGCATGTGTTATTTCATTGTCGCTTTGCAAAAGATATTTGGAAAAAAAACACATTGGTGGAAGAATCTTAAAAGGGGCAGAGGACTATCTACTGTGGATTTTTTGGATAGTATTTGGAAGGAATATAAATTGGAGGATTTGGAAAAAATTATGATGATAACCTGGGGTGTGTGGAGGGACAGATGTGATTTTCTGCATAAGGAGGGGGATAAACCACGAAAGATTCATCTAGACCTAGGCTCTAGAATGCTAATATACTTAGGGGAGTTTCAAAGTGCCCAGACTGGTCTACAACAGAGGTATATCAATGATGAACAAAAGGCTCATGATGAGGAGGATGATGACGACGAGTGTATAATGGTGGAAGTAGACGGGGCTTTTAATAGTGATCAGATGCAGTTCGGGGTCGGATGTGCCTTCCTTAATGTGCATGGCTCGATTATTAATCAAATCTCCAAGAGAATATCACCTCAGAGAGCAGCTGTGGGAGCTGAGTTAAAGGCCATAGAAACCGGGCTGTTGGAGGCTAGAAGACTTAACATTAAGAAGATTTGGATGAAGACTGATTCAATGCAAGCGCTGTCCTTTATTGGGAATGAACACGTAATTTACGGGCCGGAACGTTCAATTATCAAGCGTATCTCGTCGCTCAAAAATGAATTTGTAGTGTGCAAGTTCTCTCATATTCCGAGATGCCAAAACTCTATGGCTCATAAGCTGGCCCGAAGCGCAGTGTACTCTTCTGTATCTCGCGATTGATATGGAGTAGTGATGGATGGAAGGAATTTCAGTGGGTGTGTTGCTGAGTTGTTTTTTTTTCATACCCCTAGCTATATTCCCAGGTTTCTGTTCAAAAAAAAAAAAAAAAGAGATGATGTATTGAGAGAGGTTGACCCAATTATTTAAACACTGAATTTTGTGATTAGAGGTGATTTTAAAGATAAGTTTTTTTTTTTTTAAAGGGAATTCTCAAATGCACCATGTGCACCAAAGCGTGTACATGCCTTTTGTCTTTATCCTTCAACTCTCACTTATTACTCATTTTTTCTACTTACGAGGTTATAATTCTATTTTTTCTCTACTTATTAATTAATTAATTTACCATGCTCATTTTTATCGATCAATATTTATAATTATTAATTAATTTACAATTCTCATTTTTATGATCAATCCATCACTTAATTAATTAATTAATCTATAATTTTCATTTTTATTTTGCTTATGCTATCATTGCTAATTTAATTAATTAAAACTGGTATATTTAATTATAAATTGTACAGTTAAAATTATTATTAAAACTGAAAAAAATTTATTCTTATTATTGAAAAGTGGTAGATTTTGTTATTGAAAAATGTAATAATTATTATTGAAAAGTGGTAGATATTTTAACTGAAATATTTAATTTTTATTATTGAAAGTGGTAGATATTTTAACTGAAAAGTGTAATTCTTATTATTGAAAAGTGGTAGATATTTTAATTGAAAAATATAATTCTCATTATAGAAAAGTGGTATATTTTATTACTGAAAAGTGTCATTCTTATTATTGAAAAGTGGTAGATATTTTAACTGAAAAATGTACTGAAAAGTGTAATTCGTATTATTGAAAAGTGGTAGATTTCGTTACTGAAAAGTGTAATTCTTATTATTGAAAAGTGGTAGATATTTTAACTGAAAAATGTAATTCTTATTATTGAAAAGTGGTAAATTTCGTTACTGAAAAGTGTAATTTTTATTATTGAAAAGTGGTAGATATTTTGTAGTGTTAAGATATAATTATTAAAAAAATATTTAGTTACAAATTGTAGTCTTAAAATATTACAAAATTATTTACATTTAAAAATTTTGATTTCTTTTTTCTAAAATTAATATATTACTCAAAATAAAATAATATTGGAGTAAATAATAGTACAATTAATATTTTTCCAAAAAATGTTAAAAAAAGAAAATAAATAATTGTACAATTAATACTTTTTTCAAGATATATTACTCAGAAATAAAAAAAATTGTAATAAGTAATAAAAATTGACTAGTCAGCGGCACACTATGCACCATAGATCAACTTTTTTTAAAATATGCACACACAAACATTAACCTTGAAAGTTAGGTTAGGAGCATGGCCGAGGATGGGGTGTGATGTGGTGTGGTGTTTTGCGGAAGATAAATATGCAAAATATTATATGCACTACATGAACTAATATTACAACTCAATAAAACTAATATTATTGTTATATTTATACAATAACCTCTTTTGGTAGTGAAAATATTAAATAAAATGATCTTGCTACGACCCTTTAATAATGAATATAAAACATAATATTAATTGGAAAGAAAACAATGTGCTTGCTTATTTCTTGTTTTAAAAAAATATTTAGTTGCTTAAAATTAGTTTAATTGTTTTTGTTTATAAATTGTAGTATGAGTTAAAAAAAAAAAAAAAAAGTGAATAAACGAGTAGGATGGTGAATAGTTGAATAATTCGGTAGTAAATTGGTAATTAACAAAACTTATGATGGAAAGTTCAAAAATTAAATTTGTTGACAGTGGGATTAGAAATAATTCGGTGGTAAATTGGTATTTAACAAAACTTATAAGGGAAGTTCAAAAATGGGATTCGAAATAATTCGGTGGTAAATTGGTATTTAACAAAACTTATAAGGGAAGTTCAAAAATGGGATTCGAAATAATTCGGTGGTAAATTGGTAATTAACAAAACTTATTAGGAAAGTTCAAAAAGTAAATTTGTTGACAGTGGGATTCGAACCCACGCCCTTTCGGACCAGAACCTTAATCTGGCGCCTTAGACCAACTCGGCCATATCAACTTGTTGTGTATTAATCTCACACATCATATTATATTCATTTTAAATCATATACATATTGAACGTAAAGAATTGTGTGTACAGTTTTGAACATGAGATTTTAAGTTTAATAAATTTTAAAGTCTCAAAATGAAAAACACTTTTAAATAATATTATGTTGCAATTTTCAAAATGTCATTACTTTTGGATCACACATATACATAAGTCAACTTCGTTTTTTTTTAATTTGTGTGTCTCCCTACAAGTGAATGTTATTCCGGAACGGAAGGAGTATTGTGTTACACTTTTTCGTTATAGTGAATAGTATTTTTCAGTAATATTGTGTTTCCATTTTCAGTTGTGAGTAACATTTTTCAGTAATATTAAGTTCACTTATCAATTATAGTACGGAGTATATGACATGCTTCAATAATATAGTATTTCACTTTTCAGTAATATTAAGTTGCATTTTTTCAATAAATTTTCTCTTACTAGATTCTCTCGACATCACACCTCATATCCCAGCAACGAAACAAATACATAATACAATAGCTTAGAACACGAAAAAAAAAACACATAAAATTAAATATGCAGTTAGAAATAAGTAAGGAAAATCCACAGTTGAGCCCACAACTAAATTCATAAAATTTTCCCTAATGAAAACAATTTACACAAGTTTTGCAAACTAAAAAATCAGGTTTGAAGCGACTTATCCTAACAACCGTCATTAACCAAGTTGTTTCCCACTCTTCCTCCAATCTTTACAACATATTAACAATTAATATATTATTGACCTAATTTACTATTTTAGCAAATTAATTTTACTAATTACTTCCCCTCAAGTACAAGGGATCGTAATAGTATACACGTAAATATTTCAATCAAATAGTATCAAACCATGGGAGGTGAACTAGTGCAAAATAAATCCTTAGAGTTGTACGTCGTTATACCTAATGTAGCTACGGTTTCAGGAGCAATTGAAATAAAGCTAAAGGACAATCAAAGAAAATAAATTAATCTAACACAATGCTAGTAAGTAAATTAACTACTAATAGGAAATGACAATTAAAAGTAAGAACAACTACGAATCTAAATTCGAAGAAGTGCAAGGGTGGAAAATGCTTCGGGTGTTCTCTACCTAGTGAAATTGAGTGAGATTATTTATATCGTGTTTATGCTTCAATTTGAATTTACTAAGGGCATCAAGATGCTAGGATGGTAAACGTTTTCCTTTGGGTACTATAGTCTATAGCCTTACGTAAGGTGTTACCAAACTCGGTAATAAGACTCCTTCATAATATTTACAAACTACTAAATAATCATTCATTCAAGTAATTAATGTCTCCTAATTAGGGTTTCAATACGATTAATTCTCTCTGGACGAATTAAAAATGTAGTAAATGCATTTGTATACCAACAACTCACCCCATAAATTTAAACATGTTCACATAACTTAGCGCATGTCTTAAAAATACAGATTAATAGAAGTTAATATACAAAATACCAATAAAAAATATATTACGCTTGTAAACCTATAACTTTGAATTGATAAATTAACATTTTTTCCACTTTAAATATAACCACTTTTCAATTTTTGACTAATATGCGCATCAATGAGATTCATTAACATTTTTTCACTTTAAATATAACCACTTTTCAGTTTTTGACTAATATGCTACACAGTGAGACAGAAAATTTGGATAGGGTTTCGATTAACATTAATATAAAGACTAAATACAATAATAATTTATATGTCCTTTTGTAATTGATCAATCTTTTTTTACATAAATTTTAAAAAAATATAACATTAAAATGATATTAAGTTGATGAAAAATGATAAACAACATAGTAAGAGATAAAAAAGAGAAAAGATAGAGAGATAGTGACATGTTTGACATTTTAGAAAATAAATCACTTTAATTGAGAAGATCAAAATGCAAAATTGATCAATTACAGCTGAAAGGTGATTGTACATATAAAAAACAATATAAAATTATGAATATATTTCATTTCATCATTTTAAATTAAACCTATCGACTTACGTTATATTTTAGAAAAATTTAATTGCTTCGGCTTCGGTGAAATTGTGACATTTATATCATAAAAAATAATTTTCTTTCTTTAATAATGATATAATCTTCATCATTAATTCAATTTTAATTTAAAAGTATTTTATTAGTTGAACGATGAATATTTTAAAATATATATTAAAATATTACTAGACACCCTTATAATTTATACATATCATTTATAAATATAAATGAAAAAACTTGAAAACACACCACACTAACCTTCTAAAAAAATTTCAATAATACTTAAATGCTCAGGAACAAAAATTTAGATAATATATTTAAATAATTTAAGTAATTAATAATTTAATAATTATCTTCTATCATTAAAATTTAATAATTATTATATATTCCCGGATTTGTAGACTAATAAATTTTAAAAGTATTAATTTTTTAAAAAAATAGCAACTAAATATATATAATAAAAAAACAAAAAAAAACTTGGGGGCCAGTGCCCCCTCTGGACCTCACGTAATTTAGTCAAGTGTTGATTAAATGAAGTTTAATCTTATGAAATGAGATATACGAGATGATCACGTGTAACTATGTAAGACTATTTAAAAATGAATTAAGCTTATATGTAACATTGCACATGCAATATATATGCATTATGTTTGGAAAATATCAAAATCTCATGTGACAATCAAGTATTTAAATCAAAATGAATAATTATGTATTCTTCTCTTTCAACTTATCAAAAAACGCTTACAAAGAACGAGATCAAGTCATCGATAACTAAAATATGTGCAACACATTAAGAAATAAGGTAACACAATGTGGTTCATAAGGTAAAAAAAAAATTGATGTGCACATGACACTCAATAACTAAAATATGTTATTACATGATACAAATATCTTACTACATTAATAAAAATGTATTACTAACTAAAACAAATAAACATACTGACACTTAGATGGAAGGAGGGATGGATGACTTATCCCTATGCGGATGAAACAATCCATTTCCAAAAAAGACTTAAGAAAGAGAATGATGATAAAATGTGAAAAAGAAAATAAAAAGACGTATATTTTCACTATATTGATATTAAGATTGTGAGAATAATAATGTAGATGTTGTTACTCTTAAATGTCTTAACATTCACAGCAACATCTTAATTCGACCTTTCTTATTTTGTCTAAGTTTAAATTCTGTTTTCTAGTTGATGCTGCTTTGGATGTTGTAACATCGCAGGTTGAAGATCTAGAACATTCTACACAGTTCCAGACTGGAAGGATCTGGAAGCTTGCAGAAGTATGTAGATCATGCGGTTGCCTTTGAAAACGTCCAGAATAGGCTGGAAGGTGCTAGAATTTATTGGAATGAAGAGTGGGCTAAAAAGAAGGGATGAGATCCTAAAAAATAGGATATGGATTATGAAGCTTCTAGAATTCGTTTTTACCTCTATAAATACTCAAGGAAGTCTTCATTATTCAGCATGGAGAATTAAGAGTAATCACATAATGTCTATGTGAAGTGTTCGTCCTACTTAGACATTATCGTAATTATTATTTCTTCTTCATCAGATTCTCGTACAACATGAAGAAATACACATCAGATCCGAGAGTCACATATTTTACGAAGTGCCATTCTTTAATTACTAAACTAGTGTTCATCATGTTAGGAATTAATTGTCATTGGCATGTTCATGTCGTTGTGCCGAAGTATCCCAACTTCCTGTACAACATAGACTTTTCTATACTTCTTTGATAGATAGATCATAGAGTTAGATTAGTTTTTGGTAGTGTAATTTTTACACTTAAGCCGTCTTTAGACTAGATACTTTATCGAGTCTTATTTCCGTTGTGAATATTTGTTCACACACCATTTGTATTCACATAATTATTAGTGAAAGTTTCGCCATGAGGCTCGCATAGATTTTAAATTAAAATCTATGTTAAAAAGTTAATTCTGTGTCTTTGTGTTTTTCATTCTTTAAAGTCTTCCGCTATTCGTATTCTGATATTCTGTAATCGAGTCAGTGTTACATTGAGTGTTCTAACATTGAGTGTAGCATCAGTCTTGTTTTACTTGTGTTCAGTTTATTTTTAGTGTTTTAGTCTTCCGTTGTGTCTGTCTTTTCTGATATTCTGTTTGAATTAATGTTACACCATTTGTCTTAACATCCAGTGTAACATTGTTCTGTTTTTCACTTAAACACTAGTAATACCATCCACACACACTTTCAGTTGGTATCAGAGCCAATACCTGACGACACTAGGTCTAGATCTTTGTTTTAAGTGTGTTTTAGTTTATGTTAGCAATGGAAACACATCACATATCCACTGCACTTAGGCACCCGAAAATATTATTCATATTTTAAAGCCTAAGTTGTGCATGTATATCAAGTCGAAAGATGAATGTGTTTGGAGGACTGTGTACTTACAGGTTATGATGTACCAAAGATCCAAATCAACACATCAACACCCCACCAGAAAGAAGGAAAAGTCAATTTCAACCAAGGTTATCAAAAAGTGAAGGTAAACCAAGGTATGATCTTTAATATAGAAAATCAGTTCAATGCATATTTTGAATATGGTCATTATGAAAATTAATGTGCCAATATTAGACTTAAGCAAAAACTGAATTTTAGTACTACCTTAAATGATGAATCAGATGATGAATTTGATGAATCAAAAGATGTTGAATTCGTTTTTCATACCAAGATTGATTATGATGATTGTTTAGATGATGATCTGGATGATACAGATTCTGATGTTGCACCTAATGTCATAACATTTATGGTAACATCAAAACAAAGTCACCCAAATTTGAATTGTTTTAATGGGTTTGTTGATGATGTAGGCATAAGGATTGATGATTCTAAATACCAAAAGTTGTTAGATAATTGTAACTCTCAGAAACTCACTCTTAATTCTTTGAGAATGTGAATCTGAAAGAGGCAATTACCAAGCTAGAAGTCATACATTGCAGAAAAGATTTTTGAAGTTTGTAAACTGAAGGAGAAATTGATCACCTCTACTTTAAGTTTCATAAAATTTTCTATGAGTGCTTCTGATATATGTTATAGCTATTGGTAAATCTAGTAATTGTGGTATACGTTATGATGGTTAAACTGCTTCTATTTCTAAGAATTTTGAAAATACTGTGAAATTTGTGAAGGCAAATGTTAAAACATTTGTTGTAACATCTGCACAAACAGATTCTCATAAAGTCAAAAATACTGAAAGAAGTTTGTATGTCATTATTTTTTGAAAATTGATCATATTTGTCCTTACTGCATGAAATTGGTTGATGATCTGAGATATGAGAAAATGTTACCTAAAAAGATGTCACATCCTATGAAACATTTTCTAAAATCTGCATGGAAATCTGATGTTACTTGTAATGTTGTTCACACTTCCTTGAAAGCATGTTTACTTGGTTAATGGTATTTTTATAGTGGTTGTTCTAGACATATGACAGTGCAAATTGACTACTTATCTGATTATGTGACCTTGAATGGTGGTAATGGTAATATTACATATGGTGGTGGTTTCAAAAGGAAATTTAAATGTTGAAGGTTTTCCTGAGCTTAAAAAATGTTTTACATTTTGATGGCTTGCTTGCTGATTTAATTAGTATTAGTCAACTTTGTGATGATAATTTGCATGTAAAATTTGACAAAGAATCATGTGTATGTTCTTAATAAAGATGAAGATTGTCTAGGGCAGTAGATAATTGTTATCTTATTGGAACAAATGTGTGTAATTTGTCAAAGAATGATGAAAATATCTTATTGCATCAAAAATTGGGACATGCATATATTATACATTAGTGAAGAGACTAATCAAAGTCGATGCAGTGAAAAGGATTACCAAAACAGAAGTTTCAGAGTACCACTGTATATGGACCATGCCAGAAAGTTAAGCAGGTCTTACAGATGGAAATGAAGAAGAAGATGTTTCAGAGGTTACTGAAAAATCTGGAGATTCTCTGAGAACTGAAAATGTTGCTCCGAATGTTACAACATCTGGAACAACATCGACAGAAAGTTCAACAGAATCTACACAGAATAATCAGTATGTTCCCAAAAGGAATATTTCTTCAAGGATTGATAAAAGTCATCCTTCAGACCAAATCATAGGTGATGCTACAGTGTGCAAACAAGAGGAAAAGTAAGATAAATAAGGTAGATGTGGTAAGAACAATATGCATGTCTTCTATTTGCAATGTTGTGAATGCAGAGTGTTACTATTCTGAAATTGAACCTAAAAATGTGAATGAAGCATTGACTGATGAAAATTGGATTAATGTTATGCATGAGGAACTTAATCAGTTTGAAAGAAATGATGTATGGACATTTGTTCTAAGACCTAGTCATACTAATGTCATTGGAACAAAGTTGATTTTTAAGAATAAAACTGATGAGTTTGATAACATTTCTTAGGAATGAGACTAGATTAGTTGCACAAACATACACTCAAGTTGAGGTTATTGATTTTGATGAAACTTTTGCACACGTTGCTAGGATAGAATCTATTAGATTATTGCTAGCAATGGCATGTTTTATTGACATTAAACTTCATCAAATGGATGTATATGCTGCATTTCTAAATTGCATTTTGAATGAAGAAACATTAAGTTGAACAACTTAAAGGATTTGAAGATCCGCAATAACCTGATCATTTTTGTTAGAGGAGAAGCCGATATAACTGTGTTCATTAAGCACACTGGAGAAGATTTACTTATTGCTCAAATATATGTTGATGACATTGTGTTTGGTTTAACTTGTGATGAAATGTTAACCAATTTAAAGCAATGACTGCAACATTTGAGATGAGTATGGTTGGAGACTTGAATTATTTTTTAGGTCTTCAAATCAAGCAATGTAAGGATGATATATTCTTCTCTCAAGGTAAGTATGCTAAGAACTTGGTTAAAAGGTTTGATTTTGAAAGTTAAAAAGTAATGAAAACTTCTATGAGATCTACTTTGAAACTTTGCAAAGACAATGCTGGAAAGGATGTTGATCCAACATTGTATAGATCTATGATAAGAAGTCTTACTTTATCTAACCTCTATTAGACCAGATATAATGTACAGTGTTTTTTGTTTGTGCTAGTTACCAATATTATCCAAAGGAATCTCACCTGAATGTTTTGAAAAGAATTATCAAGTATGATGCAGGTACAAGTGAACTTGGGATTTGGTATACTAAGGACACCAACAACACTTTGATTGGATACAGTGATGCGGATTGAGCATGAGATATAGATGACAAAAAGAGTAAGAGTAGAGGATGTTTCAACATGGGAAACAATCTTGTAGTTAAGCAAGATGTTTCATGCCTATGAAATTGAAATTGATATCCTTTCAATTTTCTGTGATAATATGAGTGCATAAACATTTCTAAAAATTCAGTACAACACTCACTCACTAAACACATTTGCATTAGGCATTATTTTATGAGAGATTTAGTGGAGAAGAACATAGTAAGGTTGGAATACGTACCTTCTGAAAATCATAATGCTGATTTATTTACTAAGGTTTTGACCTTGAGACATTCTTATCTTTGAGAAAATCTCTTGGTATGTGTAGTATCTGAATAATCCTAGATGGATGGTGTTACAAATGTTGTAGCATTTGGGACATCATAAGGTTGTATAGTTGTTATAGATTTAATTTATTTCCTATTTTCGTTGAATAATTCCTTTGTAAAATATTCTTGAATCTAAAATTTGTTGTGCAAAAATAAACATGTCTTACACCTCTCAAATGCATATAAATAGAATGTTGTTAGCATACTAAAAGATGTAGTTAATCACTGAGTAACTATGGAGCACGGAGTTGACTACTACGATGCCTTCTTTTCAAAAGGTGATTAATAAAATACATCAACATGTTCATAATCCATTGAGTAATTATGGGGCACGAAGTTCGCTACTACGATGCACTCTTCTAGAAAAATGGATCAATATGAACTAGGTGCTACAACACGAAATGAAAAGAAAAAATGGTGCAACACAAATGAAGTAAATTCATGTAAAAACCGTGTTGAGGTGTATGTAACAGTTTTGAGCATAGCATTAGATGATTCGATTATATTTTTATAAGTAGTAATTATTTGATTATTTGTGGAAATTTATTTCATTTATTCTGATTATACTAACCCACGTCTTTGGTTTATTTTCAGGTTATACACATTTAAATGTTAAATATTCTAGATTGTTCTTAATTTAATTAATTATTTAATTATGATTTTACCCACTACTTACCCATGATTTATTTTTGTGGCTAAGTTTATGGAGTATTATCGAATTTCTTCTAGAATTAATCTTCCTTAGTTAGTTTTTATTTTTATACGTATTACTTCCAACTATGCATTCTCTCCTATATACTTCTCATAACATGATATACTAAGCATTGCATTTTTTCGAGTGATTTGAGTATTGCGTTTTAAGATTTGCTAAAGCCTTGTTTGTCTCGATTATTGTGATTATCTTTTCGATTTCTTGGTGCTTAAATGACAGGAAACAAAGCAACTACCTCACCACACTCAAACTCCCACGAAACCGTCATCTCCATCTTTCTCCAATCTTAATAGTTTCGCTTTCACGGCCGCTTCACACCAAAACTCACCAACTGCTACAAGAAAAGCTGAAACACTTACCCAAACAACTCCAGTTACACCCATTCCTACAACTGTTCACATTCCACTCGATACGACCCTTAACGAGCTGAACCAAGCTGTTGAGAATATGTCTCAATCGAATGTGAATTCTGAGAATCTGTTTCTACTGTTGGAAATATGACCATAGACATTTCTCACTACTGAAAACCGAAAAACTCACCACTACACTTGATTCGTTCACCTCATAAAAGCCCCAATTTTCAAGTCCTAATACTGAAACAGAGGCAATTGCCTCGAGTGCTTCCTCTATGGGGGAGATTGAAAAGGAAATTGACGATTTTCCTGTTGCTGAGCAGAATGTGTTTGCAAATGCTGAGACATCCGATTTTGAGGACGCTCAAATGAAGGAGACTGACGCAAATGCTAACTCAGGTTAAACTAACTCTTATCTTTCTAATACTGATGAATCTTAATAGATTGCATTTGGGAAGAATGTTGAGAAAGAGGAGCCCTGTTCAACGAAGGAGATCCGGCTATGTGCTTACAAGTTGGTTACTCTAACTCACTGAGGAGAAAGAAGAAAGAAACTAGTGTTGCTGATGAATCGATTCAAGTTATTTCTTAATCGGAGGAAGAAAATATGGTTACTGAGAAACAAGTCAAAAGGAAGTATGATCCAAAGAGAAAGAAGGTTGTTGCTGAACGAGACTTGCCCAAAGGAATTGAAAATTCTGATCCAGAAGATAATCCCATTGTGTATGAGATTAAGAAGACTTTGAGGAAGAATGCTGCATCAAATGCTGAAGCAAGTGTCGTAACACCAGACCCTGATGACAGTAGTAGTGATGATTCTGAGAAGAGCAGTAGTAAAGACTCTGAATCAGCCGAGAAAACAAATTCTGAAGGAGGTAATTCTTATCCTGATAATAATTTTTAGACTGATAGGTTAGTTGCTAAAATAACTAAACTATCTAGATGAAAGTTGTTAATGGAAAGAAGAGTTAAGATTGCTGATTTTGAGAGTAAAGGGTTGATACAATTTCTGATTAAAAGGAAATTGTTGAAAACAATAACTTTGAGTGATACTTTTGTGTTTGACTGGGTATATATACCTTATGCTTGTCTTAGGAAGAGTATGGGTAGACGTAGCTCTAAATGATATGGGAATGTACAATTTAGGGGGAGATCGGTTCTATTTACTCCGGAATTGATTAATGATCTCTTAGAGATAGAGCCTGTGATTGATGAAGATGAACTTGATTTGAAACTTGGTTGCTACTTCTGTAACTTGGGGTAGATTAACTAGGTGGAAAAATGTTATGCTTGTTAAAGATCTCACATCTCTATACTTTGTACTTCATAAATTGATTGTCTACAATTGGTTACCCTATACAAATTCCACTACGGTGATTAAGGATTAAGCTATATTGTTGTATAAGATGATTGTGTTGAAGAATTTCAATCTGAATTTAATTATTTTCACCACATACAGTTTATTGTGATATTTATTATAAAGGGATTTTACCTTACCATTTGCTGATATGTTCATACCTCAAGAGGCATGAATTTTTAAACCTAAGGAAACTGAGGTTTTTAGAGGCAAGGTACCCTTGATGACTATCTCACCTACTCTGTTACTTGGTGAAAGGATTGTTGATTTGATTTGTTACAAAATTCAGATGGTTCTGATCACAGAGATGCTCTTATTCCAGTTCGACCAGCTCCAGCAAGACCTGAACAGAGAAATGCTACATCGAATGTGAAACACATTGGTGGTCACATTGGTCAAATTTTTTTTTCTGTTTCTTGATCTTTTATTATACTTCAACTGCAATGTTTACAGGACTCTATTGATGGACTTCAGTTCCTTAAAGTCCAATGGTTAGAGACTCTTTCTACTACCACAGGGGGAGAAACACCATCAACTTCTGGGGTTCGAAGTGAAGAGCTCCATGAAGATGTACCAGAAGCTGATTGTGTACCTGATGCTATTCATGAAGAGACTGTTGAACCAGATGTTGTAGTTCCTGATGCTGATGAACGTATGGATATTCTTTATGACATCTAAACAGGTTATGGTAACAATTGAACAGGTTGATACAAGACAGGGGGAGGGCTGAACATTATAAGTGATTATGTGCAGGAACATGATGCTGCAGCTGTTGATACAACAATATATGTCACTTGTTTAGTTTCTCAAGTATTTGTGCCTTTTATACTTCCCTTGATCTTATTCATTGTTGTTACTGTGTTTAAGTTGATTTACAGATTCTGTTTTTCCTTCCTAGTTGACAGGTTGTTCTTTATTCAACTTGCTTAATTTGTTTGCATTGATGATAATAGTTTACTGCTTCATGCTTAAATTGTTTTCATACTTATTATCATTTGCTTACTACATGTTGTTTATGTTTATGTTAGTTGTTGTCTGTTTTATTTTTCTAACTTGTCTTATTATTCAATTTGCTTAAATTGTTTGCTTTGAGGATAATATAGAAGTACACCTCTCTTTAATTATCATGTGCTTACTGCTTAAATTGTTTGCTTTGATAATAATATAATTTAGAAGTACACTTCTTTTTAATTCTCAGTTGCTTACTGCTTATTGTTTAAGTCTTTGTTAGATATTATTGTTTTTCACATGTTTTGCTCTGTTTTTTATTTTTAGTCTTTGCTCTATTTGTTTTTCTTTTCTTCATTATTTCTCTGATTTTATTTTATTGAATCATACATAAGTCTTAGGTTGATCTAGTACATATTCATATATGCTCTGATTTAACTTATGATTTTTGTAAGTTTATATGTTGTTCAGATAAGTATATTGTTTATACTTATTGTTGTTTTGAGTGAGATCACATTGCTCTTATGGCACGGACTATGTGAAATCATTCTTGGTCTTTCTTACTTTGATCCGGAAGCTACAACAGGTGTTGACTTGACTAGTACATGGATATGATGGTAATACTCTAGCATGTACATAATACTGAGTATATATAGAAATATATGTGCATCAGGTGTGTTGTAGTCGAAAGGTCAAATTGGGGGAGATTGTAGATGTTGTTACTCTTAAATGTCTTAACATTCACAGCAACATCTTAATTCGACCTTTCTTATTTTGTCTAAGTCTAAATTATGTTTTCTAGTTGATGCTGCTTTGGATGTTGTAACATCGCAGGTTGAAGATCTAGAACATTCTACACAGTTTCAGACTGGAAGGATCTGGAAGCTTGCAGAAGTATGTAGATCATGCGGTTGCCTTTGAAAACGTCCAGAATAGGCTGGAAGGTGCTAGAATTCATTGGAATGAAGAGTGGGCTAAAAAGAAGGGATGAGATCCTAAAAAATAGGATATGGATTATGAAGCTTCTAGAATTCGTTTTTACCTCTATAAATACTCAAGGAAGTCTTCATTATTCAGCATGGAGAATTAAGAGTAATCACATAATGTCTATGTGAAGTGTTCGTCCTACTTAGACATTATCGTAATTATTATTTCTTCTTCATCAGATTCTCGTACAACATGAAGAAATACACATCAGATCCGAGAGTCACATATTTTACGAAGTGCCATTCTTTAATTACTAAACTAGTGTTCATCCTGTTAGGAATTAATTGTCATTGGCATGTTCATGTCGTTGTGCCGAAGTATCCCAACTTCCTGTACAACATAGACTTTTCTATACTTCTTTGATAGATAGATCATAGAGTTAGATTAGTTTTTGGTAGTGTAATTTTTACACTTAAGCCGTCTTTAGACTAGATACTTTATCGAGTCTTATTTCCGTTGTGAATATTTGTTCACACACCATTTGTATTCACATAATTATTAGTGAAAGTTTCGCCATGAGGCTCGCATAGATTTTAAATTAAAATCTATGTTAAAAAGTTAATTTTGTGTCTTTGTGTTTTTCATTCTTTAAAGTCTTCCGCTATTCGTATTCTGATATTCTGTAATCGAGTCAGTGTTACATTGAGTGTTCTAACATTGAGTGTAGCATCAGTCTTGTTTTACTTGTGTTCAGTTTATTTTTAGTGTTTTAGTCTTCCGCTGTGTCTGTCTTTTCTGATATTCTGTTTGAATTAATGTTACACCATTTGTCTTAACATCCAGTGTAACATTGTTCTGTTTTTCACTTAAACACTAGTAATACCATCCACACACACTTTCAAATAATATTTTGAGTTAGTCTCTTGTGCACAGTGTGCACATGTACACTAATGCACAGGGCAACCCTTATCAATTCAGAAAAACGAAAATTAATAATAAGATGGTTGTTGGTCCAGTGGTTACAACAAGATAGGTATAAGGTCATAGGTTTGAAACTTGTGATCTTCTTTTTTAATTAAAATAATTTTAATTTTTCAATTAAAATATCTACCGGTTAAAATATCTACCACTTTTCAATAATAAAAATTACACTTTTCAGTTAAAATATCTACCACTTTTCAATAATAAAAATTACACTTTTCAGTTAAAATATCTACCATTTTTCAATAATAAAAACTACCACTTTTCAATAATAAATTTACCACTTTTCAATAACAAAAATTCCCACTTTTCAATAATAAAATTTCCACTTTTCAATAACAAAATTATCACTTTTAAAAAATAAATAAATAATTCATAGTCCCTCTTTCCTTCCACTCAGAAGCTCCTTGAAAAGTCTGCCTTGAAAAGTGATGATGTGTTGGAAACAAACAACAAAATATACAATGAATGGAGCATCATAAATGCCCTAAACAAAATCGTTCTGTACAAAAAGAAATTAAAAAAACAGAATGAAAGAAATTACATCAAAAAAAAGCAAAAACACTCACCTCCTTCGATGCTTCGGCGACGCTCTCCGGTGCGACGGCAGTAGGAGCGGCGGCGGAAGGAGCTACATAAAAAAAAAAAGCAAAAACACTCACCTCCTTCGATGCTTCGGTGATGCTCTCCGGTGCGACGGCAGTACGAGCGGCGGCGGAAGGAGCGACAATCGCAGCAATGAAAGCACCACCACTAGATCTGACGACGTTGATGAATATGAGATCATTAATGTTCACATAGCTTAGCGGCGACTTTCCCTTGCGGATCCTCGTGCTTGTACGCGCACTTGTAGACCTTATTGTTGGCGCCTTTGTGCGTGCGGATCACGTGAACTAGTTTATACTTTGAGCGGAGGAGAAGAGAGGAGAAGGGGGAAAGAATTTGTAGAAAAAACGGTCAAAAAAGCTGTGTGCACAGAAAATTGATCTGTGCACGGTGTGCATTTAAGATTTTCCCTAATATTTTTTTTAAAAATATGAAAAAGAGGATGTAATATATGATACTCCTTATTAATATTAGGAAAAAAAATATTTTTACGATATTCATAAAAAAATTCAGAAAAAATGTCAATAAATTTTAAAAAATATTGATATACTCCGTATGAGAAAAGTATCACTTTGTTGGTTTAAGTTCCATAATATTGATAAAGGAGAAAAGTCCTCATCTAAGTCAAAATCCCAATCCAGAATCAAAAACCTGTGTTGAATTTTCGATTTAACTACACTGCTTTTCATCGCATCCTTTTTAATATTCTTTTATCCAATTTGAGAACATTTTTTTCTTTTGTAAAGCATTCGGAATTCGGATCATAGCTTCCAAGTGGCCAACGTTGCAGAGATCTAACGCGACTGCTAAAAGAGAGTGAAAATTTTAATTACTGCTTCCAATAAATTCTCTATCGATATCAAAATTCAAAAAAGATGGAAAAAATGAAGAATATTTTGAAGCCGAAACCTAATCCACAGCAATTACTGAAAGATTGGCAACGTCGCCTCCGCCAAGAGTGCAGAAATATCGAACGCCAAATCCGAGGTCGTTATTCTTATTTGTAATATTATTGTGTTTCTTTTCTCTGAGATTTTTAGTTAAAAGTTTTCATATTAATGAGATTGACGAAAATTTTGATTTATCAACTCTTGACGACTTTGATTAGATATACAGAGAGAAGAGAAGAATGTGCAGAAATCGATCAAAGAGGCTGCAAAACGAAATGACATGGGATCTGCCAAGGCATAGTAACTACAATTCAGTTTAATCTGATACCTCATTTGCTTTTTTACTTCTGATATTTTAAAATCTAGTAATGGAGGAATTATTAAATTTGACTTAGTTTTAAGGTGATCTAATGAAGTTCTTTGTTGAACTTTTTTTTTTTCCTTTTGATTGTATTTGGATTGAGATCCAAAAGCTTGGTATTCTAAAATGGGAAGTAATATACTAATATACTCATGAAGTGCTATTTGCACTTAGGAGGATTGTTCCTTTTAACCTCAGAATTCATTTAAAAAAAAAAACTCAGAATTCATGACTTAAAGGCAATATGCAAATACAGATTTTGTGTATAATGCATTTCTTTCTCCCTCAAAAAATGTGAATCAATTATGTAGATTGTCTAGAAAAATGGCCTCAGGAGTTTAGACATTTGAAGTGGATCACATATTGTGGGCAAAAAGCTCAGAAAACTGAGAACTATTGACTGTTTTTCATCAGAATAGTCATGCTAAGAATGGAACTGTTTACTTAAAGTTTCTTAGCATAACATTGTCATAACATTTAGCGAAGGCTAAATTACAAATATCCTCACGATAATTTTGTCTCTAGGATGCAATTCATCGAGTGTGGTACTATTCAGGTGGTGAATAGCTTAACATGGTAGTTTCTCAATAAAAAGCTAGAATTTTGCATAAAAATCAAACTAACTCAATACTAATCACTTCCCACATTAGAAAGTTTATGACAACACCATGTGTTGTTTCAAATTATTTCAGATAAACTTCACATTTATGATCCTTGGTAAGCTGGTAATATTGTTTAGATAATTTAGAAGTCCAAATGTTCAAAATGTGGGAACACAAACTGTCTGAACAAAGATAAGGTATAAGCACGAGGCTAGAATAATAGAAATTGATGTGAATAAGCATATATATGTGTAGTGAGTAAAACAGTTCTCTGCTTGGAGAACATTGGAATAATTTTGTTAAGTTTTTTAAGGATTTGAGAAGAATTGACTGTATAGAGAAGAACTTGAAGTATTATTCCTTTTTAGTACAAAGATATTTATTTTCTTTTACATTTTCCATCTATTCATAAATGGCATAGTCTACGACATCTCTCTTACTTGCTAGGTCCGTCTTATTTCATATTCCTTTGCATGTGATCTGAAGTAAACTAGGATTTGTGGAAAGAGTTTTCAGTTGCCCCTTTTAACTGCTGTTTGGTTGCGCTAGTGGAGCTCAAACGCGTTGATTGAGGTATTACAAGGTTCTTTAGTATCTCTAAGCCTCCATTATATTATGGACACAGCGTAAGAGTGAAGTGCAAGATTAATAGACTAATAGAGACAACCTTGTAAGCAATATGTTAATTCAACTGCATCTGGCCTTCATTATTTTGACACCTGGTCTTGATTTTGGCCATTCTGAGGGTGGATTATTACTCAAACAATGAAAGTAATGTTTTGTTATTAGGATATCAGATATATTTAAGGAAAAATAGTTTTTTTAGTCTTATAAGTTATCCAATTTTTGGTTCCAGTCCTGTCGACTTTCACGAATTGAAAATAGTTTGATAACTTCCAGTTATTGACAATTTGGTCCTGTAACTGGTTGTAGGAGGTGAGTGAAACATCCGGTTGACGTGATGTGGCATAGTGATTTGTCCACGTGGCAAAGTCTGATTGGTTAACTGGATGTTTCACCCGGTCCCCGGACCAATATGTTGAAAATTTTAAAGTTAAAGGCCTATTTTTTATTCGTGAAAGTCGACAGGACTAATATCAAAATAAGGGTAACTTACAGGACTATAAAAACTATTTTTACTATATTTACTTTATAATTAGTGTTTGCTCTTTGTGACTCTTGTAGCCACATTTGTTATATCAATTTGCTTACATTTCCAGTTGTACGTAGAATTATCGCATGTGCTCTCTTAATCAAAAACCTTGAAATAAAAAACTAATTTATATGTCTGATATGCTGCTTTGTCCTGACAGTCACTGGCCAAAGAAATTGTGAGATCTAGGAAAACAGTGAACCGACTCTATGAAAACAAGGCACAGTTGAATTCAGTATCAATGCATCTCGGAGAAAGTGTTGGTATGATCTGCTTCAATTCACTTTTCTTTTCACTCTTGCACGTAAATTATTTATGTGGATTTTAATGCTTGATTATCACTACTGATCTTGTAGTCTTCTGAATTATTTGAGTTAACTTTCGAAAATCTGAATAACTGTGAAGTATTGAAGTTACTGCTCAAACCTTGGAATTTTTTATATGATTTCAAAATAATTTTCTTTTATGAGAGTCTTGAGTTAAGAGTTGTTGTAATCTGCTTTATTGATTGACTTGTTGAAGCATTATTTTATATAATAGAAAATTTTGCTACTCTAATTTTGCAGCTGTTGCTCGGACTGTGGGACATTTACAAAAAAGTGCTGAAGTCATGAAGCTTGTCAATAATCTTATGAAGGCTCCGGAAGTAGCTATCACCATGCAAGAATTCAATAAAGAAATGATGAAGGTGAGTTTGCTTTTCTTTTTCCAGCAAAATAAAAAAGACGTTTTCCCTAGTTCTCATCTTCTTCTCAACTATTATTAATTCTTATTTTTGGGAGCCTTTCTATAATGCTGAGGAAAAAATTATTACTCTGTGCAGTACTCCAGGATAGTTTTAGCAAGTTATAAAGTGTAAGATAAGTTTGGTACTTCAACCATTATTTTGATCAGTTGACATAAAGGAACACAAATAGGTCCTCATTAATCCATCATTTTAATGCTGTAAAGTGTCATGCCTGTCAAAGCCTATCTATAGATAAATCTGTGTTACCAAACTGCCACCCGATGATTGATAAAGTTAAGAAGATGAAAATTAGTTCACGTGGTACTGCTGGATTTGATGATTTAAGTAGAAGATAGAAATATAGTTAAAATGAATATTAGATAATTGTGGTAGTTAATGAAAACAAAAGATGATCAATTCACCTTCATCATACTTCGTACCAGATAATGAGACTCAAAATAAGTTATCATTATCCCATTTTAACTACTATGTTATGATCCCACATTGAATGGATGGGTACTTAAGTAGGGAGTCAATTCTCCACACTTGAGCTAGCTTTTGGGTGGAGTCAGGGTTCCAGCTTTAGGCCTTTAGTGCCTAACAATTGGTTCGACCTGCTGAATCCTGGATGTGGCACGGAAGAGGGTTACCTGGGGAGAGGGTCGCACAGCACCAGGAACCAAGCTGCTCGGGGTCCCCAGAGTGTGACTGTCCGTGGACGTGCGGTTCTTAAGGGGGGTCGATTGTTAACAAACTTTGGTGTGGAGAGGCTTGAGTGCCTAACAAACAACCTTCCCTCCTATAATAATTTCTCCTCAATCACTTCATTATTTATCAACCAACAATCATTTTTTATCTTTCTTTATTCCAAAATTAGAGCAACGTTACTAACAATGTAATCATCATTCCTTGTAATTCAGTGAATTCAATGACTCTCATTACCATTTTCATCAAAACAAGATCCCCTTGCCCTTGCTAATATTGTAGGAGGTTGGGTAAATTAGTTGATGTTGTACTTACTATGTGTTGCCAAACTGCCACCTGGTGATGGATAAATCTCATTTGTGCAAGCACAGTTACAATTTTTAGAGCCAAGCCATATCAACTGGCAAACATTTTGGCTCTCTTTGTGGTCTGTTTTGTTTATTTGATCTTATGAAGAGTGTGTGGCTGCAGGCGGGTGTGATTGAAGAGATGATGAACGATTCATTAGACAATGCACTGGACTCAGAAGACATAGAGGAGGAGACCGAAGAGGAAATTGAAAAGGTGTTAACAGCGATTGCAGGGGAGACGGCTGCTCAATTACCTGAGGCGGCTATCAGAAAACAGAAACTTGAGCAACCTGCAACTAGCCAAGATGCTGAGGAGGAGGTATCTTTTCCAAAATTTCTAAACTGTACTGTTATTGCATCTTCTATTTTTTCACTAGTTTGTTAGATGCTGCATCTGAATTAGGGGCTGGCCATTCATGTTTTCGTGTCGACACAAGAAGATTAAACACAAATACACGATACGAAAAACAAATTTAAAAATAGAGAACAAATATTACATTTGACATAATACACGTTGCACGACATGACACTATAAAACATTATAATAAATTCAGAATCTCTAATAAAATTATAAAATATCAAGGAATATATACTATCAAAACCTTTTTTTTTTAACTTTAAATGTTTGCACGAACACAACAAACAAATTTTAGTGCCCTTATCAAGCCTAAACACCCACAATTTTCGTATTGTTATCATATTGTATAGAAAGTGTCACCCATAATCTGCATGCATATTAAGGAATCCCTCCCCCCCTAGCACGTTGATAATGGTGAGAGGCTAGGCAGAAATATGCTTTTTTTTTAATGGAAAAGATGTAATAAAAGATTGTATAAAGCTTGATTGGTGAGTATGTTGGTGGAATTGCAGGAGAATGTTGATGATGAGGAAGAGCTAGAAGAAATAAGGGCTCGTCTCGCAAGAGTCAGGTCATAATTTACTCTTTTTTTTTTTCCCAAAACACACAAAAATGGTGGATTGTAATTTATAAAACCACTCTCGTGTACCCTACAATACAACCTTATTGTTGTATTATTATATCATTATATGCTCTATTTTAAAGCTAATTTTAAATTTTGCATTTTTTTTTAAAAATGTTGGTAGACAGCCAAAGTATGAAACTCCCCCCCCCACTATAAGTTTCCTACTTTCCTTTTTTGGACGTCCCACTATAAGTTTCCCACTTTCCTTTTTTGGACGTCCCACTATAAGTTTCTCATTTCATTTTTGGTAAATTATTTTCTCTCTCTCAATCACATCAATTATACTTTATTTATTATTTTATCATACGTCATCTCATACTAATCTATTATTTTCTCTCTCACCATCACATCACTTGTACTACATCTATTTTTTTATCATATTCCTTAATCAAAAAAAGTGGAAAACTTATACGGGACGGAGGGAGTATTAAATTGAGCAAAAATATAAAATGTCACTTTAGTCTTATTTTTTTAATATCAATATCAAGTGCTGCCGCTTATAACGCTGAATTGATAATTAAACAATTTAATTATATGTAGATTGTATTTACAATTCAGTAAACAAACATTGTACAGTATCGTTCAAAATGTTATTGGGCTTTTATCAATGGAGGACGAATTAATCAAAGGGATGGGGTATATACCCCTCCAGCTTTGTTAGATACACTCCCCCGATACAACTACTCCCCTCAAAACACATCTGCGATAGATGCACTCCCCCCAAATTATCTATTATACCCTTTATCCTAAAATTCAGTGTGATAAATGCACACCCCCCATAAAACCCTATTTTCCCTCATTTTTTCCCCAAATCACTCTCCTCACCTTCTTCACGCCTCACTCCTCCATCGCCGCCGCTCGCACTCCCTCGCCGTCGCCGTCTCACTCCCCCTCCCTCGCCATTGTCGTCGCCGTCGCACTCCCCCTCCTTCCCCCTCTCGCCGTCGCACTTCCCTTCCCTCCCCCTCGCGCCGCTCGATCTTCCCCTCCCTCCCCCTTGCGCCGCTCGATCTTCCCCTCCCTCCCCCTTGCGCCGCTCGATCTTCCCCTCCCTCCCCCTCGCGCCGCCCGATCTTCCACCCGATCTTCCCCTCCCTCCTCCTCGCGCCGCCCGATCTTCCCCTCTCTCCCCGTCGCAGTCCCTTTTTTTTTTTTTTGTCTTTGTAACAGGCGGCGGCGGCGCCTCTTTTGTCGAGCGACCGCCGGCTCTTCCCCCAACCAGCCGCCTTCCTCCCACCTCCGTCGCCGGCTGCCGCTTCCGCTTCCGTCAAGTTTGTTTGGTTTTTTTTTTTTTTTTGGGCAGGTCGACCGACCATAAACACTCTCATCGACCCTCAATGATCGATGAGAGTGTTTATGGTCGATCCTTTATTGTGGTATATTTTTATTTTTTATTTTTTAAATTCTTTCGACGAATCAGTGTCGACGGGGATGTGTTTGGTCGACAAATCAGTGTCGACGAGGAGGTTTTTGATCGACAAACCAGTGTTGACGAGAGGGCTTTTGGTCGACACTGGTTTGTCGAATATAATTTTTTTTTTATTTTCTAAATTTGATGGTGATGGTGGTGTTGACGACGGCCGGCTGCCGGAGTGGAGGTGTTGACGACGGCCGGCTGCTGAAGTGGCGACGGTGGTTTTCTGCCCTAAAATTAGGGGTTAATTCAATTAAATTAGGGTTTTGAAAAGGGGTGTATGTATCTTTAATATTTTATAAAAGGGTAAATGAGGTATTTTACATGAATATTTAATTAATAAAAGTGGGAGGGAAGTGTATCTAACAAAGCTGGAGGGGTATATACCGCAACCCTTAATCAAATTTTACTTACAATCATAACCATATCCCTTGCCAACTGAAAGTTGATCGGTCAAATTCGTAAAGAAACAAAATTTTAGATTTCGATATTTTGCATGCTCTTTTTTTTTTTTTTTTGAGTATACATTTTAAATTATTGTATGCAATTGAATTTTAAGTGATTTAGATTTAAAATAGTTCAATTGAATTTTTGACACACCAAATTAAAATCAAGTTAAAATTGTGATTCAATTGGACTATGTAATTAAGTACACACAAATATAACTCTTTTAAATTCATCTTATGTCGTGTTCATGATCAATCTAAACCGTCACAGATATTCCAACTACACAAATGACTCCACATAAAGTAAAAAGGCAACTACAAATATGCTCAATTTTATAAAAATACCACCCAAAATCATAGTTTTTTTTCTTAAAAAAGCACCGGCTGTGTTTCCCTTATACATGATCTATTGTTTTTTAAAAAGTCATGGAAAGATGGCTTTAATTCCAAATTTTAAAAACTATATCAGCATTTTCCACATTTCTACCAAAATTAGTTTCAAATACACAAATACTAAAAGTGAAAGCTATGCATCAAATTGTACACAAAAGTATAATCTAACAGAGCATTACACTCAATATATAATCTAAACAACACTCCAAACAAACATCTTCACACAACAAGCATGGCAACAAGAATGAAGCCACCATTCTCTCATGTCTTTCTCTCTCTACTTCTCGTTTTTTCAACTGCAGAAAGTTCTAAAGTTGCCAATCTTTTCCCATCAGAAACAACAGAATATCCTATGACACAAGTAGAAAAGATGATCAGAGAGCTTAACTTATTTCCCGAGCTTGATGTGAACATCGTTGAGGATGAACCTGCAGTCATTGAATCAAAACTCGTTGAGAAGCGTATTCGACTCCCCATTCTTAATGATACGGGAGCCACTGTTGGGAATTTGGGGCACCATGCTGGATTTTTTAAACTTCCACACAGCAGGAATGCGAGGTATACAAATGTCCAATTTTGACTACAGTTCGAATCATTCACAAAAAACAGTTTGGTAGAATTTTTTAATAAAAATTGCATCAATTGCACGGTGCAACTGGTGAGCTGAAGTTTTGCTTATTATATAAAGGCTATCAGATGACGATCCTTCAACAAAATCATGATGAATATTTCCCCTGTTTGATAACTACATTCCTCTTTCTTGTCTTTCTTTAAATGGAAACCAAAGTGTATCACAATTTTGACGATTTTGATATAGTTTTCGCAGAAATAAGTAAAATTTCCCAACTATGGTTCATGTTTTATCCGTGTGACAACTATGGTATGCAGGATGTTCTACTTTTTCTTTGAATCAAGGAGCAACAAGAGTAATGACCCTGTTGTGGTGTGGTTAAGTGGAGGACCGGGATGCAGTAGCTCATTAGCATTGTTCTACGAAAATGGGCCTTTCCACTTAGCAAACTCTTCCTCACCTATATGGAATGATTTTGGCTGGGATAAGGTATTTTCTGGCTTTGTTAAATAACATAATCTCTGTCAATTTTAATTCTGATTCTTAAGCCAACCCCTTCTACATCTAAATGTCTAAAATGAGGATTTTTCAATTATGTCTAAAAAAAAATCGTATAGACATTTTAGATAACGAAAGTATAAAAATGGTAGGTTTCAAACCTCATATACGTGGACCAGCCAATTGGAACTGGATTCAGCTCTACTTCAAACAGATCAGACATCCGCAGCAGCAGCGATGCAGCAAGTGTGGATTTTTATGACTTCCTACAGGTCTGTTTCCATATACACAAGTTATCGCAAGAAAATCATGATGAATACAAGAACAATTAACATTCTAAACTCAGAAACCATGCAATTGTAGGCATTTTTCCAAAGGCATAGTAAATATGCAAAGAATGAATTTTACATCACAGGAGAATCATATGCGGGACACTATATTCCAGCCTTTGCTAAACGAATTCACCAGGAAAACAGAAACAGAAACAAGACATCAATTTACATAAATATCAAAGTAAGCCTTGGGTGCTGTTATTATCTACAACTTTAACGTAATTAGTTGTTCGATTAACATGTTTCAGTTTTTCTAAGCAGGGATTAGCTATTGGCAATGGACTGACACATCCCAGTATCCAGTATAAAGCATACCCTGAATATGCTTTAAACATGAAATTGATCAACCAATCCTATCACAACCACCTAATCAAATCACTGCCTCCTTGCTTAACACAAATAAAAAATTGTGGTAATTCATTATCAAAAGGTTGCCTTTGGATTTATGAATATGGAGATATTGTTTTGAAAAAATACTACTCAAGTTTGTTTAGATAATTTCATACTATGATGGATTTTAGATACATAAACTTCATTTCAGCTATTTTTGAATAGTCATGGATAATATCATTTTTGGTCCCTAGAGTTTACATTTTCCAGTTTTGGTCCCCCATTTTTCACTCACTATCAAACTTGGCCTTAGAAGTAGACTTTTACTACTTCCACACTTGGTCTCACCGTTAGTTGATTGTCCGTTAACTGACATAATCAACTATTTTTGGGTGTTAAATGTAATTATTTGAAAATTATTAATTACATTTAGTACCCACATTTTGCACCCCTAAATAGTTGATTATGTCAATCAACGGACGGTCAACTAACGGTAGGACCAAAACTGGGAAAAAGTAAACTTTAGGGACCAAAAATGATATTTTCTCAAAGTCATATGAAATCTTTCCCCAAGTCCTACTCCCAAATCCCTATTCTTCAGATCAAATGCAACCTAAAACTCATCCACTTTGTTTATTCAATATCAGCCATAAAAGTCAACTTTTATCTCTAAGAAAAATTATTTGGCAGGCACCACCGGTTCATCGTCTTGTCTGCTGGCATCACAACTTTGCAATGACATTTTTGAAGGCATACGTAGGGAAAATGGTGATATAAATGTAATGAACAATGCTTGGTAATCATATCAGGCAGCACAAATACTCAAACTAATTGACAATTGTTTTTTTGTCTTTAAGTACTACGATATTCGAAAAAGATGCAAAGGACCTCTATGCTATGACTTCTCAGACGTGGAGATATTCCTAAACCGACAATCTGTTAAAACAGCACTAGGTGTTGGAAACACAAAATTTGTGTCATGTAGTTCAGTAGTGCACAGAGCAATGGCTACAGACTTGATGAAGAATTTGGCAGTTGGTATCCCTGCATTACTAGAGGATGGAATCAAACTACTCATATATGCAGGGGAATATGATCTTATTTGCAACTGGCTTGGTAAGATTCTTTCTTGAGCTGAGATATTGCTAGACATTTATTAGGGGTGTAAGTGAGTCGAGTTGGTTCGCGAGCTACTCGTGCTCAACTCGGAGAAAGCTCGAATATAATTGAGTCAAGCTTGAATACGAGCTCAGTAATATTGTCAGGCTCGTGAGCGTAATCGAGCTCATATAATTTTACTATTTTTTCCCTAAACATGCTAATAATTTACAAATATAATCTAATTATAAATATTATTAAAATCTTTAATTAATACTCCCCCGTTTTAATTAATAATCTTATAATTACAAGACTATTATATCCTTTTCTATTACTACTTGATAATTAATAAGCTTATAATTACAAGATGGTTAGTATCTATAGGGGTGTTGATCGGAAAAAATGTGAACTTTTGTTGATATTAACAAAATGACAAATAATTGGGAACACCATTTTAGATAGAATCAGAGAGATAATTTGGGAACGGAGGTAGTATTATGTAAATCAGATACTATTTCGAGCTTCCATTGAGTCGAACTCGAGCTTAAAAGAATTGAGCTCAATCGAGTTTGATTTCTTTAATCAAGTAGAGTTCGACTCAGCTCATTTACACCACTGTAGACACTAATGTGAGCAATATGACTTCATCAGGAAACTCGAGATGGGTAACTGCCATGAAGTGGTCTGGTCAGAAAAAGTTTCAATCAGCTTACTCAACTCCATTTGAGGTAGATGACGTGCAGGTAGGATTAAAGAAAAACTATGGGCCTCTTACTTTCCTTAAAGTCAATGATGCTGGTCACATGGTTCCAATGGATCAGCCAAAAGCATCATTGGAGATGCTAAGAAGGTGGATGCAAGGCCAATTATGAAGCCAAATAACATTAGCTTATGTATGTATTTAATGTCTGCACTGATGCAGTAAGGGCTGACAAATAAGAAATTATCAAGAAAAGGTTTTACAGGATTAATTCTTCCAAACCAACAATTGCCATTTCCCAAATTCTATGATCCCTCTCCTCTAGATGCCTTGATGCAACACAATATAAATAAGACTCAAAACTTAAACCCTATTCTAGCTAGCACACAATTAATAAACGGAAGCATCAGACAGAGTTGTACTTGATGTTATCCGTCATGTCTTTACATATAATTCAAAGTTATAAAGAATACCCCTCATTACATTACATTACATAAATTATTAATCCAGACTCCACCAAGGTACTACGGTTAATCCAACATAATTTTTCCTAGTTTATCAACAACTAGAAACCATTTGATATATCCACAAAGGTAAATTTCATGGCAATGTTTGAAAGTGTCTAGGAAATGTCAAGTATTAGGAGAGAAAATGCATTAGGGAAGGAGTATAATTGTAGGAGACAACAGACAAACTTCTGAATTAAATATATAGCACACGTAGAAATAAAAGTGTGAAACCAACATTTCGATAGTTACTAGTCACTGCACAAACTAAACTTCAAGTTAACCCAAATTTATGAATCTAAAGTGACCAAAAACTCCAGCAAAATATTTAGTTTCTCCAAAGAATCTCATTAAGTGAGGGGCACTTGGTTCAAATTTTTCAATGGGAATGATAATGAAATGATGGTTACATTGTTTGTGTTTTGCTTTAATCTTGGAATAAATTGGGACACAAAGTGATCGTTATCTGAGGAACAGTGAAATGATTGAGGAAAAACTCTTATCACCTTTTATTCTCATTACCTGCATTTCCATCGAAGAATTTTGTACTATGTGCAAACACATGCCTGTTTACATTAAAACTGATTGTTATCTATACCCAAACACTAATTCGTTAAAGACAAAATTTGGGAAATAATAAGCAAAGAAGGCCAACATTTTCCCTAGGTCTTACAAAATTAAAATACTTACAAGAAGGCGAAAGAGACGCTTGGAACCAGAAGAATAAAGTGCTGCTGAAATTGCAGTATCTGGCCGGATTTTCCTGGAGAGTTTTCTCACAGACGAATCAAACTCTGTAAAAGAGAGTGGTGTGATCAACTGCAGCCACAGTGCACAATGTCGTCGTCGCTAATCTAAACGGCCCTTTTCTGGTGAATTCGTTCGCCGGAATTCATGCTCTGGTTCCTCAAGTAAAGCCGTAAATTTCCTAATTCTCAGTATTTCTTTGGGAAATTTTAGTATATACTCCCTCTCCATCACGTAATTGGTTCACAAAATATATGTTTATTGCAAAATTTTACTATCTTTTTTTCATAGTATTAGCACGATTGTCTATAGAAAATTTAAAATTCGTCTGCAGGATTAGAACGCTCGTCCTAAAAAATTCATTACTTATCCTCAAAGTTCCAACACTCAGTCTTGAAATTTTCTAAAATTTTCTATGATAACAAATGAGTTTTTTGGAGCTCTGTTTTATTAGTATCCCAACATTGACGAAGTGAACACCAACAAAGAATTGAATGTCATAAAAATTGCAAGCATAATCCTCTCCTTTAAAATTGAAGGTCATTAATAACGTTGGGGTGTCAGAACTTGACGAGAACTTGCAAACAATACAAAGTGCTGAAGAGAACGAGTTCTTGACAAAATGTTAGTACTGATCCAATGATCAGAAGTTGGAGCAAATTTGGCAAAAGATTGCAACTGAGTACAACAAAAACCATGTGGCAGATAAACAAATTTCTACATCATTTAAAAGCAGCAAAATGGTCTGCATTGATCTCTTGTGAAAATTTGCATTGTGCAAATCCTTTAAAATAGGAGCACCAATCTCGAGAATCAAACCCATTTTACAAATGGACTGAAATTTCCTTTTATATAGGACTCAAACAGATTGAGTTGAGTAGGATCCACTATTAAATCCATGCAAAATTATATAGTATTAGTGTTTGCCAAACGAGTTTGTGCAATCTGATATTTATGCGTATTTGTAGAAACGCTAACACGACTTAGCAATTTCGCATATTACCTCACGACGTCGTTTTGGATGTAAATTGATATTGATTGTATCACATACAAGTGACGGTTGTCATCCTCAACGTATGAGTTTTTACAGATAATAATACTTTGAGCAGAGCTCTATTCTTCTAAAAAACATTGAATGTCTATTGACAAATTCAACAAAAAGGCACATGCATTTTATAAGGAGCACCTTTATCAATTGCGGAATAAATCAAATTTATTTACAATTCATTAATATATTCCTGGCCAATTTAAAGTTAATAGGCCAACGTAATAATAGGTATTTACCATTCTTTAAACGTAGTGCGTTTGTGTAAACATTTTAAGTACATCAAATTCATCATATGTCGTGTTCATGTTCACTCCACATGACTCCATATGAAATTAAAAGGCAATTATTCCAAATATGCTCATTCTTATTAAAAAAAAAATAACATCCAGAATCATGGGTTTTAGGAAAACTTTTATCCGTGGTTACCTAGATAGTCGTGGATTTGATGGCTTTAATTCAAAATTTCACAACCTATATCAGCATTTTCCACATTTTCACTAAATTAAATGCAAATACTCAAATGAAAATTATGGATTTAATCAATTCCATTGTGAAAAAAGGTACTCATCCAAAAATCTACACTCCTAAATGGCTAAATACATCAAATCTAACCCAACCCAATGGGCTCTTTTGTAAAGCATTTGTATATTATGATTTAATGGGGGTATAATTACCATAATTGCTAATGCCTGTTCTATTATCTACACCTTTAAGAAGATTAACAAAGCATTAATGCACAACACTCGATATATAATCTAACCAACACTCCAAACAAATATCTTCACACAACAAGCATGGCAACAAGAATGAAACCACTATTCTCTCATGTCTTTCACTCTCTACTTCTCGTTTTTTGGTTTCCCATTCTTTCAATTGCAGAAAGTTCTAAAGTTGCCAATCTTTTCCCATCAGAAACAACAGAATATCCCATGACACAAGTAGAAAAGATGATCAGAGAGCTTAACTTATTTCCTGAGCTTGATGTGAACATCGTTGGGGATGAACCTGCAGTCACTGAACCAAAACTCGTTGAGAAGAGCTTCCGACTCCCTATTCTTAATGGCACGGGAGCCACTGTTGAGAATTTGGGGCACCATGCTGGATTTTTCAAACTTCCACACAGCAGTGCGAGGTATGTATTCTATATTATAAAAACATCCTTCAATAAATGCATGATGATTATATCCTCTGTTTGACATACTACACTAGATATGTTTCTTGCGAGATATTGAAAATGTCAATGTTAATAAAAAAATAAATTAATATATTACGCCCTCTGTCCAAAATATAAATGTTCCCGCTTTTCTTATTGGGACATCCACACTCAATGTTCTCAGACCCGGAATGGAATAACCCTACCCCATAACACTTTTTTCTTCACCCTCAAACCATCTCTTTAATTAATTCAAATTATCATTGACTTTGCTCATAAGCAATCACTTTATTCATAATTAGGCCCCATAATACCCTCCAATATATTTACTTTATTCATAAACAATCAAGTTTTCTTAAAACCTTCCCCAAAACTTTTGGGAACACTTATATTGGACGGAGGTTGTAGTTTTTAACCATTTATTTATAGCTAATAACAAATAAAATTATTAAATCATATAATGTGAAAAAAATTATATTTAATGATAATCATTAAAATAATACTCCCTCCCCTCCATCCATTTTTATAATTCTCATTTGAGTTGAACACGAATTTTAAGGAAACTTGTTTGTTTATGTAAAAAGTGAGAATTTGAAGGTAAAGATAAATAAAAAAATAAGTGGTGTGTGTGAGTAGTATTTTCTTTTAAGGAAATGTGAATTATAAAAATGGACAGACAAAAAAATGGAATATTTAAGATTTTGATTGGAAGACAAATAGTATCATTAAATTAAAATAATTTATATACATATGTATATATAATTATTTTTTACAATTAACTATAGCTAATAACAAATCATATCTTCAAATATATCATGGAAGAAACAGATTCATTTGGATTCTAGTATCAAATTCGTTATATTATGGAGTAATAATCTCTTCCAAATAATGATAATTAATTTACATTATCCAAATAGGTCTTCATCCATATCTTTACGACTTAGGATTCAAGATAAAAATAAGAATCTAACATAATATAATTATATATATTAATTCCAAAAAAATTAAGAAATTGACAAGTCCAGAAATCGATGAGTAAATGAAACGTGTAAGAATTAACTAGTCTAATAGATGAATAAAGATTCTTCTTTCTAGATATATCACTTAAATTTTTTTGTCTTTCTTTACTAGTGTATCAGGATTTTGATATAATTTTAAAGAAATAAGTAAAAAAATTCCCAAGTCTAATCCCTGTGACAACTATGAAATGCAGGATGTTCTACTTTTTCTTTGAATCAAGGAGCAACAAGAGTAGTGACCCTGTTGTGGTGTGGTTAAGTGGGGGACCGGGATGCAGTAGCTCATTAGCTTTATTCTACGAAAATGGGCCTTTCCAATTATCAAACTCTTCCTCACTTAAATGGAATGATTTTGGCTGGGATAAGGTACTTATTTCTGGCTTTCTTAAATAACAACTAAGGTAATGTTTCATTTGGGATTTCAAAACCAGTTTTGGGGTTTTGAAATTGGGTTTTAAAAATTACCACTTATAAACCTACTATGTCAATTCTCTCTACTTAGACTTAAATATAATTAAATCATGGAATAACTCACATGATCCAATCATTACAATCACACCAAACAAAAATATAATAATACAACATCATTCATTCTATACATTAATTTGACAAAAAGTTAAATATCACCCTATTTAAAATCCCAAAAAAACACACCCTTGCTATTTATCAGGATTTCAAAATCCACTAAATCTACTATAAACCCAAATCAAACATTAAACGTCTAAATGAGGATCTTTCCATAATGTCTGAAATATACAGAAAGCAGTAGAGCGATCGTGCAGTAAAAAGAAAAAAGGGTTACAGAGTACAGTGAACATGTAATGCCATTATGCCAATCTGTGTAAAGTGAGATCACACAGAATGTCTAAAACATAACAAAAAAAAAAGGCACATCATATAAGCATTTTAGATAAAGAAAGTGTCAAATTGTAGGTTTCAAACCTCATATATGTAGACCAGCCAATTGGGACTGGATTCAGCTCTACTTCAAGCGAATCAGACATCCGTAGAACCAGCGACTCAGCAAGTGTAGATTTTTATGACTTCCTACAGGTCTGTTTCCATATACACAAGTTATCGCAAGAAAATCATGATGAATACAATAACAATTAACATTCTAAACTCAAAAACCATGCAATTGTATTTGTAGGCATTCTTCCAAAGGCATAGTAAATATGCAAAGAATGAATTTTACATCACAGGAGAATCATATGCTGGACACTATATTCCAGCCTTTGCTAAACGAATTCACGAGGAAAACAGAAGCAGAAACAAGACATCAATTTACATAAATATCAAAGTAAGCCTCAGGTGTTGTTACAATCCGTAAGTTTAAGGGACAATATCATTTTTGGCCCCTAATGTTTACCTTTTTTCCAGTTTTAGTCTCCCTCTTTCACTCACGACCAATTTTCGTCATTGAAGAACATTTTTACTTCCACATTTGGTTCCACCGTTAGTTGACTGTCAGAATCAACTATTTGGGGTATTAAATGTAATTATTTAGGATGCTAAATGTAATTAATAACTATTTGGGGTGCTAAATGTAATTTAAAAAACTCAAATAATTGCATTTAGCACCTCCAAAAGAGTAGATTCAGTTAGTCAAAAACGGTTAATTAATGGTAGGACCAAATGAGAAAGTAAAAGTGTACTTTCAGGATCGAGTTTGATAGTGAGTGAAAGAGGAGGACCAAAACTGGAAAAAGGTAAACTTAAGGACAAAAAAGATATTATCCCTATGTTCAACTTTATTAGTTGTTCGACTAATGTTTTGCAGTTTTTTCAAGCAGGGATTAGCCATTGGCAATGGAATGACAGATCCCAGTATCCAGTACAAAGCATACCCTGAATATGCTTTAAATATGAAATTGATCAACCAATCTTATTACAACCACCTAATCAAATCACTGCCTCTCTGTTTAAAGCAAATAGAATTTTGTGGTAATTCATTTCGAAAGGTTGCCTTTGGATTGATGAATATGTGTTTGTTCAGATAATTTCAAATGATGATGGATTTTTAATCCATAAACTTCATTTCAGCAAATTTTTTTATGTCTCTATAGCATTAGCAGGTCAATATGACAGTCATAGGGATAATATCATTTTTGGGCCCTAAAGTTTACAATTTTCCAGTTTTGGTCCCCCACTTTCACTCACTATCAAACTTGGCCCTAGAAGTACATTTGTATTCCCACATTAGGTCCCACCGATAGCTGACTGTCCGTTTACTGACGAAATCAACTATTTTGGGGTGCTAAATATAATTAGTTGAAAATTATTGATTACATTTAGCACCCCCAATTAATTGATTTCATCAATCATTGGACGGTCAACTAACAGTTGGACCAAATGGAGGAGAACAAGTGTACTTCGAGGACCAAGTTAGAAAGTTAGTGAAAGAGGGGGACCAAAACTAGAAAATGTAAACTTTAGGGACCGAAAATAATATCATCCCAAAGTCATATGAAACCTTTCCCCAATTACTACTCTCAAATCCATATTCTTCAGATCAAATGCAACCTAAAGCTCATCACCTTTGTTCATTCAATATCAGCCATAAAAACTCAACTTTTCTCTCTAAAAAAATTATTTGGCAGGCACCACTGGTTTGTCTTGTCGGTTGGCATCAAGGCTTTGCGAAGGCATTTTTGTAGGCATACTTGAGGAAAATGGTGGTATAAATGTAATGAACAATGCTTGGTAATCATATCAGACAGCACAAATACTCAAACTAATTGACAAATGTTTTTTATCTTTCAGTACTATGATATTCGAAAAAGATGCAAAGGACCTCTATGCTATGATTTCTCAGACGTGGAGATATTCCTAAACCGACAATCTGTTAAAACAGCACTAGGTGTTGGAAACACGAAATTTGTGTCATGTAGTTCAGCAGTGCACAAAGCAATGAATAGAGACAAAATGAGGAATCATGCAGTCAGTATCCCAGCATTACTGGAGGATGGAATCAAACTACTCATATATGCTGGAGAATATGATCTTATTTGCAACTGGCTAGGTAAGATTCTTTTCTTTCTTGAACTGAGATAATGCTAGCACTAGGTTTGGGAAACACAAAATTTACCCTTTTTCCTCTAATAAATACTAATAAACAAATAATCTACTTGTATTTATAAGCTTAATTAATTGTGATTTATATTATCATCAAGTAATCTTTTGGTATTCTACTTAATGAAAATTTGATTTGATTTGTGTGAATGGATAAAAACAGAAAGTAAATTAAGATTGGAAGAAGTATTATGTAAGTTATTGAGTCGAGCCGAGCTCGAATTGGGCTTCAAGTTTAAAAGAATTGGGCTCGACTGAGTTCAGGTCGAGTTTTTTAATTTAGTCCAGGGAGCTTGACACTACTCAACTCATTTACACCCCTACAAACACTAATGTGATTATGTGTGCAATATGACTTCATCAGGAAACTCGAGATGGGTTACCGCCATGGAGTGGTCTGGTCAGAAGAAGTTTCAATCATCTTATTCAACTCCATTTAAGGTAGATGGCGTGAAGGCAGGATTAAAGAATAGCTATGGGCCTCTTACTTTCCTTAAAGTCCACAATGCTGGTCACATGGTTCCAATGGATCAGCCAAAAGCATCGTTGGAGATGCTAAGGAGGTGGACGCAAGGCAAGTTATGAAAACTATGTAGCCAAATAACATTAGATCATGTATTCTAAGTCTGCATTGATGGAGTAAAAGGGTTGAGAAATAAGCAATAAACAACAAAAATATAATACTCCCTCCATCCATGAAAAGTAGGGACATGGGGATGGGGCACAAGTTTTAAGAAAATGGTAGATAAAGTAGATAAAGTAGATAAAGTAAGGGTATTATAGGGTATTGTGGGGTCCATTGTGAATAAAGTGATTGTTTAGGAATAAAGTTGATGGCAAATTGAGTAATTAAGTGATAAGTTGAAGGGTGATAGTTTCCATAAAGTGCATGGGACTACATTTGGTGGACAAAGAATATGTGTCAAATGGGACTACTTTTCGTGGACGGAGGGAGTATAATGCTTATTATTCCCACTTTCCTTTTTAGGTTGTCCAGTTTTATTATTTTCATTTCCCTTTTTGGAAGATAAACTCCCCCACACTACTTTATTACTTTATACCACTTTATCTACTTTATATATAAACTATCAATATTTCTTAAAACTCGTGCCCATACAAATGAGAATTATAAAATTGGACGAAGGGAGTATAATATAATATAAAATGTTTGGCAGAATTAAAGCCCTGCCCAAGCAACAATTGTTGTTTCCCAAATCTATGACCACTCTAGACGCAACATAATATAAATAAGACTCAAAACATAAACCCTCTTAGACCACAATTAATAAAGCCCACGGGCTGTTTATTAAAAACTTGAGGTTGTGTTTGGATGAGGGGATTTAAAATGAAATGATTTAAAATTAGATGGATTTCAAATGACATGATTTTAGTGAGGATTTGAAATCCTCTCAATTTTAACTAAAAAAGCTGCTAAATATTTGAAATCCATTCATTTAATCCAAACAGGTGGAGTGGATTTAGATTATGGATTTAAAATCCATACCTAAATCCCTCCATCCAAACACAACCTAAAATTTAAAAGGCCCTAACTATAATAATAATAATAATAAGACAATAAATGAATTGTATCGTGCAGAGAATTCAAGAGGTAATGATGACTCAAATTGATCATGTGCAGTAAAAAATATATAAAATGACCAAAATAAGGAGAGAGAAGGGTTGAAAAGTTGTTGGACAAAGTCCACAATCTTGCTCTGGACAGACTCTTTAAAAGTAGCCTAAGCTTTTATAAAATGGAAGCCTCTGAGTTGTACCAAGCTCAGACGTTATCTTAACATAGTAATTTTATGTTATACAGACTGGTCACTAATCATTCCTGGCTCTGTTCTACTCTATTAAGAATACATAAAGTATCAATCCAGACTCCACCAATTTGTTTTACGGTTAATCCAACAAAATTTCTCATTGTTCATCAGAAACTGGAACCATTTTGAAATATCCACTATTATATGGGAACGAGGTAATTTAACATGATAGAGTTAGTTACGAAATCTTACTCTGCACAATTCCCTCAAGGTCCCAATAGCAGGCTGAAAACCGGTGCGCATGGGCACAACTGATACCACTCGAAGATGCTGAGCATTACCGTTCTTTGGCTTTGACAATGTCACAGTTAACATCTCTCCCATCAATGCCCTGCCAGCTGTCTCAGCTACAAAACAAATGAATTTAATAAAACATTTAGGAACGAAATGGCTCAGAATAATATAAAAAGAAAAAGAAGCCACTGAATTAATATGGAGTATGTCACATCTAGAAATAAAAGTATGAAACCAACATTTAGACAGTTACTACTTACTAGTCACTGCACAAAGTAAACTTCAAGCCAACATAAATTATGAACAAAAAGTGACCAATAACTCCCAGAAAAAAAAATTCAGTTTCAATCTTCAAGAGAAGTTTCTCCAAAGAATCACATCGTGTGAATTTATGTTTCGAAGTATCACCGCAATCTTATATTACCTCGACAGTAAGAGAGATTTGCAAAGCTACAACCTTGAGCAGGGTATTTCAGTCAATAACTTAAAAGTGACAGAGATAATTTTTAACAATTCCACAAATTAAGCTACCTGATTCTATAGAATAAGAATGTACTAACAGCTTCAGGTAAAGTGGTAAAGATATGTATAAACAACTAAAGAAAAAAGGAATACCGGCATAAGGATTTGTCTTGGCAAAGTCAAAAAACTCATCGACTGAGCAACCAAACAAAACTCTTGCAGCCCTATCAAACATTATCACCACAAAAACTTTTGTGTCTGTAGCTACAGACATCTGCAAATACAAGAAGTCTGGATAAATAATAAAATAACATACTGTATTTTATTTGTTAAATCGTATTCCTACATTCTTTGAGAAAGTCATTCAATGAAGTCTTTCTACTACGATATATAGAAAACATAATATGCACAAACACAAATAACATCCCGCATTATATCAAGAACTAAATAAGATTTTAAAAATCATTCGCTATGTTAAAACAAATGCCTGTTCACATTACTAATTTGTTAAACAATATATACTCCAGATTTCAGAAAATACTAGGCAAAAAAACTAGTAATATTTTCCCTAGGTTTTACAAAATTAAAATACTTACAAGAACACGAAAGAGGCGTTTGGAACCAGAAGAATTGGCATTGAAAGTGTTGCTGAAATTGCAGTATCTGCAACCAGTGGCGGGATTATCCGGGAGAGTTCTCTCACAGACGGAACAAACTCTGTAAAAGAGAGTGGTGTGATCAACTGCAACCACAGTGCACAATGTCGTCGTCGGCTTATCTATTTCCATAAACGGCCTTTTCTGGTTTGCTGGTGAATTGGTTCGCCGGAATTCATGCTCTGATTCGCCATGTTAAGCCGGCAATTTCCTGATTCTCAGTATTTCTAGCGGGAATTTCCTTTAATCATGTGTCATATCACTACCCCGGACCGGATTCCAGAAGAAGAAACAAGAGATTGGAACGGGCCATTATGGGTTATTGGGTTGGGCCATGATGGGATTTAGCTACTTTTATTGGTTGTGACTATTTACACCTCCATTTGCGTTGGATGTACTCCCCCAATCACTTTACTTTAGGCCATAATTTAAATTAAAATTAACTACCTCTCATTTTTATTAATTGTTTGATAACTTAGTTTGTGTTTACAATTACCGTGGAACAGTGACAATCACTTCTCAAATCCAAAATCTGTGAAAGGGCTGCTTCTTAAAAAAAGTGTTTCACTAGAATTTGAAAATACCCCTTTAAATTAAGGGTAGATTATATCTCAAAATGTATAAAATTTAGATATAATTCTAATACTAGTTTAATCATCTTTGCTAGTCAGTTGGAAAATTCAATGTTATTCCTCCTTTCACACTGGAAAATAAATTAATGCGTCTATGTTACTTCATATAATTAATAAAATTATTATTATAATTAATTTGTTCTTATATATAATATATACTCCCTGCAATTTCATTATTCTCACTTTTCTTTTTTGATTGTCCAATTTTATTATGTCCATTTCCTTTTTGGAAATAATACTATTCACACTATTTTATCTCCACCCTCCAACCATCACTTATTTACTTAAATTGCCACTAACTTTATTCATAAACAATCACTTTACTTATAAATGGACCTCACAACATCGCATCATACCCCCAACTTATCTACTTTATACATAAACTAATCAATATTCATTAAAATCTGTGTCCGGAGAAGTGGGCATAATAAAATTGGACGGAGGGAGTATTACACTACTAAATGCACCCTCACTACTAACTACACCCCTCATTCAACCTTTAAACCCTAAACCTAATTTCTGCAGCGACGACTGCCACCACCACCACCACCACCACAATTATTTCTGGTGGTCACCGAACAAAAAAAAAATAGAAATTTCAGAAAAAACTTAAAAAAATCTCAAAAAAAAATATATTAAAATTTCGACAAACCAGTGTCGACTATATACACCCCTCGTTGACGAAAGTGTAGATGGTCAACATTAAATTGTCGAAAATATTTTTAAAAAAAGTTTGTGCAGAAAACCCTAATAAAAAAAACGTGATTGACATCTTTACCAGGCAACGGCCAGTTGAACAAATTTTTTTTGCAGAAAATCGAGGGAGGGGGTCGCGCTGGTGAATCGAGGGAGATGGAGGGTGTTGCACCGGCGAAGAGAGAATCGAGGTTGAGGGAGAGAAAGGGGACCGCGTTAGTGAAGAGTGAATCGAGGGAGAGGGAGGGGGCGGCTGCCGGCAAGGGGTGGCGTGCGACGGCGGGGGCATCAAGTGGAGAGTGGAAAATGAGAGAAAGATTAATTAGGGTTATAAATTAGGATTTGAAGAGGGTGTGGTTAGTAAATGTGTATTTTATAGAAAAAATGCTATTTATGACAATTAGGAGATGCATCTATCCTAGTTAAATTTTAGAGGATGCATCAATCCCTCTCAATTCAAATTGAGGTGCATTTAGTCAGACCCATTTTTATCATTTCGGCCCATTAGTGTTTCTTTCAGAAAACAAAACCTATCTCAACCCACTTAAATGCAATAACATTTGGCAATATGAAAGGTCGAAAGCTGTACACAAAAGTTTGGACGCTCAACCCCACATATAAGCTACTAGGGTACGTTTGTTTTGAGATTACGTAGGTTTCGTCTAAAATTTGGTTGAAAATTCTAGATAGGAGAATCCTTATAAATATTGATTAAGTGTGTTTATTTTTGGATTTTGAATGGTCATAGGATGTAATTTTATATCAAATCAATTGTATAAGAGTGGATGATGTTGTATTATACTATAATATAACTTTATGTCAAATTAATTGTTTAAAAATGTATGATATTGTATATATAGAGGAGTGGATGGAATTGGATGGTGAAATTTAGATGTAAAATTTTAAACTAGAACATAACGGAGAACGTACGTATTAGTCATAAATTATAATTCCTCTGATTAAGCACTCTCATACTAATCTTGTGGCCAAACTCTTGCCCATTAGTCAATCTTTCTTAATCTACTGTACACTCTACTTGTATATATACTCATGTAAATCCATTTTTGTAAATCAATCAAACACACATTTTATATCTTTTATATGGTATGAGTAGGGAAACGATCCTAAACCTCCTCGTTTCTTATTTTTTCGCTGCTATTCATTCATCCTCATAGCACCCAACAACACCACCACCGCCGCGACAACCACCCCCAACCTTGTCCCAATCTCCACCCGACATGATCTCCCCATCAAACTTATATATATGGTGCAACCTGGTGTACAATTTTTTGTAAATATCTTTTTCATCACGGTGTGGAGCCATTTGCAGTTGAATGAGTCATATTCATTTGAAGAACCTTTATTATTATAATGTTAAACCACGAGTAACGCACCAACTTAAAAATGAAGAGATTAACTCAATTTGTCTGTACTGAAAATTTTCAAACTACAAATTATTCATAAAATAGATTGTTAAAATATCTCGATGGTCAAAGTGCTCAAATTTTGTTGGTCGATAACGATTTTGGATTAACCGTATTACTTGTTTACACTTAGACTATATAGTATTAGGATCAAAAAATAATATTTCATCCGTCTAAATTCATTAGGTCTATTTTTTTGAACACATGATGATTAGTGTTTGTATAAAGTAGATAAATTGAAGGTATAATGTATTATGTGTCCACTACCCACAAAAACTATCTTTCCTGGCGTGCCCACCTTATGGCCCTCCTTCGCGGTCACAATCTCTTAGGGTTCATTGACTGTTCTAACCCATGTCTTGCTCGCCGTAACGATAGATCGAACTCCTCTGAGGTCCTCACATGGGTGCAGCAAGAACAACTCCTCTTGGCTGCCATATTTGGCTCCATAGCTCCTGAAATACTACCCGTTGTTTCATCATCCACCACATCGGAGAAGGCTTGGGCGATCTTGTCCCGAATGTTCGCTGGCAAGTCGAGATCTCGTGTCAATCAACTCAAAAGTGAACTCCATCGGATCACCATTGATGACCGATCCATTACGGAGTATCTCCACTATATCAAATCAAAGGCCGACGAATTGGCTTTGATTGATGAACCGGTAAGTCCTGATGATCTTACCCTATTTGTAATCAATGGTCTAGGGCCTGAATATGCAACCATCGTTGGCCCCATTCGCACACGCGAAACCTCCCTTCAATTCGAGGAACTTCACGATCTCCTCTACGAACATGAACTTTCCCTAAAAGCCCAAGAACGGGCCACTCGCAATCCGGTTACTACTGCAAATGCCATTGTCCGCCATGGTCAGAAAAAAGTCAGATCTCGCTCCACATCCTCGCCTGCTAATGGTCGCGGATCTAGTAACCGGTACCCGTCCTCGCCTCGCTTGCAACACACCACCTGCTTACTCCTCACGGCCATACTCCTCTTCTCGCCCAAAGTCTCGCTCAGGCTCCTCGCCCTATTCCGACCAGGCTCCTGTTGTGTGCCAACTATGTAGATTCAAAGGACATACTGCACTCACTTGTCACCGACCTCCTCCGGCTCAAGCAAACTTTGCTCACTCCCCATCCGGATCCAATCTCCCTTGGATGGTCGACTCGGGGGCCTCTCACAACTTGAACGCCGATCTCAACAATCTCTTCATCCATTCTGAATACGATGGTACAGATGAGGTTTAAATTGACGATGGCTCTGGCCTCCCTATTACACACACTGGTACCTCTCATTTAAAATTTCAGTCCACGTCATTTGTTTTGTCTGATGTTCTATGTGTTCCTCGCGCTATGAGGAACCTTTTATCTGTTAGCAAGTTTACACAAGACAACAATGTGACTATGTAATTCTTTCCAACATACTTTCTTATTAAGGATCGGAGCACGGGGGCGGCTCTTCTTAAAGGGTCATGTTCCAACGGGGTTTATCATCTACCAGCCTCTTCTACTGTACTTGCATCTGTTGGCATCAAGACCTCTACTGCTTGTTGGCATGCTCGACTAGGTCATCCGTCTGTGGATACCAGTCGTTTAATTATCCGTCATTTTAAATTACCTATGTTGGACATGTCCCGTGTTTTGGACAATAATTGTGTTCCATGTCACTTAAGTAAATCTACCAAACTATCTTTTAATAATACGTCGTTTGTTGCTCTACATCCGCTACACTACATTTATGCGGATGTTTGGGGACCAACCTCGACACCTTCCTTGGACGGATCAAAATATTTCGTGTTATTTGTTGATCTTTACTCTCGTTATTGTTGGTTGTTTCCCTTGGTTTCTAAATCACATGTGGCCTCTATCTTCACCAACTTCAAGCCTCTTGTTGCAAAACAATTTGGTCATTCCATCACAAACTTCTACACTGATAATGGTGGCGAGTTTCAGGCACTCCGTCCACTTCTTAACACATCTGGCATCAATTGGCTCACCACAGCGCCCCACACGCCCCAACAGAATGTCCTTGTTGAAAGGAGAAACCGACATATATTTGAAGTTGCTCGCCTACCTCACCGATTCTGGTCGCTCGCTTTACAAACTGCTGTCTACTTGATCAATCGAATGCCCACTCGAGTTCTCAATAACCACAGCCCCTTCTCGGTACTATTCAAAAAATATCCAAACTATGGGAAACTCCGTGTATTTGGATGTCTATGCTTCCCGTGGCTCCGCCCCTATATTCCTGGCAAACTAAACCCTTCATCCACAAAGTGCATATTCGTGGGTTATTCAACATCCCAAAGTGCTTGCAGATGTTATGACTTCTCCAATGGTCGCATATTTACTTCTCGGCATGTTCGCTTCTTGGAGGATACATTTTCTCCCTTGATTGCTCCTATGATACCTGAACAGCCACGACCGACCACCATCACTCTACCTCTAATCTCGTCGCCCGCCATTCCTGATGCCCCATCTGCCGATCAGCCTGCCGAACAGCCTTTTCACCCACCTACCGAACAACCCTCTGATCCTGCCACGATCACTCTGCTCGCCCAGAACCACCAGCTGAAACTGATCGCCCTCCACAAATTGTTCCTCAAAGAACTCATACCATGCGCACCCGTGCCCTCAACAACATTTATCGTCCAAAAAGGTTGTTCGCCGCCACCAATCACCCACTGCCCTTTGACGCTGAACCTGCCACAGTCAAACAAGCTCTAGATATCCCACATTGGCGCACTGCTATGGCCGAGGAATTCACGGCCTTACAGAAACATGGGACTTGGAAACTGGTTCCCCTACCATAGAATGGGAATATCATTGGGTGTAAATGGGTCTTCCGAACAAAGTGCAAACCTGATGGCACAGTGGATAAATTCAAGGCTCGACTAGTAGCTAAAGGGTTTCATCAACGACCAGGTGTGGACTTCACTGAGACGTTCAACCCGGTAATCAAACTTGCGACCATCCGGACTGTCCTCACACTTGCTGCCTCCAACAAATGGCCCCTACGACAATTGGATGTAAGTAATGCCTTCCTACACGGAATCCTGGATATTCCAGTTTACATGCAACAGCCTCCTGGTTTTAAGGACCCATCGCATCCATCTCATGTATGCTTACTTCGTCGCTCCCTTTATGGCCTCCGTCAAGCTCCTCGAGCTTGGTATGACTCCCTGTGCTCGGCCCTTGAGCGCTTTGGCCTCTGTCGCTCGAAAGCCGACTCCTCATTATTCACTCTTCACACCAGCACTGCAACCTTAATTGTGTTAGCTTACGTGGATGATTTGGTACTCACAGAGACCTCGCCCTCTCTTATTTCCTCGTTTACTAAGCATCTTCAATCTATTTTTGTTGTGAAAGATCTTGGTTGCCTCTCTTATTTTTTGGGGATCGAAGTTGCCCATTGCAAGGAAGGTCTTTTCTTATCCCAGCATAAGTACTTGGTCGACCGGCTGCGTCGTCACAAAATGGACGGTGTCAAACCTGTCTCCATTCCGTCTTCTCCAAAACCAAGCCCCGGATCCTTGCCTGTTGAAGCCAGTGAATACCGCAGTGCCCTTGGCGGCCTCCAATACTTAACAATGACAAGGCCAGACATAGCCTTTACGGTGAATCGTCTTGCTCAACACATGTCTGCACCCACTCCTGATGTTTGGGCTTCTGTTAAGCGATTATTCAGATATCTCAAGCATACACTACAATATGGCATTCTTCTTCGGCGAACGGTGACCTTCACACTCACTGCTTACTCGGATTCCGACTTTGGTGGAGACTTGTCTGACTGTAAGTCAACCTCCGCATATGTCGTATTTTTGGGTTCAACACCCATCTCTTGGCGCTCCCGAAAACAACGAGGCGTTGCCCACTCCTCTACAGAGGCAGAATATTGAGCACTGGCTTCGGCTACTTCGGAAGTCTGCTGGCTTCGGCATCTATTTACTGACTTGCACATCCCGCTCCCTAAACCTCCCCGCCTCCTCTGCGACAACATGGGCGGCCACTCGCCTTGCCCTCAATCCTGTCCAACACTCCCGGATGAAGCACATTGCAATAGATCTTCATTTTGTACGAGATTTAACTTCGAAATGAGTTCTGTCTGTAGCATACGTCAACACCCGAGACCAGTTCGCGGACATCCTCACAAAACCACTCCACAGAGCACGGTTTCAAGATCTACGCTCCAAAATTGCTGTTGCGGATGGAACGTCGATCTTGCGGGGGCGTATTAGTCATAAATTATAATTCCCCTGATTAAGCACTCTCATACTAATCTTGTGCCCAGACTCTTGCCCCTTAGTCAATCTTTCCTAATTTACTGTACACTCTACTTGTATATATACTCTTGTAAATCAATCAAACACACATTTTATATCTTCTATAGTACGTTTTTCATCCGGACGTGATAGTTCCAAAATAAACAGGCCTAGTGTTTTATTTAGTGTGACTTTTCAAACGTAGTAACAATTCGTGAAATTAATTTTTGCGACAAAATTGAAATTAGATGGGTTTTTCAGTACTAATAAAAATATTTATTAAAATATAATGCGTACGTGTATGTGTCTAATATAAATCTAATACTAAATAAATATTTTTTTCGATTATAATGGATTTAAGAAAGATAAGTAAATCGACACACAACAATACAAAAGAAATGTGTTATCTACGCCAAGGTCAATAAGAGATGATATATCAGGGAGTTTAAATTTATGATGGGTTAAGATGTGATTAAATTTAATGGATTTTCATATGAAGAATAGTGTTATACATATATTATAATTAGGTTGAGTTCATTTTTTAAAACTTTAATGTGTATAAGTTAACTATTAATTAGAAAACATATGAGTATTAATCAAAATAAAAATTCATACACAAATTAAATTAAAATCAATTAATATGTACTTTAAATGCATTTTTTTTATTAATTTTTTTACCTAAAAATATATTTAAACATTTTGTTTAGTGTATTCATTTAACTTGAAGTTGAACCAATAATAACTAATTAATGAGGATTTAAAAAAGACTAGTTACTTGCACACTCTTAATATGAAAATAATACATAAAATTAATATCCTCCCAATATTATTTTATTTTTAAAATTGTCGCCATCTTTTTACATACATTTTACTTACACCTCATCATATCTACTTTACACCTCATCAAATCATCTAAAATACCCCACTAAATTTATTTATTTTAAACAACGTATCGATCAAACCGTGCAAGTAATCCTGGAACGGAGGGAGTACTAATTATCTACTGACAAGACCAACCACGTAATTATTATGTTATATTAAAAACTGAATGCAATATGCTTCTAAGCCAAATTCGCACAAGTGTATCCTCACCCTCCAAACTGATTTGATGTGAAATTCGATTTGGATTCTCGATAATATTTTTTTTCTTCTTATTTTGTGTGTCTTGAATAGCGTAGAGTGCATTTTTTTTACCACATCAACCTCAATATTTGTATTTATTTTATGGCCTCATGCTTCTTCTTTTTTTAATCCGTACAAGCAAGATAATTTTCAATAAACATATAAATACAATCATCTCATGTGTGATGTTTAAAATATTCTTATGATCTCTTAATTTCTAAAATATCACATAACCTGTAAAAAAAAAAAAAAAGGGAAACATAGACTGAATAATTAGCATTAGAAAGAAAAGGTTGAAGTCAAATAAATGTGGGTTGTGCGGCTCTGCCTTTTGCAGACAACAACTACAAGCTGGCGACAGACACGTTTCGACCATGGAGCTAGCCACCGACTCCAACACTTAAAATACAAATTAATTAAGTACTAACACGCAACGTCTGATCAGTGTTCCTCTCTTACATTGGCTCCTGTCCAAACACTTCACACCTACTAATCTTATACTCCTCTTAACACTTTTTACAAGTAAGTGATACACTTTTAAAAAAGTATAATAATAGTATAGTTTTGATGATTAATTTTATAAATTTTTATGTATAAGGTAAATAGAGTCAGTTGTACATTGTGTGATTTGTGATGGAAAAACTGTTGCAAATCACTAATTTAAATTTACGACAAATTGAATTCATTGTAAATCGATGCGGCGTGAGACTTAAATTCAATTGATTGATTTGCGACACCTTTTTCGTGGCAAATCACACAAAAATTACAACGTTTTACGTTTATGCGGCAAAATTTGTGATAAATTTCATAACCATTGCAATTTTTTCACCGTAAATGGACAACCATTTCGAAACACAATTCCCTTTTATCCTCTTCTTTTTCTCTCGCGGAATATTCACCGAAAAACGCTCATTGACAGTACTTGTGATGCTCCCCACTCTTTTTGATCAAACTGGAACTTGTGATTGTGTTTGAACTGATTGAAGTATTGAATTGTTGACCACTTGATGAGAAATTCATCTAAAATAATAGTGATAAATTGTTAGATTCGATTCTTAATTTTTGAAGCACTAGTTGAACATTAAAAAAATTATATTCAACCCTAAATTTATAGGAATCACTTATGAATAACAATAATCAGATATTGAAGAAGCATACATGGTCAATTTTGCAGAATCACAAATAACTACCATCATTTGTATTTAATTTTGATTTTGTATATTGATATTTTGTAGAATCACTACTAAAAAAAATACATTTACTAGTTTTCTCAAAAAAATAATTAAGCATACATGTTCACAGAACTACTAATAAGCATATATGAAGAAAATTAATGCATGCTCGATAATTATAACTCTATTTTTTTTCATTATAATATAGTTCTAACATCTCAATCTAATAGTAATAAAAACAGAACAAATTAACTTCCTGTTTTTGTTTGATCTCAATAGAGGCCGGAGAGTATCGAGTTTGCTAAGATATTAATATCAATATTAAATTTTAAAAAATCACTATATTTCTTTGTTTTTATTTAAATGAAAATATTTATAGACATTTCATCAATTCTACAATATAGTAAATTTATTTAAAGATATCCAAAACTGCAAGCGTTGACTGTGTGTGTACTGACTATCTAGCTAGGCGGAAGGTCCATATGAATTATAATACTTCTTCAGTAAATTAAACATTAATATTTTTGTATGATTTTCTGATAATGTAAGCTATAAATAATGGTGATAGAAGAATATTTAAAGAAGAAGGAAGGGGACACGTCAGGGAGGGAGAAAAGATATAAATGGGAGAATTTGGTGATTTTTTTTATTAATTTGATTCCTTTTTTCCAGAACGGTATACCTATGGTAACAACTTGAGGGTCCACATAATACAAATGTAAATTTAATTAACTAAAGTACTGAATCGAAAATCATAACTAAGCTAGGGACCAAAGAGTAAATAACAGAAATTAAAGACAACTAATTAGAATTTAATACTTGTAGTTGTAGGGCTTCATATACTAACCCGTGTATATACATCAAATAACTGAAATTGAAGACAACTAATTAGATTTTGATACTAGGGCTTCATACTAACCCATCTTATCTTTTGCAACTTTGGATTCTTATGTGCCACTGTTTATATTTGTTGGATCATTAATACGTACATGTCGATATAGAATAAGTTCGTTAATTTTTTTCCACCATTCATATGTCATTATATAAAATGGAACACAAAAACTGTCACGAAGAGACTCCACTTTGCTTGCCATCGATTTTATAACATCCTCCTTTATGATCATGATATATAGTGCACTGAATCTTCTATTCTAATTTAATATTTTATTTTGTATTTTATTATTTTTAATACATGCATGTTACGTTTATTAATGAGGCGTATTTTTTCAAAATTGTCAACGAGAAATTGAGAATGAACATAGGATCATTTGAGATATGGTTAATGAGAAAAAAAAAAAAAAGATCAATTCACATATTTAAGGGTCCTATTGAAAATGATAACGAGAATATTCACTAAAGGAACGCTTGGTTTAACCACCTCTATATCTATATAACCATTTCTTTTCATTCATTTTATTATTCTTCAACGGAACAATTATAATTTTTCTTCCACTTATTTTTATAATAGTGATAATGTGAATATCTGATTGATTACATTATTAGTGTTTTGCTCTAAAATTAAAAATAAGTGAGGAGAAAAATTATAATTGTTCCGTTGAAGAATAATAAAATGAATGAGAAAGAAATGGTTATATAGGTAGCTAGAAAGGGGTGGTTAATCAAAATAGAACAATGTTTAACTTATTTTTCATTTCATTACCCCGAACGAAATATGATAAGGGTGAATTATCATACTTAGGGCATGTTTGCTTCATGAGTTGGGATAAGATGGGTTTAGATGTGGTGGGTTGGCTTGATAAACCCAAGGGGATGCTAGATAAACCCAAGGGGAGGCTAGGTTGTCTAAACCCATGAAATTTAGTTTATAAAAATCGGGTCAAATTATAAACCCGGGTCAAGGTGTTTAAAGTTAGGAGAAACCAAACATAGGAGAAGATGGGTTTACATATCAAACCCATCACTAAACCCCCTAAACCCATGAAGCAAACATGCCCTTATTAGTTAGGACGTCGTTCACACTCAATGTTTCTTAAAACCTTCGATCCGGGAAAACATTAATTTGCTTAATTGGTTAATTAACACTAAAAGAAATTCAACCTTAGTTTGCCAACCATTGATTTAAGTTGGATTAAGCAAAACATAAGTCCTAATCTTAGCTGTCCCAAAGTCAATGGAGACCAGGACACTTGTCTCCTTTCCCAAAATAGTTTATATTTCATCCAACGATCTGCACCTCATCAATTACTTTAAAAATCTTACCCTTTTGATTTTAAAACACAAGATTCGATGTCTCACTAGAGAAGACAAAGATAAATGATTTAACTAATATATATTTAAATAAAATAATATTTGTATTAAAAAGACGTGCAGTGTTTGAAGAAGCACAACTCTTTCCCTCGTGTTTTCATAATTCTAGCTAGGTCGTCTTTACATATTCATGCTAGCGTAAGTGTTCACATAATGTAGTAGTAATATTTTATGTCATTTATGAGTAGCCAACTAGCCATGCATGTCAATTCAAACTATATATATATATACTATATATGATATAGAAGAATACTATTTGGGGACAAAATATAAAGTCCATAATTCAAGATAATTATTGCACAATAATGTTACTTATCAATCACACAATTATAAAGTCAACTGAATTTCAATTTAATTGTGAGATATGTCGACGTGTATAGCCTTGCATTCATTTCCATGAAATTTATTTTATTCTACTTTAAAATTTGACTATTTATCCAAGACCTCCCATTCAAAATTATTTGATTAAATTAATCTAATTAATCTTTTGTGAAAACAAAAGTATTGTAAAATTTGGAAAACAAGGTATAACTACTAGGCAAAAATTGATGCGTAACCCGAATTTGTGTTGACTTTTTTTTTTTCTTTTCCTTTTTACAAGTATGACTATCATACATAAAAAAGACTTTAAATGTATAAAAGTGACACTCGAAAAAAAAAAAAATCACGTGAACACTCAAATTCACAAAAGACTTACTCAAATTATAAGTATATCATATAAATATTTATTCAAGCTAGATATTGATTATTTCTAAATCATACTCCATTAACTATGATGGGTGATTGGTTTTAAAGCCTTTTACTTTTTGTGTCTACACTTGCGGATAAAAATATGAGGTTCAAAGGTCATAAGTTGTAGTAAATGAGTTTACACACATATAAAATCAATTAAGTTTGACTAAGAATTAGTCCACTATATATACACATACGGACAATGTGAAACTTTATAACACTATAGATCGATGCTAGTTGAGGATGTTAGTTGAATAAAATTCACTCTCGTATATTAATTGACTTGTAATATTTGTCAAAATTAATTAAGATACATGTAATTTACTCGCTTTGCTTTAACTGTCGATTTAAAGAAAAAAAAATTATTTCTAACATATTTGTTGTTTTTTTCCTCAAGAAATATTAAATATTTTTTCCATCTTTACGTATCCCTTTCTTAATTTTTCTTTTTTTCCTATTTTTTTTTCTTCTTTTGTGTAGAGCTGTCAAATAAATTTAGAGGAAATCGATCGAAAACCTTGGCCTCCTCAAAAAAAAAAAAAAAAAAAAGACTTGGCAAAAAATAACAAGCTCTAATTAAAGTGTGTGGGGTAAATGGAATTGAAAATTTATACAATCATTTTAACACATACTCCTATTTTAAAATTTTAAATGAGTTTACAACGTATTAACTAATTATGAACCAATTAAAGAGTACTGCTCGAGTTTGGTGATTGCACATGAAATTTCTAGTTTTTTATTTTCAATACACATAATAGTAATAGTATAATGTACATAAAAAATAAGAGTAAAATCCAATACGAAACCCGGCCAATCTCACTACTTTTATTAACAGCAGCCCTCTGATCAAACTTGAGATGACTTTTTGGTAGGTGGATGTTCTATAAATAATCAGTGTACGGATAAACTATTATAATTAATTATATAGTTTTTTAATTACAAGGTTTCATAAAAGTAATTAACGCGTTGTGACTAATCTTAATTGGTTAATAACCAATTAATATATCATAAGCTAGTAAATTTAACTACTAATGGAATCTTGAAATACAAGTAATTAAGATAGAAATTGATCAACTAACAAATACTTTTTATGTTTATTCGAAAGTTATCAATTTTAGCGTCCGTGTGAAAGTTATAAATTTTTTTTTGTTTTTTTATTAACATTCACTATCTTTTTATACCTTTTTCTTTTACTCATATCTCTATCTCAACAACTCACTGTACATATGATATTATATTAATTCTAAATTAATGTGAAAAAATAAATAGATAACTTTTAGATGGATAGAATGAGTACAATATATTTCACGAATTAGATCACATGTTCCAATTTTGGTGTTCCACATTTTATTCCACCATATGGATAATTGACATGTGTCATATTTAAAAATAATCAACGTCCTATAATATTGAGGAGCAATACATGTTAAAAATTAATTAGTAAAATGGAATACACACGAAAATCGAACCGTTTAATTTTGTAATTAAAATGAAAATTGATTAAGTTGAAGGTAATCAAATAAGGTTATATGTATATGTGGCTATCTGTTTGACTTATAGGTTCTCAAAAAATACATGAATGATTTGTTCTATTTCTACTGTTTATTCCTGATGAGTAGTTTCCATCAATAAAAGGGCTAAGGCCACAACACATGCAGTCAAATTATTAGAGAGATAAATTAGAGAAGCTTCTCAAACCTTTCTGCCAGAAGAGAGAGAGAGAGAGAGAGAGGAAATGGGAAGAGCTCCTTGTTGTGACAAAGCAAATGTGAAGAAAGGGCCATGGTCACCTGAAGAAGATGCAAAACTTAAGGACTTCATTCACAAATTTGGCACTGGTGGAAATTGGATTGCCCTTCCTCAAAAAGCTGGTAATTAACAATATGTTAATTTGTTTTTTTCCTAGCCTTCACAAAAACTTGCAAAATATCTCATACAAGATTTCCTCTTTTTTAATTTTTTAAATAAACATATATGTGTCGACTGAATATGTTGTTGTGAAATGAATGAATTAATAATTAATTAGGTCTTAGAAGGTGTGGAAAGAGCTGCAGATTGAGGTGGCTTAATTATCTGAGGCCTAACATTAAACATGGAGAATTTTCTGATGAAGAAGATAAACTGATTTGTACCCTCTATGCAACCATTGGAAGCAGGTAATTATTAACTCCTCACCCCCCTTTTTCTTTCTTTTTTTTTGCATATAACTAATAAGTGTGTTATTTTATATATATAAATTAAATTGGTTGTCTCATATATGCATGAGGCATATATTTAATTTTGTTAGTCATAATTAAAATTCTGTAATCCAAGTTTTTGTGATGATTTTATGTAATCTTTGTGAATATATATAGATAGATTAAAATGACTATATGAGAATTAATTAATTAATTAATGTTGTGAAATGGTGCAGGTGGTCAATCATAGCAGGGCAGTTGCCAGGAAGAACAGACAATGATATAAAGAACTACTGGAACACCAAACTGAAGAAGAAGCTCATGGGAATGATTAATACTCCATCACCTGCTAAATTATATTCATTTTCAAACACCACCTTTCATCAAACAAACTCTCTTTCCACCCTCTCACAGTTATACTACCAATCTCTCAGCTCAAACCCTCTTGTTTGCAATAACCAGAATTTTGCATTATCAAGTAGTACTATGACTACGAGCCAGCTGCTGCAAGATCATCAGGGTTTGCTAGATTCTTCGCACTATTATAATCCTACTAATTATTACAACAACAACAACAACAACATGCTCATGTTTGGAGGTGGTGGTTATAATGAAAGCTGCTCAAATTCATCTGATGGAATTAGCAGCAGCAGCTGGGGAGGGAAAGATCATATTAATGATCAGGTGGTGAAACGCGAGTCATGTACTCCTAATTTTCAAGGTTTTAATATTCATCAACAAAATAATATTAATATTAATGGGGGGTTTGATGAATTAGAAAGCCAGAAATTCATGCTTCATTATGGAAAGAGTAGTGATTCTTCTTCTTCAATGATGAGTAATGGGATTATAATGGAGAGTAGTGCTGATTTAGAGCAAGTTAAGGAGGTGATTATTAATGGGAGTAGTATGTTGAATGATGAAAACAAGATGTACTACTACTAGCTATAGTCAGTCTGTCTGTCTGACACAAAGATTTGAAGGGGCATGGTATGGCTGTGGAAGGGAAGGGAAGGGAAGGGAAGGGAAGGACAGATAATGATGGTGATGAAGATTGATCACATAAAAAAACAAAAGACTTTTTATTTTCCCTTTTATTTATAATTTTAATGTTTGTGGGATTTTGTGTTCATGTGATGGAAAAAGACAGACAGACAGACACTACATGGTTAATCTCATCTCATCTCATCTTTCCTTTAATTTCTTTTTCGAATATCATCAGTAATTAACATCATGTTTCTTCCCTCTCTAAACAATTAACATATCTCCACCAACTCTTACTCCATAAGATATGCATCAAATGAATTAATTAACTTCATCATATTCCATTTATATCTTAATTTTTTAGTGAATATTTATTAATACGTGTATATATAAAACTAGACCTTATTAATACGTGTATATATAAAACTAGACCTTAAAAAGATAAAATAAGTATAAAAATGTTAAAATGTTCGAACTGTTCTCATGTTTTGCACAATTAACGGTCAATAGAACTCAACTCGTTTAACTATCATAACAGATTCAAACACAAATTTTAAAGTTCAATAATATTTCAAGATTAACATGAATTATTTACAATCCTATTTAATCTATTTATATGGTATGAATTTGATCATTAAGTTGAACTGCATTTGCGGCTTAAAATTTATTAGTTAGATTAATATTTGCAAAGTATTTTTTACACACAGTATTATTTATGTGCAAGATATATATAATTTTTTTTTTGTATTATTTAGAATTTAATAAAACAAATTTTGTGGAAAATATAATTTAACATGTTTAAAAAAAAAAAAATAGGAAATTCAATCACACACGCATATATATATACTTTTTTTTTAATTAAATACGAATATTTTTTAAGATTTGTATAACTTGTGATTGTATTTAATTATATTTGGTATTTACTTCAACATGTCAAAGGAAGCTAGGCGACCAAGCTTGAGTGTTTGAATTATAATAATTGACCATATATGGCCTCATTAGTTTTTTTTTTTAATTGACCATATATGGCCTCATTAGTTAAACTTTTCTGCATTGACCTTTGCTTCATTATTTGGTTCTCCTATAAGCTACCAAGTGAAAAGCACTCCACCGACTTTTAGACTATTCAGGCCCTATTTTCTACTAATATTTTTGTGGGGAAATTTTTTGAAACGCACAAGTTGCATGCAATTGATATTATTTCTTGCAATTTGTAACACTACATCATTTATTGGGTGCTTGTAAATTAATATCATAATATTTTTTTCACATAATTTATTGTAGTTTGTGTATGTAAAATTAAATGTTGTAGTATTATTTAATAATAAATAATGTGATATTATAAATTATATCAGTTGCATGGTGCAACCTGGTGTACAAATTTTTGTTTATATCCTTTTCATCATGGTGTGGAGCCATTCACAGTTGAATGAGTCATAAAACCCAATAGAAATTAAGACTTGCATTAATAAATAATCGTGGCTATATTACTGAAAAGGACAGAAACTAACAAAATCAAAATCTTAGATTCATTTGAAGAACCCTTATTATTATAATGTTAAACCACGAGTAACACACCAACTTTAAAATGAAGAAGAGATTAACTCAATTTGTCTCTACTGAAATTTTTCACACTACAAATTATTCAAAAAATAGATTGTTAAAATATCTCGATAGTCAAAAGTGCTCAAATTTTGTTGGTCGATAACGATTTTGGATTAAATGTTTGTTTACTTAAATAGTATCACTTGTTGATCTATATAGTATTAGGATAAAAAAAAAATCACCCGTTCAAATTCATTAAGTAGATTTCTTTAAACACATTATGATTGATGTTTGTGTAAAGTAGATAAATTGAGGGTATAATGTATTGTGATATCCACTTATAAATAAAGAGTTTGTCCATGCATAATTATTGTAAGTTCATGGGGTTGGTTTTGTGTGAACATATTTTACCATAGGCCACCCGGTGTCAATCCCACAAAAACTAAATAAATAGTCATTTAAATAAAATAGGGTAGGGGTATGCAGGTTGAGTCAGGTTGTGTTGGGTTCAATACGGGTACATGTGTGGGTGTGGGTCGGGTTGGTAGAGTGCGAAAGTGGGTTTAGAGAACAATTCATAAATCGGATTATTCATAGCCAAATATTAGCGACAAAAATATGGGTTTCATCGCTAACATTTGCAACGAAATTAAAATATTTATCGTAAAAAATTAGCCACAAAGTAAGGAGCTACTATTTTAGACATTAGTTTTTTTTTACTAATTCTAATATTTTTTACGTTAGCGATGAAAGAAAATATTAGAATTAATTAGTGACAATTTTTTTCGCGACTAAATTACAGTTTTCTTATAAGATAATTCATATATAACAATTGTTGTTGCATGTTATGGGTTATCTATAAGATAAGTTTTGGTTCAACTATGAACTTGTTCTTATTTAGATTTGGTAACGTAATGAAAATTCGTCTCATATAATTTTATTTTATAGTAATAAAATAAATAATTAATATTATTCAACTACTCCCGTTTAATGAAACAATTAATACGTTAAAAAAAAAAAAAAACACTTTGTCAAGTTCATGTATGTTAATTGCATAAATCAAAGCAATTGCATTTTTTTATGAGATTGAAAAACCAATTATAATGAGATAAATGTTTGTGTGGAATAAATTTATTGAAAAACAGAAAACTAAGAGGATGGACGTGGTCGGCATGCAGCTAAATAGTTGCATTGATTTGATTGGTTAATGATTGACTACATTACAGTTGACTCTTGGTGAGCATCAACATCTTAGATAACATTCATCAATTTAATTTTTGGTTTCTTGGGACAGCAAGCAACAATATTTAATTAATTTTATTTATTTATTAATAGCACAAAGAATTAATTAATAATGAATGAATATAACTTTGCAACAACATTTCTCTCATATGAGTTGTCTGCATCTTTATAATATAGGAAAGATTTGTCGTGTTTAAAGGATGTTGGATTCCTTTTTAATTTGTTTGGGAAATAGTATTCAACTTCAAATTCAAATTACATCATGCATGAGCAGATCGATTCTTATATATACATCCATTTCTTAAATTACAATTAACCTTACTATTTCTTCTTCAACAATAGTCCAATGTCGACAGCGCCTCTCTCTCTCGTAATCTAAACATTTGATGGCAGAAATTAAGAATTATTGACGGACCTATAAAAGTTATAATGCGAGGATATTATTTCATTAAATTAAAAGGTCATGAATCAAATCTTTATCCTAAATATTTTATTCACATTTTGTTCATACATTATCAATTTTGTGTTTATATAGTAACACATTTTTTATTATCTTACATATGTTATTATAATTAAGAACAACTATGTGTTACAGTGAACAAGAATGGATCCACGTGTTGTGATTATATAGGTTCCCTAAAAATTAAGATAAATATTGAGGGTATATTTGTAATTTCACATATATTCAATTAAAATAAAGAAAAAATGAACAGTTTCCTTGCAAATGCTGATTAGTAAGCACGTCCAATGTAGCAAACCCACTACTTTTGTTTCTCCACGATACGCAGTAAAAAAATTGTCACCTCTAGCTATTTATCTTTCTCAAATTGTTCACAAGCTCACAAATTAATTAAGATATGTTTAATTGTTGAATATCAAAGTTTTGATATTATATTATGTGTTTTTTTGTTATTATTTATTTGTATATCTTGGTGTTTTTTTTAATTTGATCAACATTAACTATATTTTATCTCATTTGAAATGTAGGGTTTGTTTATTTTTCAATAATCAAGTTGTAAGATCATCTTTTAGAATACATTCCGTATATAAATAAGAATTTTATGAATCCTTCCAAATCTTCACATGAACCAATGTTCTAAAGAGAAAAAGGTGTGATTAAGTAGAGAAAGATTTGTCAGAATCAATTGAAGAAAAGTGGAGTTGGTATAACAATCTTAAAAAGCTTTTTGAATTTAGAACATCTGAAGTAAGTACTTGTACTTTATATATCCATACATGATACATACTCCCTCCAGTCCCCCCTTGTTGAAAGCTGACTCACTAAAAAATACTATGATAAAAAAAGGTAAGTATATTGGAAATAATGTAACGGAGAAAGGAAAATTATTTTTCTCTTTTCTCTCTTTCGTGGTTTTCTTAATTTTATCTCTCCTCTAACTTCTCTTTTTTATTTTAGTTTTTTAATAAAATGTAAGAGGCAAAAAAGAGAATGAAGAGAAAAAATAATACTTCGTCCCTGATTAAAAATAAGAAAAGTGAATTTAGTGGGAATTTTGAGGGGTAATTTTGTAAACTTTTATGTATAAAATAAAGAAATGAGTTGACTTTTGTGTAAGTGTGAAGAAAAAATAATGTCATTAATGTAAAATTGGGGATATTGTGAGCAGTGACGGACCCACAAGGGCCCGGCGGGGGCAGTGGGCCCTCCACTAATTTTTTTTTTATATATTTTTTGTTCCGCAATTATTTATGTGTTTTTTTTATTGACACGTTTTAAGACTACTTGCACACTTCTAATACGAAAATAATTCACAAAATTAATACCCTGATCACTGCATTATTTAATTTTAAAAATTGATACTCATTTTTTACCCACATTTTTCTTTACACCTCACTAAATTCTATTTTACACCTTACTAAATCGTCCAAAATACCCCTCCTTTATTTGACCTCACACCCCCCACTAAATTCATTTTTCTTAAAAGTGAGCCGATGAAGCAGGACATCACGAGACGGGGGAGTATAATTTAAGTTCTACATTTATCTAATACTAGTAACTAATGTCTCTGAAGGGTTGCCAGTTAAATTTTAACACCGTTTCACTTAGTACGAGGCAGAACAATCAAAATTAATTCCCTTCAAAATATAACAAAAGTCGTTAATTAATTTAAATTTAATGAAATGAGATATATTGAAAAAATTTATACTCCGTAATAAAACACTCCCTGCGTCCATCAAAAGTGTGTTCATTTCTTTTTTTGGGTTTACAAAAAACATGCTTATTTCATTTAAATAATTCACTTTTAAATATTTTTTCTACTTTACCAAGTTTGAATATCTACCAAATATATTCTTTACTCATTATCATAAATATATTCTTTATAATTAAAATATAATTTTTTAAAAAACATATATAAAAAAAAGTTAGCACATTTTTTGTGGACAGATGGAGTAATTTTATAGGTATAATATTATTTTGTAAATCGGGCCCCCAATCTTGAATTTCTGGGTCTGTCACTGTCACTAGTGTGAGGGTGGAATTTATAAAGAGTTTTCTATTTTAAGGATGTGAATAGAAAACGTTTTGAAAAGAAAAGAGTGAAAGTAATTGGGGGATAGATGGAGTAATAGCTTTTCACGGAGAAACGAGACGGAAAAAATAGACATTACGGAGTACAACCTAATGAAGCATGGAAAGTACAACAGTAAACAGCATGAGAGTCAAGGCATTCAAAATAAATAAATAGAGAATCCTCATTGGGAAACACCGCCCAACAGGCCGGGTCCAAAATTATATGATCTGAAGATCTTATAATGTCAGACCAGCCCTCTTCATATTTTCGTCTTAACTTCTGCAGAATTAATGTAACATGTTGTAAGAAACGTATACAATGATTAAAGTACTCTTAATTAAACTTCGAAATACTAAACAATTAAAAAAATCTAATCACAACTGCATGTTAATTTATGTTCATAGGAATTAACATCGAAAATTGGGTGTTGATTAAATTTTGAAAAACAATTACAGTATAATTCAGTTGGTTGAATATAATATATTGTTCATAAATTATTTCTTAAAAAGTCAATTCTTGATGAGAAATTTGAAATAATTTTAACCGTTGATGCTCAATCGTTGAAGTCAAGGAGACAAGGAGAAACAAAATTAAATGATCAAAGTTCCAACTTTGTTAATAAGTAATGTTTTAACCTTTTTTTTTTTTACACAATTTATTTCAATTATGTCCTTCCTTTAATTTTAGAAAATCAATTATTTTAAAACATAAAATTGGAAAGACTTGGAAGGATATAAAATATAATGTGCACTATGAAAAATGTGCATCAGAGAATTTTTTTTTTTGACAATATACAAGGAGTATACAAGATTTAAAAATAACACATCTCCTTAATATACTGAGGAATATGATTTTCAACCCAATCGTAAGGTGTTGAAAAATTCCAAGCTTGCTGAGCCAACATATGAACTGCTCGATTATCATCTCTTGAAATAGTTTCACAATCCCAGATCCCGAGATTTTGAAGAGATTTCCTAATGTCCTGAGCCAAATCATTCTCCATTCCTTCAAGACGAATAGACGCATTAATAGCCCCAATCGAGTCAGCAGAATCCATTCGAAGGCTTGAAATCTGAACTTTATGCTTAATACAGCATTCTATCCCTTTCATAGCACCAAGTAACTCAGCTGCTGCAATAGATCCTGGATTTATGATCCTCTCACCCCAGCCAAAATAACTGTACCCTTATACTCAAATACCACAAATCCCACAGCAAAAAATTGTTTTTCAATATCAAAAGCTGCATCAGTAAAAAGGGTAAAACCATTCCTACTATAGCTATCAAACTTCTTAACCTCGCCTAGCCAACCAAGATTTTGAAAATCTTTCAAATACTCAATTGCCCAATTAACCTTGAAGATTTTACTATATGACAGCTTTTTATGAACAAAATCTTCAGAATGGACCCAATTACATCTCTCTCTCCAAATTGCCCATGCAATGACGATAACCAACGAGAAAAAAGGTTTATCACAAGCTTCCTCTAGGCCATAAAAAAGCTGAAGAATCGTACCTTTCGACAAACTTTTGATTTTTCCCCATAGGCTTTGTTCTTTCCAAACCTTCTTAGCAAACTCACAGCGAAAGAGGACATGCAAGGTATCTGCAAAAGACGCACCACAACAAGAACATGAAGGAGATACAGGAATATGATGCATAACCAAATTACCTTCAGTAGCTACTGAATCATTCAAAATTTTCCATCCAAAGATTCGAATCTTCGGTGGGATTTTCAATCTCCACAGATAATTCCATAGCAACTGAGTATTATTTTTCCCGGATGAGCATGGTCTGGATTTTATCACCGCCCTTGCGCCCATTCTTAAAGCAAACCGATAACCCGAGGCTACCGAGTAAGTCCCCGTTGAACTCTCCAGCCAAAACTGTTGATCATTTCGATGATGGCCTATTAAAGGAACTTGAAGAATCATCTCCGCTTCGTAAGGCCAAAACGCCTGACGCACTAAATTCACATTCCATTGATATGTAGGCAAGATAAACCGATCAACCATAGAAGCACTAGCAATTCTTGATCTTATCAAACCATCTTCAATATTTTCAACCCATCTATCCTTAAAGATATGCACATTCTTTCCATTGCCAACACGCCATCTAATACCCTTTTCCAATAAGTCCTTGCTCCACATCAAAGATGTCCACACAAAGGACGGATTGGAACCAAGTTCTGCATTCATAATGTCCGTCTGTCTGAAATATCTAGCTTTAAAAATAATACTTACAAACGAATCTGGACGCATCAAAATCCTCCACACCTGCTTAGCAAGCAAAGCTTTGTTAAAATGCACTATATTCCGAAATCCCAGGCCACCTTCTTCACGTGCTTTACAAAGAACACTCCATTTTTTCCAATGTAACTTATTGTGTTCTTCCGTCATGCCCCACCAAAAATTAGCAATAATTCTTTCCAAGTCTGAACAAATTGAAATAGGCATCCTAAAACAAGACATTGCGTAACATGAGATGGCTTGTAGCACTGATTTGATCAGAATTTCTTTACCTCCTTCCGAAATTTTTTTATGGCTCCAGGAGTTGATTTTTTTACGAACACGATCCACTAGGTACCCAAACTGATGGCGTTTAGCTCTGATAGAAAAAGTAGGGAGCCCCAGATAAACATCGTGTCCATTCGTAGATCGAACCCCCAACATTTGCTTAACTGTTTCTCTATTTTCCGGACTTGTAGATGGACTGAAAGTAATGGCTGACTTATCAAAATTTATCAACTGACCCGATGCCGCTTCATATGTCTGAAAGCATGTCCTTAAGATTCTAGCTTCATGTCGTGATGCTTTAAGAAAAATCAGACTATCATCTGCAAAAAACAAATGAGAAACCGGAGGAGCTTGTCTAGCAATCTTGATGCCTGAAAATAGCTTTTTCTCCATTGTGGCTTTAATTAAGGATGATAAGGCTTGAGCACAAATAACAAACAAGAAAGGAGATAAGGGATCACCTTGTCTGAGCCCTCTTGATGGCTTGAAACTCTCAGTAGTCGAACCATTAATGCAGACATCATATGAGACCGAAGAGATACATTTATCAATAAGCTGAATCCATTTATCAGAAAAACTAGTCATCTTCAAGGCTTGAGAAAGAAAAGGCCATTCCACACGATCATATGCCTTACTCATATCTAGCTTCAAAGCAGCATATCCTTGACGACTTTTCGATGAACGAACCCAATGTAAGCATTCAAATGCAATCAAGATATTGTCTGAAATGAGTCTTCCTGGGACAAAAGCACTTTGAGAAGAATCAATAATATCGTTCATGACCAATTTCAACCGATTTGTTACAACTCTCGAAAGAATCCGATAACTTATATTGCAAAGACTGATGGGTCTGAACTGTAGAACATTCACAGGATTCCTAACCTTTGGGATCAGGACAATCGAAGTATGATTCCAAGAATTTAGGGGCTTATCACTATTCAAATGTAACAAAATCTGACCCCCCACTTCATCACCAATCGAGCTCCAATTAGTTTGATAAAATGAGGCTGGAAAGCCATCCGGTCCAGCAGCTTTCCATGGATTGAGGTCCTTGACAGCTTTGTTTACTTCCTCTTTAGTAAAAGGTGTATCAAGCAGACTGATATGTTCCTGATTAAGACGACAAACCATCTCTTTTGTAGCATTATGAAGCATTTGAGAGCTAGGGTTACAAGACATGAAGATGTTTTTAAAATATTGAACAAAAGTGTTCTTAATACCATCTTCATTCACCACCCATTCCCCACCATTGTTCTGAATTTTAGAAATCCGATTTGTACATCTCCTCTGATTAGCCCGACTATGGAAAATTTTTGTGTTTCTATCCCCTTCTTTGATCCAAGAAACCCTAGATCTTTGCTTCCAATACCATTCCTCTTGCGAATAAAGATGCTCCAATTCTTTGTCTAATTTTTCCACCTTTGAAATGTCTGGAATGTTAACCTCTTTATCCACCTCCATCTTAATCTGGTTTTGGACATCATTAATTCGATTCTTCAAAGTTCCCCCTTTTCTGGATGCCCATACTTTAATTGCTTCACCACATTTCTTCAATGAAACGGGTAGATCTATTGCTTTCTCCTTAACAGCCCAAACCTTCCCAATCATTTGTTTAAAGTCCTGTTCTTTGATCCAATGGTTTTCAAAACGAAATCCCATTCTATGTTTATCAGTGGACTGTCCTTTGTCCATACCACACGAAAGCATAAGAGGCCTATGATCGGATCCCATAAAATCCAACAGGTTCACTTCATAATTTGGAAAGAAGTTCAGCCATTCATTAGTTGCAACAAATCGATCTAATTTTTCTTGAATGAAATCGGCCCCTCTTCTCTTATTCATCCATGTGAATTTTGGACCATTAACTTTCAAATTAATCAACCCATTGTGTGAAAGTGTATCTTGAAAGTTTAGCAGTCTGGACAATGGTTTTTTAGCCCCCCCTCGTTTCTCATGATGAAACAAAGTTTCATTGAAATCCCCCCTACAATCCAAGCCTTATTAGCAAATTGACGATAATTACCAAGACGTTTAAGCAACTCCCAAGAAAATTTACGATCTTCCAATTTTGGATTACCTTGAAATCCCGTAAACCTCCATTGAATCAAATTTGTTGTAATCAAACAATCAATATGCGCTGGGAAAAAAGAGACAAGATCACAAACTATATTTTTTCAAAAAAGTAACAAACCACCCGAGTAACCTTGTGCATTCACAACAAAACATCCATTAAAACTAAGTGAAGATTTTAGAAAATCGGCTCTATCCGACGAACAACGGGTTTCTGAAACAAACAGTAAAGAAGGACGGAATTTAAAAACTAAACGACTAATATGATTGAATGCCCGAGTTCCACGAACCCCTCGGGCATTCCAGCAAACCACAATCATTCACCCCGGCGGGGCTGATTCACTTCAGCCTCCACCACATCACGAATCACAAGAGGCGCACCATAAGCTTCGATCATGCTCCTCGCCTTCTTGCAGTTACCAGCCACCTCTTTAACAACCTCACCCTCCGACCATCCTTTACCATCACCCCAAAATTCCATGACAGCACCCGAAACATCCCTCCAAGGCCTCTTTTTGATGGGAGACGCAAAACTATTCGCCGAATCTGCAGTAGCCGGTATCTCTTTGACCTGCATTTCTTTCACAATCTCCGGATCTGGAATTTTTGGCACCGTCTCAAAAACAGGAGCATAAGGTTTTTCACCCTAAAAAATGATCTCAACATAGGAAGAGTAGTTAGTAGTATTGAGATCCTCCCCCACAAAATGCATCATCCTATAATCACTCCCATTTTCCACTCCATACAAAGGCTCTTTCATGTAACAATGCTGCATGCCGTAAGGTACAAAAAAAGAAAGAGGTGCCAGATACATACCAGTTCTAGGGTCAAATCTCCCTTTAGGATTTGGATCCCGATTGCACCGACCCACCCGTAGATCACCCTTTTCCGGCATGAGCTCCTCAAAGCAACCCACAGCCTGGCTTTTCTGAATACCTATCTCAAGTCTAGTTACCACATCAGCATCATCCACCACCTTCTCCTTACCCTTCCTACTTCTTGGATTCTCCTCTGCATGTTCATCAATCATCACTGCTTTACCTTTCAAGGCCCTGCGAGCTTCCTCCTCCATCTGATTTTGAATTTGAGCCTGTTCACCTGCCCCAAGCCGCAGCAGACTAAAAAACTGATCTAACTCATCTGTAGTGGGGCTTTTCTTTTTCTCCGCTTGTAACCATGATGGGAAAAACCTATGCATTTTACGCCAGTCCTCCGATTTTCCATATGCAATTGAACAATCAGATTCCGCATGGTCCAGCATGCCGCACAACGAACAGAACCCCGATAACCTTTCATAACGAAATACCGCAGTGATTGGCTCATCTTCCACCGTGATGTAGAAAAAACGACAAAGAGGTTTAGAAACATCCAACAAACCCTGATCCTAAGGCACTCCCCCCATGCCTCTTCTCCATCCTTAGCATCAACATCCACAACTTCACCAACAATGCTTCCTATTTTTAAACCCATAATTTTACTCATGGCAAAAAGTTGAAGACCATGAGCCTGGATCCAAAATGGAACAAGGTTGAGTTTTAGTTGGGAAAGCCTTTCTCCCCCATGCATCCGCTCCAGTGCAATCAGCGACCGCCTAACATTCCAGGGCTGTTGAAGAAGGACCTCATTCATTTTTGCAGCATCCTCAAATGTGAGTAAAAACAACCCCTCACCAACACCCAAGATCCGTAATCTGTTGCGAAGCCTCCAAGCACGTCCCAGTATCTCTGTAAGTTCAGCAATGCTGATCGTTCTCCTCGCCACAAATCGCATAGCCACTGTGTTTTGCGGGATCACCAGTTCACTTCGTTGAGCCACTATGTGAGTTGTTTCACTTTGAGAAATGCGGAAATTCTCCATCATTTGGCTAAGGGATTCCGTCATAAAGAGATAAAAAAGAAGCAATTGAGGGGAGCGGAAATCTCTGTATGAGAATGAAAGAGAAGTGAATCCCTCCACCCAATATATAAAGGATGACAATCCTAAAATCTGTGGTAAAAAGAAAACCACTCTTGCAAAACCAACAACACCCACCGATACAACTTCTGGAGAGAAGAAAAAACCCCCGCAAGCCAATCGACCAATCATATTCACTGTGTTACAAAATTTGTCGGCAAAGTGGAATGGGAAACCCCAAATCACTCCCAATACAAACGCGGGTAGCCCTGAGGGATTCTGATAAAAAAAAACCCCCCAAATCTAATGATTAGAAGATATCTAACCACCAATAGAAACCAAAACCAGTTTGAGAAGAAAGGGAATCTCGCAATCCAAGAAGAAGCAACCACAAAATCGAGAAAAAGGCACTCAAGAATCGAAGCGGCGTAAAAAGTTTTCCAAGAAAACTTCCAGAAAATCAAGAAATCTCTCAAAAGTGGAAGAGAAACTTGCGGGAGAAGAGAGAGAAAATTTGAAAAAGAGAATTAATGTGAATAGATATCTCATTTGTTATTTAAGAGTATATATATATATCAATACATACATTTTTTTAAAATTTCCACAAATTTCATGATAATATCACTCGGTATAAAATGGATTAATAAACACCTAGTATAAAAGACAAATTAAGTGGAACAGATTAAAGCATGTCCAGTCTAAATACAGTATATTACTAGATGTACATGATAACCATGCATAGATTAGTGCCAAAAATGCTCAACAAGTGTAGATAAGTTTGATTAAATTTAAAGACAAGTTGCTGAAATTGAGGGGGAAAGTGGTTCTTTTTCAAGGAATGTCTTTTCTAGTTTGCCGAAAGATATGGAAACAACTGACAAATCAAATTAAATATTCCTACAACATTAGCAACACAGAAAAACCAAAAAGAGAGAGAGATCGAGCAGCTTTGCTCAACAAAGAAGCATAAAATTTCTCCTTTAATTTCCTCCTCCCTACATTCAGCTTTAATCTAATAAAATATTAATATTACATAATTATAATAATACTACAAATGGGGTGACATTACATATAGACAATAGATCTCGTCCTTCCAATTGTTTTTCCACCACATGCAGCATTTGATTGTTTAATGATATTATTCCACACTAAATATATGTATATAGGGTAGGGGTAGGGTAGCTATTTTATTAATTTATAGTACCACTCCATGCATGTATCCAATTTTACATCCATCACACGTCAACCAAAAAATTTGTACTCCACTCTATCACAAAAAAATATACGCCCTTATCCAAAAAATAAAATAAAAACATATATACTCTTTCCGCTCGTTTATAAACTTTTCATTTTAGTTCGTTCGCCTATAAGCTTTACATACCCTTTTTGATAAATATATTTTAATTTTTTATTCTTACACTTAATTTTTTATTTTATTTTTTATTTTTATCAATCACATCACTTGTACTATATTTACTATAATTTAATCACTTTTTAATCTGTGTCTAAAAGTAATGTGAAGTTTAGGTATGCGGAGGGAGTAGTTAACTATTCATTTTTTATTTATTTCAAATTATAATTCACTTTCATTTTTTTTCAATATTTTTATCTTAAATACTCTTATTTAATGATAGTTGGGATTAATTATTAATATTGATTATTAACATTAAATAAAAGGTATAATAGGAATGTAAGAGTAAAATTTTAAAATTCAAAATATTTGTATTGATTTTTAAAGTGAACTATTTTTTTTAAGACGGGAAAGTAAGATACTGTAATTTACTAATTTTGATTCATATTAATCGTTAGTGGTGATTTGAAGGGGTTTGGTATTGTATGGTAACTCCACTAAAATAAAAGTCAACGTTGTTTAATTCCACAAAAATATGTCGAGGCTCCAAAAAGCACTCTGATAGGAACAAGTGAACAACACACACCAATGAAATCACATACTCAAATTACTTTTTAACTACACAGTCAATATCTGAGAGTCAATTAGCACACCAACAAATCCAAATCCAAAAACAAAGGTCCACCAAATCTAAGAAATTGCACGAAAGGCGAGAAAAATCTATCACTAGAACAAATCTTAGGAAGTGTACCAAACAATGCAAAAACCTCATGTACGTAGTTGAATTTCTGAGAAATTATGGTTAGCGCGATTCCTTCATTCCACTTTTCGTGTTTCACTAGTGTTTTACAATGTTGGATCTGTAACACGTGTCGCACCTGTTATATATTTTAATTCATGACAATCTTATTCATATAATGAAATAAGATTTAAAACACTAAAATTGACACGTGTAATTTCATTATGACGAGAAACTATGCCGCGGATCATAAGAAGCTTGGACCTCTTATTTCCACCGGAAAAAAAACAGTTTCCCGGATGGGTGCGGTTATAGACACCCACCGATCTATTGAGGACACCCACGAGATGAGGACACATACAATTGAGATGAGGACACCCACTATGAAAACTCCAAAATACCCTTCATCTTCATAAAACCTTAATTCTTCCGGCCATTTCATTTCAATTTTGTATACCCACCTTCCTCCCTCTCCCAACTCTCCCGTCTCTTCGTTTCCTCCGTCACCGCCCAGCCCACGTCGCAGCGCCGCCCAAGAGCCTCCCTCTCCAGCCTCGTCGGCCGCCTCCTCTCCAGCCGCGTCGGCCGTCGCCTTCCCTCCCCTGTAAAAATAATAAAAAATTTGTCTCCCGCGTCGGCCGCCGCTTCCTCAGGCCTCCAAGCCATCGTCGGTCGTTCGCCCCCTCAGGCCTCGTAGCAAACCACACCGCCGCTTTTGTTTGAATAAGAAGGCCGCCGTCGCCGTTCGTTGAAGAAAGCCGCCGTCGCCGTCCTTTGAAGAAAGACGCCGTCGCCGGATCCGTAAGAAGTCGGCCCCTCTCCACAAGAAATCGACCCCCTCCCCACCAAAAATCGGCCCCGTTTCAAGGTAGATTTTTTTGAAATTTTTCCTCGTCCGCCACCGTTTCAACTTTCAAGTAAGTTTAGGTTTTTGAAAATTAGGAAATTTAGGTTTGTGAAAAAATTAGGGTTTTTGGACGTTTTGGGATTTTTTTCGAACAATCTATGTTTGTTTTGGAAAAAATTTCGACAAACTTGAGTTTGTTTTGGAAAAAATTTCGAACAAGATGTTCGATTTTTTTTTCCGGACAAATTTGAGTTGTTTTGGAATTTTTTTCGAACATATTGAGCTTGTTTTGGAAAAAAATTCGAACATATTTAGCTTGTTTTGGAAAAAAAATCGAACATATTGAGTTTGTTTTGGAAAAAATTTCGAACATGTTTTGAATTTTTTTTAGAACAGTTTTGTTTAGGATTTATTTTTGTTGCAATTTTGTAGTTTTTTTGTTGTTGAAGAATGGTGGTGGCGGTGGTGGTGTTTCTGGAAATTTTATTTAAGGTGGTGTTTGTTTTGTGGCGGAGGCCGGAGGGTGGGGATGATTCTGTTGAAATGTAACGAGGGGGTGTACTCATCTTGGCTTATTTTTAATTTTGTAAGAGGGGTAAAAGTGACATTTTACATGTCACTTATCATTAAAAAAAGTTTCGGTGGGTGTCCTCAATAGATCGGTGGGTGTCTATAACCGCGCCCTTCCCGGATAAATAATCTAGTTTCTTGGACCTTTTTATTTAATGGGCCAACAATAATTTGGTTAACAAATAAGGCCACGGTTACCCACTAGCACAAAAAAAAATCAACAAGAGGGTACTTCAAATGTCTTATATACTCTTGGATGAAATTTTGAAAAAAAAAAAAAGGTAGATGAGTATACCCCCATTAATTTCACGAAAGAATCCGTCCCAACCATCACCATAATATTAAAAAAAAAAAAAAAAAACCAACAACAATCCAAACAACAAAAAATTGTAAAAAACCAAAATTTACAGAAAAAATAAAAAAATTCTAAGATTCGACAAAAACTTTCGAACAAATACAAAATTTTCAAAACAGATTTCGAACAAAGTAATTGGTTTCAGCAAAAGCTTTCAGACAAATACAAAAATTCGAAAAAAATAATTAAATTCGGTAAATGTTTTTGGACAAATACCAAAATTCGAAAAAAAAAATTATTTTTTTTGTATCTGATACCGAATTATACACACACAAGCCTATTTTACACAAACACATACCTAATTTTTTTCTAAACCCTAACTTACCGAAAGGCATCGGCTGGGCGACGAGGGGAGGAGGAGGGAGCGGGCGGAGAGGGGAGGGTCAATAGCGGCGTGCACGGCTTGGGAGGGGCGAATGGGGAGGGCCGATGACACTCTTTTTTCTCTTCAAATGCGGCGGCCTTCAAGGTGGGCGACGACGACTGTAAAGTGCTGCGAACAGGACGGGGAAGGGCGACTGCTGCGGTGGTGGCCAACAAGGCATGCGCGGCATGGCGGCGAATGAAGAGGAGAGAAGAGAGAAAAATTGAACGGATGTGAGCTGTGAGTGAGTCTCACTATGTATGGGTTAAGAAGAAAGAGAAGGGTATTTTGGGTTTTTCACGTGGGTATCCTCATCTCACTATGTATGTTTAGCTAGTGGGTGTCTTCAATAACCCTATGGCCCTGTTTGATAGGGGAGTTTAGAGACAATTAACCTATGGATAGACCCTTAACTTTTGTTTGATGCACATGCCCACTTATCCTAAAGGCCCATTATTGAAGCCCTAACTCGTTCACTAATTACTGTTGCATGAGGTATATTCATCCGGCCAAAAACAAGGGAATTAAAACCCTTGGCTGAACAGTACCCACGAATGCGGTTCTTCATTACATTTATGCCCCTCATATAAAAGACCAAAACCCTACCAACAGTTACATTCTTCGTAAAAAAAAAAAAAAGGAGATTCTGGATTCGACGATTCAACTTCACCGATAGGACGATTCGAGCTCAGAGATTCGGCTACTACGCACAAAAGAATCACCCTCAAAATGAACTCAACAAAAGCGACTGAAACCAACGTATTAGCTCTCGACCTCTAGTTCTACATCTGTGTTTGTATAAAATTACCCTGTATTTACCCTGATATTGTTCCGTGTGGTTGCAGATTTCACAATAGATTTAATTTTGGGAGATTCTATAGTTGGCCACGCGGAGACGCGGATCTAGGGTTTTATATCTGAATAATCAAGGTATCATCTTGTTTTTTTTTTTTTTTTTTTAATTTCAGTTGGACAGTAGTGATTTTAAGATATTTTACTATTATGCTTTTCATCTTGTGCTTTATCTTTTCGTTTTAATAACATGTTTTTTGTGCAAATCTCTACCATTTTTTTTTAATGGCCTGTCTTGATGAGGAGACTAATTATTTTGGTTTGTATATTTAATCTTAAGAAGGCAGAAGATTAGTTTAGTGGCAAGCTGATTTGTAAGATGAGTATGATGAGTAAGCAAGAGGAGATTTTGTACGTTTTGCTAGAAGAAATAATACATGAAATGGTGGTGATTACTATGATAGTGATTGAGTACATGAATTGGAAAAGAGGAAGAAAGCGTAGACGTGGTTCCTCTTTTAGTTACATTGAACGTATCCCAATCCAATTTAGAGAGTTAACAAGGCTTGTAGGGGGCAATGACCTTGATTTTCTGCACAATCTTCGAATGGATCGAAGAACGTTTGCTCGTCTGTGTTATATTTTAAAGAATGTAGGAGGGTTGGTTGGCGGGAAATTTGTGACCGTAGAGGAGCAAGTTGCCATGTTCTTGTCGGTCCTCGCTCACCACAAAAAAAATAGGGTTGTTAAATATAACTTTACGAGATCCGGAAAAACCGTTTCACATTACATCCATGTGGTGTTGACGTCGATACTCTCACTTCATTCTGTCCTATTGGTGAAACCGACTCCAGTGCCAGAGGATTGCACTAATACCCGGTGGAAGTGGTTTAAGGTATGATGTTCTCCTTCTAGAACTTATTTGTACCCTTATTTTTTTTTTTTTTAACAATACATAAAGATGCAAGTGTCTATTAACAAGAGTGTCTCGGTGCATTAGATGGAACGTACATAAATGTACACGTGCCTATCACAGATAAAGGACGCTTTAGGACTAGAAAATGCCAAATTTTTACAAATGTTCTTGTTGCTTGTGATCGGGATATGCAATTCTCATACGTTCTTCCCGGCTGGGAGGGTTCTGCCGCGGATGCTAGAGTTCTTCGAGACTCATTGAATAGGGTCAATGGGTTTAGGGTACCTACAGGTAAATTTTCAACAATTAATATATACATTCATTTATTATTACTTACATTCATTATGACTTGATACTGTTACATTTCTTGGAATACGTGAATGAAGTTGTACTTGCTTGGAATTGTTTGTCAATCCATCTTACCTGAATAGAAAATTATGTGATACTTGGTTCTTTAGTGCTATCAAGGTGTAAATTTCATGTGATATTTGGGGGAGGGATTGTGATACATATCTACTTGTGCATTACTGACTTTCCAGTATACAAACATCTAATCAAGGATACTTGGGACCTTAGTTAAAACATGGAGCATCGATAAACATGAGTGCAAAATGCAAATTTAAGACCTTTTATTTTTACTTACATTGTGATTAATTATAATTTTAATTTTTGCTCTTTATGCTTAAGTATGACAATCTGTAATTTGCAGGTAATTATTACCTTTGTGACAACGGCTATGCAAACAGCCCTGGGTTCTTAACTCCCTTTAGACGTGTGCGATATCACTTAAGCGAATGGGGCCCAACAAGTGATCGTCCAAATACATATCAAGAGCATTTTAATATGCGACACACTAGAGCTCGAAACGTTATAGAACGTGCCTTTGGAGTAATGAAGATGCGTTGGGGGATTCTTAGGAGTGCAACTTTTTATCCTATCAAAACACAAATTAAGATGATTATGACATGTTTTTTGCTTCACAACTATATTCGTAGAGAGATGCCTGTGGACCCTTTTGAGGAGCGTCTAGATACAGACGACTTTCATGACGATGAAGACACGCATGAAAATGTTGAGTTCGTCACTGGTACTGAGGCTACTACAGAGTGGTCAACTTATCGAGAGAATCTTGTGCAAAACATGTGGGAAGAGTATAATATTGGGTCGTAGGTCAACAATGGATGATAGTCCAACTCTACATTTGTATGCAATTTAAGTATTTCAACAGTAGTTGAACATTTTGTTGTGACATTTGATGATTGCTAAACATAGTTGTTTGTTATTGATTTGTTTCACTTCTGATTTCTACATATACTTGTTTGCTATTGTTTCATTTTTTATGTGTTTGCTCTTTTCTTATACTAGACATTTTGGGAGATCAATTAGTGCTCGATTATTTTTTAATGTTTGACGTGAAATAAGTGTGATTCCATATAAATTTCTGTATACTTTATCTCAGGTCAAACATAGTTTCGAATCGTGGTAGGAGCTCGACAAAGAAAACTACGGGTAACACTCGAAGAGTGTGGATCAATAGTGAAGAACAAGTACTCATTGGGGCACTACATGATTTGGTGAATAGGGGTTGGAAGAGTGAGAACGGCTTCCGTACGGGATATTTGAACAAGCTAGAAGATGCATTGAAGGTTGTCTTTCCTTCCACTGATTTAAAGGTCAGTCCAAACATCAACTCTAAGCTTACCGCGTGGAGGAAGACATATGCCTCTTTGATGACTGCACATGGAACGAGTGGTGTCGGATTCAACTCTACTACGAACACAATTGAGTACACTGATGAGCAATGGGAGGAAGTTGAGAAGGTATACATGAATATTAATTATTATGAACTGCAAAATAAGATTTTAACATACTTCTTACCAAATTTTTGCGCTTCTTTGTAATAGCGAGACCCAAATATGCGAGGATTGCGATACAAAGATTGACCATTTTTTTTAGACTGGAAACAAATATTTGGGAAGGATCGTGCAACCGGAGAGGTAGCGGAGGATGTACCTGATGCGTTTCAAGCCCTACGTGCTCAGTATATGCCTCCTCCAAATACAACACCAACTGATGAGTTCAATGATCAAAACTACACGAATGAGAATGACACCAACACATTCTCCACTCAAAATAATTTAAACGAAGATGATGATATAAATAGTGTGCCCTTCACTACTCAATCGGCGCAACCATCTTCTAGTCGAGGCAAACACAAAAGGTCGAAAAAAAGAGACCATGACACTGCATTTGCGGATGTACTTGATCGTTATTGGCAATCAACTGGTGAGAGGCTAGACAAAATTGCTATTCGTATGGGATACAACCATGATTTGGGGAAAAAATGAATGAAGTGTATGGAATGCTAGGAACCGTACAAGGTTTAACCACTGTCGATAGGCTGGAAATTGCTGAGTACATTGGTGGAAGAATCGAATGCATTGAAGTGTTTATGGGTCTCGACGAAGATGCACGGAATGTCTACGCTGCACAAATTCTTGAGCGCGCGAGGATGAAGTAAAACTTCTGTGTTAAAGTTGCTGGAAAATGATCTTTTTGAAAGAAAGATGAAACCCATTATCCTTTTGTTAACATGTAACATCTATGTCATATATTTTGAAACAAATACTACCTTTATGATCCTTTTGTGAACATGTATTATTTCGAAACACTGTTATGTTAATGTTATTGCTGATTTGGAGTTATGAAAAATATATTTGTATCAATGCTGGAGAAATATATATGTTAATGTTATTGGCTTATTGTAGGGGAAGTATATTATTACTGGTTTGGAATTATTCAAAACATAGTTGCTGGAAGTATTTATGTTAATGTTATTGCAGGGGAAGTATATTATATAACACCAAGCCATCATAAATAAGTGCATACGGGTTATATAATACCAAGCCATCATAAACTAATTTTATAACAAAATAAGTGCATACGGGTTTTATAATACCAAGCCATCAGAAACCTACTGAAAGCATCATAAACTTACTTAGCCCCTAATTTTTCTTGCAAAATATAAAACTACTTAAGCATCATTAACTTATATAATACCGAGACCTAACGGGAAAACATGTTTTACGAACCACGAGCATGGGGCAAACATCATTCCTTCCCAACTTGTTTGAGATGCCACTTAACGGAGCTGCATGATGAAGTCGAATTAGTTGTATTTTTTTCGAGAAACTTATGGATATGTTGTGGGTTTTTTCTAGTCGGTGGTGTTGGACTAAGTGGCGGTAACACTTGCTTCTTACCACGAGCTTTGTCCACAGTAGCTAGTGTAGTCAGCGTGTGCGATTCGGCGTTGACCGTTGCAAGCGTAGTGATGGGTTCAACTTCACTGAACAATTTCTTTCTTGTACATTCGCGGTTCGGCAAACAAGGGGAAGTCACTTCATGATCGTCATCAGAGTCGACGATGATGAACTGATCATGACTTGAGTTTGCATCCCACCACATAGGCCCATCAGAACTGATGTTGATATAGTTAGTCGCACGATCATGTTCAGTTGCAAATAAAGATTCAAGTGAATCAAACAACTTGTCCCCCTTATAGTAAAAAGCTTTCGCAAATTCATCCACCTTCATTTTTTTTAAGCATTTGATGTTAATATACAATAAGCAAAAGGTATTATAATTTGTATTTTACCTTGAAAGCTTCCTCCCATTCCATCACATGGACATGGTTGATATTGCGATCATACCATGCACCGTCGAGCTCGAGTACTTGTTTCAACGTCATGTAGCGTTTCTTCAACATGTCACGCTGTGCTAGCACTTCATCCCACAAGTAGTTTCGTTCCAACGTTACGTTGAGAACGTCTTGCGCTTAGGCGATTGCGTGAAAGTTGGTTGTGTGCACATCCCAAAGCCCTTTTTTCTTATTCTCAAGTAGCACGTTGACGAAGATGGTCACGGCATTTTCAGTCCAACTCCCTTGGTAGAAGAAGGACTCCTGAGGTGGGATGCTTAACACTTTTTGTGAGGCTGCCATAATATTTTTTTTGCTAAGTTAAATTTTGTTGTGTGGAACAAAAATTGAAGACAATTTATTTATAGTTGCATGGGGTGCACCATCCAGCTGTAAACGAAGTGAAGTAAGTCGGTGAACATTTAATTTTTCAGACTGAACGTAAAGTGTGATTAATGAATGTGCAAAGGTAAACTTTTCTTGGTTCATTTAGCACTGTGGAGAAAACAAAAATATTAATGGGGTGATTGAACATATAACTACATCTACTGAGTTTGATTTAAGAATTTAGTTTATCTCCCAACCACACTTGTCACTGTCTTGATTTAAGAATTTAGTTTATCTCCCAACCACATTTGTCACTGTCGTAATTAAAGCCCAAGCTGAAAGGGTTGCCGCATGGAAATGTTGATATCTAACTTCATATCACCTTGGTATACCTATATATAATTTGTGAGATAATTTGTTGTTTACAAAAAAGCAGAACAAAACCAACACCAAAATTGCGTGCATAACAATAAATTGTTGGGCCTAATCACACAAAATTCTCTTACATAACAAAACCAAATAAGGATCAGTACAACATTGTTCTCAAATCACACCATAATTGCTTAATTCATAAAACAGACCAGGAAACAGATTTCAAGTATACTCCTCGAATCATTCATAAACACAAAAGCTAGTAAAAATAGGAATATTAAAAAGCCAGTAAAAGTCATATTGGTACATTGAAAATTCATGACCACATAAATCAAACAACTTACAAAAGTTGAGATTCTAGAGCAATAGTGTACAATAGATAGCTTCACGGGAGGTTCCCATTATTGCACGGAATGACCGTCATCTTCAAATAGTAGTTTGATCCTGTTAAATAGACCATCTCCTTCATGGTAATATGCTTTCACGAAGGGATCGTTCTACACACATCATAAAAAACATGTTAACAAATTTAATCATAATAATGTGTATATATACACAACCTGTGATGCAATGCAAATTGTAAGTAGGAGACTATAGTTACCGCTAAATGAAAAGCCCAAATGTATGGCTTTGTATGAACACAATTCTTTTCTTGGTCCCATTCCACATCGGGGGTCTCGATTAATGCTTTGGAATAACGATAACGCATCTCGATCATGGTCGTTGAACAAGAATATCATGCCAAGTTAATGTGCCTTTCATCATGACGTTGAGGATAGACAGTGTCGATTGGAGTGCTAACGTGTTGTTTTCATTAGTTTTCCAAAACCCTTCGTCCTTCTCATGAAGTAGAATCTGGATGAAGGCATCGACGGATTCCTCACACCATTTTTCATCGGACAAGTAGCATTCTTGTGGCTCGATATCATCCATTTTTTTAGAAACTGAAAAAGAAAAATTAATTCCCAACAATCATTCACAAAACATAGTCAATATATCGAGATTGCTACAACAACATATATTGGATTTCTATCGTTATCATTTCAGAAAATGTGCAAACATATTGGCAATTGGAACAATTAAAAAACAGGAGTGTATACAGTGCAACATGAACCAGGGCGGCTTGGAGTCAAGGCACCAAAAACAAGTTTCTTACAAAAAAAAGAGTCATGGCAGCTTACAGGCATACATTCATACACAAGTATATTGGTTCATTCAAAGAACAGGGGGTATTTTCTCAAATTTCTACTCCATTTTCTAATTAGTTTCTCAATAAATTTATAACTTCTTCAATTCCTACAACAATTAACCATCTTCCTCTTACAAAATAGCAAGCTGAAGCAAATTTCAAGTAAGGAAATGCCTCTATGAAAATCATCAAAGACAAAGTTTAAACACCCACTTCGCAGTTTCAATTGTGCTTATTTGAAAGGGCTTTTATTGTTAACGTTCTATAAAAATTAGCCAACATCGCAATTTTATTTTTTGTACGAATGCACTATAAAAAAATTAGGATTTGAGACGATTTTCCAAGAATGGAAATGCAAACACATGTAAAATGAAAACGAGTAAGGCTCGAAACATAAATGTACAATTAACGAAACCCTAGAACAAATCGAAATAGAGTTTTGTAGGATACCTTCAAGAAATCGTGACGAAGCTTTGTAGAACTCTAACCTATCTACAACAGACACGATTCAAAGCTTCACAAAATCTTGGAAATAGCAGATATTTTCGGCGGCAGCGACGACGTGTAAGAAAAAGGATAAATCGAATCAATCATCAATAGAAGTTATACGAAGATGATGCAAAATATGGTTCTCGTGTAGATTAGGCGGATGATTTGAGGGACGAAGCAAGAAAATTTGTTGTTCGTCGATGGAAAGAAACGGGCAAGAGTGAGAGTCTGCGAGAGAATGTTAAGATGGAGAAGTGAAAGACATTGCTTTTTGGCAAGGTTAAAATTGTGATTTTGGATTTTGTAAGAGGACAATACAGTCTTTTTAAAAAAAAAAATCAAACTAATAAATTTGGGCCAATCTTGAAGAAGAAAACATATCAAACACAAAAGTATTTATTTTTTTAGAAGGAATCCTTGACAATTTCCATGTTAAGCTAGTTTATCAAGGATAACTTAAACATTCTATCAAACAAGCCCTATGTGTGTATAACAGTGGCCAACAAATAAATATGGGTGATTATTCGCAATCATTTTATTTTTCTTTTTTAAATTCAATCCATCCAAATACCAATTTACCTTTACAATATACATGCACACCTATTTTTATACAATCACATCACCATTTTACATTTCAATCACTCATTCTCTCTTCTATTTTTCTTTCATACATTAATTCTCGACCCTACTTTTCTTTTCACACTAATTACTCCACTAACTAACAATAATAAAATACTTCTTCCGTCCCAATTATATAGGCTAATTTGACTTTTCACACAGATTAAATTTTTTATTGAAAAGACACATTAGACAAGTAATTTTTTTATTATAACCATATTTAATGAATGTTATATTTTCTAATGTAATCAATGTATATATTTATATTAGTAGATGAATTAGAAAATATTAATCTATATGGAAACAAACCTATATAAATGAGACATTCATAAAAGGAAAATAAGTCTATCTAATTGGAACGAAGAGAATAATACAATATCACTCTTGACTTGACATAAATTTCTCCATCCACCCCTATTGTTCAATCCATATATATCCAAACACAATTACTATTCATGGATTACCTCTTCCATATTTTTCCATCTACATGCTCATCTAATACACCACTCGATAACCAAACATGCTCTAAATGATTGAAAGATTAATTAGATCATTTCCACTTCATTAGATATCTTTTGACGATGATCTGCTTCATTTTGTGCTTCCACACTATTGAACAATTCATTTAAAAAACCATTGTCATTGCTAGTAGTACTATCTCCACTATCACGCTCTATTTGCACACTTTGTTTTTCAATATTAGAAGTATCATTTATTTTCTTATACTTCATTCATAGATTTATCAAGTTCCTTTTAATTGTGTTAATGAGCTCTTGTATATGTACCTCCCAATTTTCTGATGTTGAATTTGACATTTTGAAACTTGTTTCTTGAGCCCTAAAATCAAAGGGTTTTTTTTAGAGAAAATTGTAGATATGGTCCCATTAACCATGAGTGTTTTGGTTTTTGGTCCCATGGTATTTGAGTTTGGTCCCACACGATACTTTTATTGCAAGTTTGGTCCCACCGTTACATTTTTCGTTTAAAGCACTTGTAGATTTGGTCTTATTGGATATAAATTGGATTTTTCACGAATGTTAGCAAGGTTGGAGGGAAAAAATTACCCTCTTTTGAAAATTTGGTCTCATAGGATACAAATTATACATTTTACACTTTTTTTTTTTTTTTTTTTTTTTTGCAATTTTGGAGGGAACCAAACACTATTTTAGAGTGAAATCAAACATTGAAACATGCTGCCCATTCCATATAAATCACATTTTACCACATATATTCTTCATTTCTCCAACAGAAACCACACACCATACCTACCTTGCAAAATAAAATAAAAGAATTTCATGTCATCTTCATCTTCTACCTGTTTTCGACAAAAGCTTGTTTGCTATTGTGGAAAGACTTGTCGTACCTATGCTTCTAAACAACCTAGAAGTAGAAGGAGGTTATTTCATAATTGTCCCGACTCCCTAAGTGATGGTGGTGGATGTGATTTCTTCATGTGGGCTGATACACTAGAAAACTATGGTGTTGACAAACATGAAGACCAAGACACCGAAGACATTAAGAAAATGACTCAAGAGATGAAAAACTTGGTTGTAGAGATCAAGAAATTGGCTAAAAAAATCAAAGATTTGATCAAAGTGAACAAAATCATTTTGATTGGTTCTAGTTGTCATGCTTGCACCTACCACTTTGAAGTAGTTTAGTTAAATCTATCTAGAATGGACTATATATGAGACTATTTTATATTTTGTACTAGAATGATGTAATGTCTTATTGTTGGTCCCAGAATTGAGTTTAAGATTGTACGAAGATAAAAGTCTAAAGGGGAGGGGTGAATAGACTATTAAACTTTTTCCAAAATATCAGAGTAATATGAGTTAAAGTCTAGTCAGTTGATCTAACTCAACTTGTCATACAGTAAGCTAGTCTTTCAACCAGTATACTAACAAACAATCAAGTTATATCAAATAACAATATAGTGTAGTGTGCAGATGTTATATGAGCCCTTTTTTTATTATACTCACTTTTTTATATGAAAATTACTTCTTGAGATAAATAGCTCTTAAGTCAACTCGTCTACTCAGCTAGATAGTTAATCTGACTGTTTATACGAATGTCTTTTTGAACTATAAGGAAATATAAAATTGTAAAGTAAAATCAACACAAAATTTATAGTGGTTCAACCAATAAGCCTACATCCACTCTCACAATCCAATTGTGAACTTAACTCTTGTTGTTTTAACTCTCAAATCTAAGACTTCGATCTTATCGAATACACCACCAGATGTATCTTCGATCAACTAGTAATTTCACAAGTTACTAGCACACTTGTTTACAACAATTTCTAACCTGAAACAAAAATAAAACTTCTCTGTAGAAATCTAAGCCTTCTTGTGTCGTCTTCTTCAAAACCGGGCTTGATCTTGATCTTCTTTGAACTCTGCGAGTTTCTTTGCTTTGATTCGCTTGAATGTTCTAAGACTTCAATGTTTAGAATTTCAGTCATCTTCTTCGTATGAAGATCATTCTCTATTTATAGATATTAATCCTCAAGGTAGTTTGTTGGAATAACTAACCTTTCTTGAATTAACTTCTACAACTTCCATTTAACCTTTAATATCCTCCTTTAACCGTTTCTTGATTCGGTTTTCTGTTAGTTTGTTATTTTTGTTATAACTTCCTTTTTATCCTTATCCATAAGTCAAATTTCCTTTTCTGTACTTAGAAATTATATGTTTCCTTCTAACTTAGCTTGTCTTGTGAACATCTTCTTATTTTCCTTAAAGAAGTCAGCTTGTGTGAGTCTTCTTGTCTTCAGCTCTGGTCTAGTCTTCTGGTCAGCTCTTCTTGTCTTCTATTTTATTTTGAGCTAATCTATCTAACTAACCATTACTTTAAGCTTTATCAGCTTAGTCAATCTAAGACTAATTTACATCAATTATATATAAGCTCTATACAACTTAGCTTATCGACCCATTACAACGTTTAATATTCATTTTAGATGATATCTTTATTTTGATGACTTTCTTAACAAGATCAACTAAACTTAATCATTTTATTCAAGTTATTTTTTGGCCATTAAAACTTATTTTTTCTTTTCATCACTTATGACTTTGTACTAGTCTATTCAATGAAATGGATGAATGCAACCTAGTATTTCTTTTAGTAACTTGCCCATATATGCCTCACCAAACAACAAAATAACCCGCTCATATATGCATCGTGCAAAGCCAAAAAAATGAATAACATGCTCATACATGCACCAAAATAACCTGATCATATATGCATAGCCAAAAATATCACTTTGCAAAGCCAAAAAACCCAATAATCTGCTCAACATCTATTAAGCAAAAATAAACCACTAGTTTAATATTAAGCCCCCACAAGTAATGAACATTGTTGCTTCAAAATAAACCTAAGTCACTACAATCTGATATTATAATAGTTTTAAAAGGCAAAAAGATAAATACACATTGTAGTGGCTTAAAAGACAAAAAAATGGGGGTTCAACATTTACACTAAACATTTCTAATCTACAAACACTGGACCTTCTTATTTCCTTTTCCTTTATTCACCCTAGCAACCTCAGTTAGACTAGATTGTGTAACTGCATGTTTCTTATCTCCTATTGAGGTTACTTGCATACCATCTTTTTGAGTGCTTGAACCGCTACCACTAACATGTCTTGATGGTTTTCCTCCTCCAATGAAACTCTTTGTATTAAATTTCATAGATACAACCTCATATCAATTAGGAAATAAACAAAAATATATCAGCTTAAATTAAAAGAGTGAGTAATTCAATACAATATGTATATAAGCAATGAAAAACATTACATTGGAGTTAGGGATGACATCTTTGTTTAATTGTGGTACTCATCCAATGAACTTATTTGAGTTAAATCCAACAACTTCACCAACTTCCTATCAAAATAAACAATAAATTATCAAAATATGCACTAATTAATAAAATATGTCTATAAAGAGGATGTAATGGTTTTACATTCGATGGTCTGCCTCCTCCAATTTTTAAAGGTGTTTCTTTAGTTGATTCACTCTTTGAGTTAACTTTCCAATTTGATGCCATAAATTTCATGTCTTGCACAGTGGTAGGCCTGTTCAGTTACATTTGAGAATTATGTACAATATAGATGCAATTAAATAACTTATAATCTGAAATTTAAAATAATTATAATTTGATTTTTTTTTTCAAACTTACATCAAGTTCATCTTCTTGTGTCATTGGTGGTGCCAAGTATTGGTCCTGAGTCATTTATTCGGGTTCATTTGTAGTACGTGATGGTCCATCTGCTGATTTCCTCAACTTGCAACCATTCTTGTTATGCCCTTTCTCATTGCAAAACTTGCAAGTCACAGTGAACTTTTGTTTACCGATAATTTGAAGACATTTTTTCTTTTTGCTCTCTTCTTTGTTCTTACTTCATTTTTCATCAGCTCCCATCCTTCTATTCTTCTTATGAGTGTTCATTGCATCCTTGAACAATTTCTTACTAGCAAATATTTATTCCAAAAAGAATTTGCTTGTGATGGCCTGAAAACCAATTCTCCATTCACACTTGGGCTCTCATTTTCTGAATCCTCATCAATGCTATCAAAATCCTTTTTATCAAACATTGGATCATCATCTTCTTCACTTGTTGATGAGGCCCCTTCATCAAACATTAAATAAGCTTGCTCACCAGCCCACTCTACTTCCATATATACATTTTCATTAAAGATGATGTCATCTAATAATTCTTCTCCATCGTCTTCTTTGCAGTTAAAATCAGTATCCTCATCCCCATCATCCATATCATCTAGTTCATCCTCAACTCCCATGCCTAAGAGTATTATTTCATCTCCAACGGTATGATCCTCAACATCAATAGGTTTGGTTTGATTATATGTTGGCCCATAGTTAAGTGATAAAACAGAGTAATTGTACCACCAAACAAACCCACCACAAAACCCTTGAAAACCCAAACCAAAATCCTTGAAAATCCAAAAAGTAGCCTAAGCCCTAAACCCAAATCCCTGAAAACACAAATAATCGCTTAAAGCAGAAAATAGAGCATATATAAGCATATAAGCGCAACACAGTGAGCGTACATACCATGATCGACGTCGCCGTATTCCATCAAATTCTTCATGCGCAACATTTTTCTCTTCTAATCAAACAAATGTGTGCAAAAATCGTTTTAGAAAACTAGGGTTCAATGGATTATTGGCACGATTTGAGAATATTTAGTGGAGTTGAGAAGATTTCTTGCGTGAGTGTATTTCTTTCAAAGAGAATTGTTTCAAAAAAAAAAAAAAAATTGAAAATGGCCTTTTGGATACCTTAAGTCACTTAACGACAACTCACGTATATAACATCTGTTAAGTGTTGACAGTTTTGGGGTTAGATTGCAAGATACAATATATTAAATTTGGGATCGAATTTGAAATAAAAGTAACGGTGGGACCAAACTTGCAATAAATGTATCGTATGAGACCAAATTTGCAATAAAAGTATCGTGTGGGACCAAACTTGCAACAAAAGTATCGTGTGAGATCAAACTCAAATACCATGGGACCAAAAATCAATGCACTCATGGTTAATGAGACCATATCTGCAATTTTCTCGTTTTTTAATCATATTAATTCCTCAATACATGTCAAAATACAACTTCATTACACTTGAAACTTTCGTAAGAGTGAGATCATAATCATTATTGCTCATTTCCTCAATCTCAATTTGTAATGCAATCATTCATTGATAAATAAACTACTCCTCTGATGCAAGTTTTTTTTATTTTTTCATGAACTTAGCTCTAAAGCGACATTTTAGAAAGTACATAATCACTTTTGCATTCACTCGATCCTCCTAACTAGGAGGCTTCATCATCTCTTTACCCTTTTCATTCTTTTATAAAAGAGAAAAAAAAATTCATCTCATCAAATCCTCTTCTATACTTTAATGCAATTCAAGCATTTTATAAGTTGCATTTCATCCAATTTTTTTAACATCCATAAGTACTATTAATGTACTAGTAAGATTGGCTAGCAAAAAAACTCTCTAAAATTCAATCATGAAGAGGAAGAACGAATAAAATTAACAACATTCACATTGAATTTAACCGAGACACCAAGCTCCTTCAAATTATCATTAACGATTAATTTAAGTATATAAATAACAAGCACACCTCATATGCAAATGATTTTCTTTAAATACTCCACCTCCTACAAAGATAGCCACATTTTCCTTTCTTGAATGTCCCAAATTATAACTACATTTCCTCTTTTACTTAAGTATTAAATGTTTTATTGACAATTTTCCCTTAATTAATTAAATCCACTCCATAATTACTTTTAAGTAAAGCTGTCAAAATGGGTTGGGACCGTTGGGCCGGCCCGCCCCCACATATTAATATAGTGGGTTGGATTGAGTATTTGAAATCCCGTTTAGGAGGGAGCCCGTACGGGCCACGAATTTTGGCGAGTTGGACCGCGGACGGGGCGGGTTGGACCGTAGGCTTTTTTTTATATGCGTACTAAGTATAGAATTTTCTATGCTTCCTGAAAAATTTCAATCTTTGATTTTCACTCACAATTGATTATATAGTTCTGCATCTATTGGTAAGTTATAGGAATATTACATTTTAAATCATATTTTATGTTTATTTTTCATATTCAACTATTGTGTTTTATATATAGATAAAGATTGTGCACGTACTGAGAAAACTTTATTGAATGAGATGTCTTTATTTAATGTTGTCGAAAATTGTGAGGATGAACGAGAAGGAAATGAAGAGGACTTTGACGATGATATTGAAGATGATTTTTAATTTAGAAAGTGTTTGTGTATTTGAACTTAAATGACTATTTTAATATCTTATGTTTTATGTTGATGAACTTTAATTGGATGCTATTTCATAACTTTATGTTTATGTTGATAAACTTTTATATGTAAATTTTATTTATTTGGACTATCTTGTGGACATTATTACTTAGATTTTAAGTTTATGTAAACTTTGTTTTTTAATTTTTATTAATTGTTTATATAGTGTTAAAAATATAATAATAATACATGTAGAAAAATAATTATTTAATGAAAAAGTCTGTGGACTAGCCCGCCACTTGCCATGGGTTGGGTTGACTAATTTCCAACCCGTCCTTGCCGTGGACCGGCCTGCCAAAGTCCGCAAAATGATGGGTTGAGGTGGGTTTTGGACCGTCTGCACCGTTAGCCTGTTCTGACAGTTCTACTTTTAAGATCCAACTACTTTGAAATTTACACCAAATTTATGGAATATTAAGGGTAAAATAGGCATATTAGTTAAACTTGACCACATTTATTGATTTTTTTTTAATCTATGTGTAAAGTCAAATGTGATTATCTTTGTGGGACGGAGGGAGCAACAATGTATCTTTATTATTCAGTCTTTTCTTCAAGTAATCAATAGTAGTAACGTTAGAAGAAGCATTGCCAACTACTGTAAAAATATGTTCCCATCGGTTTTTTGAACTTACGACACCGGTTTATAACCCTCTAAACTTATCATAGCGGTTAAAAGCCAATATCTATCAACATTTAAAAAAAAGACAAAAAAATCTAATTAATAAAATTAACATGGGGTTACTTGTTCTTGTAGTAACACACTTACTCTTATAATAACATATACCTAGGAGAAAGTTTCTTGTTTTGTTTATGCACATTTTTATTTTGAAGATTTGTTAGATCCTTTAAATTAGAAATTGATATATTTCACACAAGTCTGACATTAGTTTTGATTGAAATATGACACTGACACCAATTTAAACTAAAATGTGTCATTAACTTTAATTGAAACACATAACTAATATAACTGAACAATTTATTTTTTCTTTCACTCGAACAATGTAAATTTGCATACTTTTTTTTTTTTTTTTTGACAGGGGTAAATTTGCATACTTTTTTTTTTTGACAGGGGTAAATTTGCATACTTTTTTTTTTTTTTTTTGACAGGGGTAAATTTGCATACTAGTATCAACGGAAACGAATAAAACTATACTCACTGTCACTGACCCTTCATTCCAATAACCAAATTTTTTTTGTCAATGAAAACTAACCATTTCTTTTTTCTCAAACTATCCCCTAGCATTTTTTTATATTTTTCTCCCAATCATCACATTACCTGAGTGTATGAGATTAACAGTGGGTGTATATATAATTATTCCTTCCGACAATCCACCACTCCCACTCAACTATCCGACTGCTTTAACCCAATTTCTCCAATCTCCAGCTCCAACTAACACACATGCAGGACGGTCAATCAAGGCCGGGCCAGAACCCGAACCCGGTTAAACCCGAGAGACCACCGGTGAACAAGAAGTCCAGAACGACGTCGTCCAACTCCGACGATTCCCAAACCCCACACTCACCCGCTGCCGTCCGACGCCTCTCCCCCACTCCCTCTTTCAATTCCACCACCTCCTCCACCACCTCGCCGCGCGGCGGAGGCAGCAGCAGCAGCGATGCATTCAGTTTCAATTTCTCGGATCGGGACTACATCTTCCCCTCCAATCTGGGTCCCTACTCTACTCGCAGAAGCGTCTCTGTCAAATCCCCATCTTCTTCCGCCCCCAAATCTCACCCGCAAACGTCGTCGTTTCAATTGCCGGTTCGCAGCTCCTCCATGCCGCATAGTCTCACTGGTGATTCCGGAGTCGGTTCGCTGACGAATAAGCCAAAGCTCCGGGCCGATAAGGATTTGAAGGCGTTGTCGATTCAAGCCTCAGGATCGTCGTCGCTGGGTTTGATTCCTTCACCGTCGGCGGCATCTGGGCCTCATGACGCCGAAATTTCTTCTAGAGTTCACAAATGTTGCTCAATCAGAAATTATTGGAAGGTGCAATTGGTGAGTATTTATGCTATTTCATTCTCCATTATCTATGCTATTTCCATTTCTCACCTTCTGAATGTAATTGAGCTCCATTTTCCCCTTTAGTTAGATCACCAAATCCAGCCCTAAAAATTAAATTGACTGATGAACAGCGTTTTGCCTGCGCATGCCCTTTATTGTTGCAGATTTTCTGAATATTAGTATATAGTTTTTCTTTTTAATAGTTAAAGCAATTATTTGGCTTCTAGTTTGTCATTGTTGATGTTAAAAACATTCGTGTATTTATCATTAAAAATTATTGCCTAAATTATATGCATGATGTTATGTTTTTCTTTCAGTTTGATTTAACGCCATATTTATTTATTGTATAATTTTCGTCTTTCAATTTATTAGTATTTGATTTTCCTTCTTAATTATACTGTGTATTTATTATTTATTCCAAGTTTGTTTTCAATATTAATGTTTTTAATGTATTCCATTTGAATTAATATCAGATTTAATTACATGTTTTAGAGTTTGTTGATGGAATTAATGATGAGTGCATAATGACAAATGCATCCTTCGTTAATTACCCTTATTAATTAGTCTTTAAAACGGGTAAGTTCAAAATAATGAGAAATTTTTTTAGATTTTCTTTTGATAGAAATAAAATTTTGAGATTGAAACAGCCAAAGGGGCAAAAGGGAGAAAAAAGTGAAAAATATCTAAAACATCAAACAATTAAAAACAAGGGTAAAATATAGTACTACTCTAAAGCATCACTTAGTTGGGATTGGAGAGAGTACCATTTACTATTAATTAAATGAATGTAAAATACCTTATTGAATAGTAGTTGTGGTTTCAAACTTAGTACTAGTTGATATTAGATGAAATGAAAACGGAGTTGAGAAATTTCAGAATATTCCTTTTAGTTCAAAATAGAACTTGGTGTGGAAGATGGGCTTTGAATACAAAGTACTGAGTGATCTTTTTATGTCCCAAGTATCTTAATGAAGGCTATCCATTGCTGAACTGCTCCAGGCAGTTCAGGCTTGACTTAGAATTGTCTTTGTGATGTGAAACTACTGATATCTTTATAAACCATATCAATTTTTCATGGTCCTTTTTTTGTTTACGTACCTTGATGCAAAGTAGATCACCTAGCTATGTAGGTGGAACCGTGGAACTATTTTGTATATGAGACTTGGAGGTCTTGTGATCTTCAGTTTGAGACCAGCGTCTTATGGGCTTTAGTTGGAAGATTTTTAGCTCACTTTAAGGCAGAGTCTTGGGTTGAGCTTAAATTTTGAGCGAACTTTAGTAAATTTTATAGAAACATCTTATATTTAAAGTGCTTCTCAGACTTTTATGACAAGACTTGTTCCTCCTAGGTTATTTCTCTATATATATATTTCCTTGCTATGGTCTGTGATAACAAAATATGATATAGGGCTAAGCACACTAAAAGATTCTATGATTAACTTTTATTTTCTCTCACTATACCGTAGATAGTTATCAAGTAACCTTGTTCAATGTCCTTGAACTAGAAAATTTCTATGATTACACTACAAATTTTAAGGGTGCAACTTACCCAGGTTCCAGAGTTGAAAAGATGGAAATTGAAAGAAGGGGAAAAAAAACTCTATCAAGAATGAAGACTGGTTTTTATCTTTTAATTTTTGTTTTTTTTCTTTTGCTGATATTTGAAACTTGAAAGTTATATTAGACTTCCAAAAGTTGGTCATCTTTGTGCAAAAAGTGTTACTTAATTTAACGAAAATCTTTTCTGCTAAGATTGCGTGGTTTAGCTTCGAAATGTTGTGATTTTGTAAAAGTTGCATCATATTACTCCAGGAGGGTAATTTTGAAAATTGACCATTTTAATGAATTCATTTGTGACATATTATTTGTAGTCTTGTAGTACTATTTCCTTCTAAATCTTTCGCCTTTATCTATTTTCTTATGATAGATACAACTTTTTGCTTTTTTTGTTGTTGAGGGAATTACTACCTACCTTCATCTTGGGGAAGTTCATATTTTCTCTTGTTCCTTGCTCTATAATGTTGGGATACCGACACCTTGTTCATGTAAACATGTGTCTTTTGCCTACCTATTCTATTGGAATTAAATACAAAAGCTTAATTTTTTATATTTCGCAAGATTACTCTGAAGTTATATTTATTAGCATTATAAATTTTAGGGGGCAAAAGGAAGAGCTGAATATAAATTTGATGCTTATTCTTTATTTCTTTATGTCAATGAGTTAAAAAATCTTTAAGGCTTCATTGTTGTTGAAGGGTTTGAGATTAACACTTGTGCCTTCACATGCAGCTCATATTTTCCTTCTTCATATCTGTTACCTATGCAATTCTCTTGCGAAGTGAAGTTGGAAGACTTAAGGTATGTGCAACTTGTTAGAATGACTAAATTTACTTTCATTCCATTTTTAAAATATGACTACCACTCCATTGATATCCTCCTTTCCGAACGGTTCCCAAAGGCACTTGGATCAATCAATTGATAAGAGCCATAAAACTAATTATAATTATAAGGGAAGCGAAGTTAAGCTGAATTTCTTCCTGTTATTTTTTGAAGTTCAATTTTTGTATTTTTACCTGCTACAATGGGTGAGCAACCGGTTTTGAGTTGACATGGCACATTCTTTCAATTTTGAATTTCGTCATGTTAACTTTCAAAATTGGTTACTAACCCGCTGTAGCCGGTCAAATGACTTAAAAGTTGAATTTAGAAAAAAGATACTAACAGACAAAATTCAATTTGGGAAAATGTAGTGTCCTGAAGGCATAATTGGACAAACGTACTGGACTAAAAAAGAAACCTTGACCCTAATTATAAGTCTGAATAACTTTGTAAACAGTTAAGTTCATCAGTATTTGATTAGGAAGTATGATATTCTTGCAGGAAGATTACCTAAAGCTTCAGGGGTTTTGTAGTCATGAAAATTCTGCTCGTATGAACGGTATCACAGTTCTGGATTTCAAAACAGAGAGTTCATTTTTTACTTTAGGGAACAAAGATCCTAGAGCAATAGCTTTATGCACAGTTATCATTACCCTCATTACACCATTTGTATTATACGAATATCTCGATTATCTACCACGAATCAAAAGTCTTTCAAAGCGAACAAATGAAAACAAAGAGGCGGTTAGTTTAAAAAAAAGAGTTGCCTATATGGTGGATGTGTGTTTCTCAGGTTATCCTTATGCAAAGCTGCTTGCACTTCTCTTTGCAACACTGTTTCTTATTGGATTTGGAGGTTTGGCATTATATGGTGTAAGTGATAGCAGCTTTTCTGAAGCTCTTTGGCTTTCTTGGACCTTTGTGGCTGATTCAGGAAATCATGCTGATACGATTGGTACTGGGCCCAGGATTGTTTCAGTTTCTATAAGTTCAGGCGGCATGCTTATATTTGCCATGATGCTGGGGCTCGTTTCTGATGCTATTTCAGAGAAGGTGGACTCGTTGCGCAAGGGCAAGAGCGAGGTCATTGAACGTAACCATATTCTCATTCTTGGATGGAGTGACAAATTGGTAATGCGCTTAAACTTTTTGTATTACGTTGTGCTGCCATTCAGTTTAAATTGATTGTGATAAGCAGTTTGCATAACTACTGCTTGCTATATTATTTTCGTTGTTGTAATATCATTTTTGGTACCTAACATTTACATTTTTCCAGTTTTGGTCCCACTCCTTACTCACTATCAGATTTGGCCCCGAAAGACGAAAGTACACATTTAGTCACACTGTTAGTTGACTTTCTGTTGACTTACGGAACTATTTGAGGGTGCAAATGTAATAATTTTGGGGGTGCTACATGTAATTAATAATTATTTGGCGGTGCTAAATGTAATTAATAATTTTCAAATAATCACATTTAATCCCAAATAATTGATTCAGTAAGTCAATGGGCAGTCAACTCATGGTGGAACAAATGTGGGACAAAAAGTGTACTTCCCGGACCAAGTTTGATAGTGACTGAAATAAGGGGATCAAAGCTGGAAAAGGGTAAAATTTAGGGACCAAAATGATATTATCCCATTTTCTTCTATTCCTTGGTGTGTTCTACTAACTATAATTTCCCTCAATCATGGTTTCATAGAGAAGAAGTCTTGCAACTATATATACTGGTTTCATAGATCAAAACTGTATCATGAAAATCTTGCAACTATATATACTGATTTTTTCACTAATAAAACATTGGATGACTATCATGCAAACCTGTACCACATCATAATAATCATCTCTATGTGCATGGAACTTACTTTTTACTCTTAACTGGACTCCTAATTTCTGCCCTTTAAACTTCTGGAAATTACAATTCAAACCTTAAATGATCTTAAGGTTATTGATGTCCTTTACCACAGGGTTCACTTCTAAAGCAGTTAGCAATAGCGAACAAAAGCATTGGTGGTGGTGTCATTGTTGTGCTTGCAGAAAGAGACAAGGAAGAAATGGAAATGGATATATCAAAGCTCGAATTTGACTTGATGGGAACATCTGTTATCTGCAGAAGTGGTAGCCCTCTTATACTTGCCGACTTAAAAAAGGTACTATTTCATTACCACATTTATCACCTCTAGTTTAATTTCTTCGAGTAAATTGTAAATTTTACAATGCATCTATTGGATGTTGGCAATTTTAGTCCCATACAAATCGATTTTCTAAATTAAGTCTCATTCACTTTTAAAATGATGCAATTTTAGTCAGGTGTTGACAAAGTTGAAAAAAATAGCATGTGCCGCTCATGTGAGCTGCTGGAATTCCATGTAGCAACCGGACTAATTACTTGTTGTCGCGTACATGGCATAATGAGACCCAACATATTAATTTCAATAAAAAAATTCAAAAAAAGTCACAAATTTATTAATATACCATAGAACAAAAATTGTCAACCTATAGATATGGGAACAATTTTGCATTTTACTCGATTTCTTCCCATTTGTTACGTTAAAATACATTTTCAGGGATTGTAATTTATCTTGTAATTGAATTGTATTCAGGATCCCTTAACAGCACCATATAGTCATTTTCTCATGTTCTTTTCATGCAGGTGTCTGTTTCGAAGGCACGTGCTATCATTGTATTAGCATCAGATGAGAATGCTGATCAGGTCATTACTTTTGATTATAAAATCTTTTACTCTGATCTATGCTTGTCCAAATATTAAATTCATATATTTTCGAATCAATCAGAGTGATGCACGGGCTCTCAGGGTTGTGCTTAGCCTGACAGGGGTGAAGGAGGGGTTGAGGGGCCATGTTGTTGTAGAAATGAGTGATCTTGACAATGAGCCCTTGGTGAAGCTTGTTGGAGGTGAACTCATTGAAACAGTTGTTGCACATGATGTGATTGGTCGACTCATGATACAGTGTGCTCTCCAGCCTGGCCTTGCACAGGTCAGATTCTGTAAAGCGTTTTCTTATCAAGTAAACTTCCAAATTGGACTGGGTGTTGGCGATTTTAGTCCCATACAAAACATTTTTCTTAATTAAGTTTCATAACTTTTAAGATGCTGCAATTTTAGTCCTATATTGCCCTTTTTTTTTTTGAATGATAATTAATTTGTGATTTAAAAAAAAATCAATTGAAATTAATATGTTTGTTTGGGTCTCATTATGCCACGCAAGTAATTTTAGCTCAGTTGCTACACGGAATTCCAAAAGCTACAGTGAGCGACACATTCAAAAATCCTGCAACCTTTTTACCACACTGGCCTTGAACTTGTGATTAACGAACCATATTTTTAATGTTGATGAAATAGAAAAGGGCAGAATTGTTCAAGATTCCTTTTAATTTAACTCTTATGAAAGTTATGTTTATACACCTAATATTTGTTGAGTATCATCCAGTCAATTCACATATTGAATTTTCTAGTGTGATTTAGAAACTTCCATTCTTCCCTCCTGATAATTAACTTACAAGAAACTTAACAAAATAAAAAAGGAAAATACTTTTAAAACTTGTAGCAAATTCATATGTCTTGTGGTGGTTCCTTGTCCTCTTTCCTAAAAAATGTCACATTTATTCCAACTTTTATTTTTCTTTTTGTATATACAAAAAATAAAGTGCTTAAAATGCTTAAGTTGCTTCATTTAGCCGGAAGATAGTGTCACCAACCATTTGCATTTTTCTGGGGTATAATGTATTCTTAATTTGCAGATATGGGAAGACATTTTGGGGTTCGAAAATGCAGAATTTTATATCAAAAGATGGCCGGAATTGGTTGGACATTGTTTTGAAGATGTTCTGATTTCTTTCCCTGCTGCAATTCCTTGTGGGGTCAAGGTTTCTGCAGATGGCGGAAGAATTATAATAAACCCGGATGATAAATATGTTCTACGAGCAGGTGATGAAATTCTTGTAATAGCTGAGGATGATGACACATATGCCCCTGGTCCCTTACCACAGGTTATCTCTTTTTCTTGGATTTAAGACACATAAGGTCCCTATGAGGCTATGACATACTCTCAACCATCTTTTTTTTTTTTTCTGCTTCATAATGTGGTTCTCATATATGCCCTCTGCAGATCCAGAAGGGCCTATTTCCTAGAATAGCTGATCATCCAAAATTCCCTGAAAAGATCCTTTTTTGTGGTTGGAGACGTGACATTGATGATATGATTATGGTATTTTTTTTTTAAAGTTTATTTCTTAAATTTCCATGTTTATCTTGTGAGTTTCATTTTTATTTTACCTTCTATATCCATAGTTCTATTGAGATTGATATATAAATATCGTTAAAACTTAAAACTGTTTATATTGTCAGAGAAAACCTTGTTGCTTGAAGAAATCATCTTTATTTATGACTTATGATGTGTTGGTGTCTGGTTGCATAGAGTAAATTATATAATTGGTCTCATATCTGTTGGATGTTGATGACTACTTTGTGATATATTTTTTAAATTGAATTTAATATGTCTCATATGCCAAGTCATTATTTTGGTTGTTACATTGAATTCCGACAGCTCACGTGAGCGACTGAGCGTGCAAATATCCTGCAGCCTTCTCAATATATGACTAAAATTTCATAATTTTAAAAGTTATGGGACTTAATTGAGAAAACTGATTCGTATGGGCATAGTTGTTAAAAGGCGTGCTCGAGGTGCATGAGGCTCACGCTCTGCGCCTTTTCATGGCTGAGGCGGGCACAATTTCTGAGGTGCACGGAGGTTGCATGTTTTCTGCTGCGCCTCAGCACGCCTCGGCATGCCTCAGCTATACATTGACATCTTTTTTTACACTTGTTTTAGTGGTTATCCACTTATCCTTAGTTAAAGAGTATAAACCCATACTAAATTGGTTGCAAAATTCTGAAGTATGTTTTCAAGCAATCCTAATATCAGTCTTCATCCCTAGAATAAGGCTACACTCATCCTAATTTATTCTTGCGACCTCATATAAATAAATTTGTAGTCTTTTCTCTTTTGTTCTAACTCCACCTCTAGAAAACTCGTAAAACTATGGCTTCTTTTCTTTGTATGGCTAAACTCTCGTTAGATTGTGAAATCTTCAACCTGGAATGTGCACACATGATCTTTATATAATGCTGAATTACATTATGAAACAATTTCATTACCATTTATAACTTTTTCAAATCCTATTTTGTTTAGAAACTTCATCCTAGGTTGTTTAACTTATCTCTAAACTTTATTTGGAGTCCAGTGGGTCTTTCCTGAATCTGTCAGTGAGCTTCTGCAAAGTAATCTTGGAGTTTTCATTTAAAAAAGAGGGGAATTACTGTGGAGAATCACTGTTGCGGTGGCATTATAGTCCATATGGTTAGAAAGGAACAAGAGGATTTTTGAGGATGCTAATGAGACCATAAGTGAGATTTGGGATAGAATTAAACATAGAGTTGCCTTATGGTCCGCGAGTCACAGTGTATTTAAGGGTCTATCCTTGTCGGATATAGCTAGGGACTGGTGTTTTGCATTGTAGAAATCTGATGTACATGATAGGGAGCTCTCGTCCCTAATGTTTCAGCAATAAAATCTATGTTTTCTTATAAAGAAAATTCTCTAAAATTTATTTGCTGTTCTATTGTCCATCTTTTAGGTACTAGAGGCATTTTTGTCTCCGGGATCAGAATTATGGATGTTTAATGAGGTTCTTGAAAAGGACAGAGAGAGAAAGTTAAAAGACGGTGGACTAGATATTTCTGGATTGGAAAACTTAAAACTTATTCATCGTGTAGGGAATGCAGCCATCCGTCGACATCTGGAGAATCTTCCATTAGAAACTTTTGATTCTGTAAGTTTATATGATGGAATTAATATGGTGTTTATTTTTTTGGAGTGAATTAGTATAAAGTGTTTGAGAAGTTGTAATGTTTAACCTTACTAAGTTAAAATATTGAAAGTGGTGGAGAATATCTCAGTATAAGTGTCCATTTTAGTAGGAAAATTAATCTTTTTTATAGACTCTAGAATATGTTAATGATCAGAAGGAACTGAATAAATGGAGAGATTTAAGTAAATATGAGTATTCTATAATTCCTAACAAATTTTTAAAAAAGATGCTCAATCCAATTCCTTCTTCCGCAATTTGTGTTGTGTTTGGATCTGATGCCAGACAAACTAGAATCTTTAAAGTTCTAGGTTAAATCATGGATTAAATGTGTGTAAGCCTTTTTCTTGTCAAAGAGCAGTATGTTTTGGAGGAAATTGTGGTGCCAATATTATCAAATTATGAGTATGAATACATTTGCTTGGTGGGTGTCTAACCATTTTTATGTCAAATATTGAGATAGATTGTTGGTGTGCTTTGTAGGCCTTTCTGTCTTTCTTGTTTGGGATTCTTCATCCCTTTGTGCTCGGTTTTCTTATATATCAATAAAATATTTGTTTCTTATTTTACAAAATAATTAGGACCTCCTTCAGCAAGTCTAAATATGCTACTTTTGTCCAAACAATTGTGGAATAAGCTGGATCAGCACTGTCATTTTAAAAATCAATTCAAGAAATGGTGTTAGCATACTTTCTGTAAATCTATAACATGTGATTATTACCAGATTTTCTAAATATGAATTAAAAAGGATTTACACTGTTCTGGAGAATCTTAATCAAACTTGGTCAATGTCCGATTTCGTGACAGTATGACATTGTGGCTTTTTGGTGATGAACGTATTATTCTGTAAATGAAATCTTTAGTGACCAGCCATGACGGAATGCATTTTGTAGAGGGTCCAAAGGAATTTAGCACTCTTAGTTTAATGGATTAACTGCAAAATAAATGGACTTTTTAATGTTTTAATTATAAAACATACTCCATGTTTTTAGAATTTGTAACTCAATACACGACCATTCAAATTGTTGCAATTCTATCCCATGACTATTTGTCGGCAAAGTCCTGCTGACGTGCTAGTGTATGAAATTGAAAAAATAAAAAAAGATTATGATTAAATTGAAACAATAACAGAAGGTGGTGAAGAAATTGCAATTTTTTTAAAAAAAAAGTTGTGGCTTCCGCATCAGCATAAGTGGCTGGAAAATAGTCATATGATATTGCAACAATTCAAAAGGTTGTGTATTGATTTGCAAAATTTAAGCACACATTGTTATTGTAGACATGTGAAAAAATGTCGTGATTTTTTGTGCAATTAATCCTAGTTTAATGATTGTGCTAGTTGATTAATGGACATGATTTTATGTTGGAGCCTGCCTTCAGTTTTCTGAAACGAACAAGGAGTTGTGAGATTTAAGTTTGTAGGTTAGGGTGGTGGGGCCATTACTAACTCTAAGAGACCAGATTTTAATTCTTGCAGATGAATCTGTAGAAGACTCTATTGTTCACTCCGATTCACGATCCCTTGCCACACTCCTCCTTATCAGAGATATACAGGTCATTTCTCTTCCACCTTCATTTGTTATTGGCATCTTTTTTTTTTCCCTTGGGATTTCTTTTTTGTACCCTCCCCCATTTTTTTTTGTTTGGTATCCTTCTTTATTAATATTGTTTTCTAGGCTGCAATTGCTCTTTCAATTTTAAAATCAAATGAACGAAAGTGATTGCTATGTCATGCAGAGAGATGTTAAGTAAGTCTGGGTCCGGCGGGCTAGCCCATTTAGCCCTAAAAATGCAGGGTTATGTCCCTGCATATGGATGCCTGTTTATACCCAAGTCATTTTGGCCTGAATAGTTTAGCCCACGGGCAAAACACTCTAGCCCGCCGGTTGAATGGGCTCGCCTGCTAGCCCAGTTAATATATATATTTGTAATTTAGTAGGTGGAAATAGATTTAAATTTAAATCATAGATATTGTATCTAATTTGGTATTTCACTATTTTGAGTACTTGAGTTTTGTGGGAATTAAATCTTGGATAATGGATACACTTATACATTGTCATCCTTGATTCTTTTCTTGTTGCTTGTTGGATTTATGTTAGAAACTTAGTGCTCATATATATTAAATGTTAATCTTCATTCTTGTTGTCTGTTGGATATATGTTAGAGCTTATGTATATTAAATGTATGAGCAACACTCGGGTGCATCAATAACTACTACTATTCAATAAAAACAACTAATACCTTTTAGTAAAACAATTAATACCATTGAAAAAGTGGGGGTCTTGTGTAAGACGGTTTTATGTATGAGACGGAGCTCCATTTTAATCTTTATACCTTATTTTGCTTTAAAACATGATTCAGGTAGGGTCATGCAATATATACGTATGAGACCATCTCATACAAGTTTTTGTCATTTCAAAATGTACTTGGGTTGCATGGTGTAATTGGTGCATAGAAGTATTTGCCTAAATGTATATGTTAAAAGACTTAAAGTCTAAAGATAGTAATCATTCTTTTAATATTATTGTATTGTGATATTGTTTTATATTTAATTTTTTTTTTTTAAATTTGGAGCCCGTTAGTGGTCCATTTAACAGGAACCACTAGGGTTAGGATTAGGTCCAATTATTAGTGAACGCTTAAAGTGAACCGTTTAGCCAGCAGCCCTGTAGGGCTGGCCCTAACGGGCTAGAGTCAGGCCGTTTGACATCATGCTAGATGCTTAGGGTGTGTTTGCATTTTGCAAACCATAGTGAGTGATTAAAATTGTTTTTTGCAATAAAATTGAAAGTTGATATTGTTTTAAAATTAAGCACTTTTAATCAATTGTGTATATGTTGTGGTGTTTACAAAATAAATCACTTTTTTTATAAATTTACAAAAAACACCCTTATTACATTTGGATAGGTAATGGGTAAAGATGAAATATTATTTAAATTGTGAGGGAAAAGTTGTAAAATTGATTATTATAATGATGAGAAGCACATAAGCTATTAAAAGTAGGTGGAGGGGTGCTTCACCAAAATCACTTTTAACAAATTAACTTAATCATTTGGTTGTGTTTGCAAACACTCCAAAAGTGATTCTATTTGAGAAATTTTTGCTTTTAAGCACCTACCAGTGTTTGCAAACACTCACTTATTCATCGTGTGGCTTAGAAATGCAGATGTCAGTCAATTGTCTTCTGAATCATGCCACTTCATGTTTAAGTCTGTTTTCATAGCTTTGTCTGTTTTCAGTTTTAATAGTACATATGTCAGCAGTAAACATTGGTTTCAAATGCTGACGACTATTTTAAATCGCATGCTCATTGCTACAGTCAAAGCGACTTCCTTACAAGGACACTACTAAGTCGTCGTCTCCATTACGGCATTCTGGGTTTTCTCAAAGTTCGTGGATTCGGGAAATGCAGCAAGCTTCAAACAAGTCCATCATAATAAGCGAGATATTGGATTCTAGAACTAGAAATCTTGTGTCCGTAACAAGGATTAGTGATTATGTGCTATCAAATGAGCTGGTGAGCATGGCACTGGCCATGGTAGCAGAAGACAAACAAATCAATCGTGTCCTAGAAGAACTTTTTGCAGAAGAGGTATGGTATTCACTCTTGCATTTTCATCTTTTTTTTTTTTTTTTTTAGAAATGGGTGGTAACTGCATATATAGATCCATGGTGAAAAATAATTTGTTTTCCTCTTCTTTAATTCTCCAATTGATGGTGAATTGGGATATCTAACGTGCACAAAAGTATGCTAATATTGTTATTAGATCTGATTATAATATCCCAGAAATACTATTTCTGTTGCAACAGTTGGAATGCCATTTTAATCTCTTTTCCTCAGATTTTTTCATCAGTAACCTGTTCTTAGTATGCTCATATATATATATATATATATATATATATATATATATATATATATATGTGTGTGTGTGTGTGTGATGGCAGTAACTTTTGCATTTGGGCATTGGCCTAATATACAATTTTTATGTCATTGGTGTAGGTCCGGATTAGCACAAATTTGGTACAGTTTACAATTTGTATATGTAAAAGCTAGACATCTTCTGTTAAAGTAAACCTGGATAGCAAAAACGTGATCGCCACAAAAATCACTGCCTTTGACTAAATTGCATTTTTAACTAAACTTTTGCATAATTGCAAAAATTACATTTGAGACACCAGGCAATTCGGGCCCTGCTCGATATACGTATGCCGGGTGTTAAATTCATGAACTTTCCCAAACTGCCCGATTATAATAGAGATGTTAGAGCCATGATTTTTTTTAAAATTATCCAAAAGTTTGATTAAAAATGCACAACCAAATCAAAGGTCGTGATTTTTACGGCCATTAAGTATAGCAAAAAAAAAACTTCCATCTCCCTCAAAATGTGATAACAAGAAATAACCCGCTAAATATAACTACCTTTGCATCACATGGTTTCTACTGATTCTTGTAAGCAGCTTCTAACTTATCAGCAGTCGCTTATCAATCTTTTTGTAGATTATGATGCTAGAGTTTTTTTTTTTTTTTTTGGCGATTGTTTGCATCTAACTGGGATTCATATCCAAATTGTGTGTAAAGCTTATCTATTCTGCAACTATATTCTATAATCTAATTGTAAAAGGTTCATCAATATTTACAAATGAACATGATTATGTGCTAGAAATTCCTATTCATTACACATGGTCACATGAAAAAATACTGTTTAGTATACTAAATATCATACTTTAAAAAATGCTTGATTTTACGTGTTATTCTGTTTAAAATGACTAAAACATAATACTTCGTTTGCTAAACAGTATTATCTCGTATACTAAACCGTATGGCCAAGTTCATCGTAAAGCTTTTGTGAACTACATTCATAGATGTTTTTGTCTATTCATTAATGATTAGTGCATGATGTGCAGGGAAATGAGATGTGCATAAAGCCTGCAGAATTCTATCTTTATGACCAGGAAGAACTCTGTTTCTACGAAATAATGTTGAGGGGTCGTCAGCGCAAGGAAATTGTGATTGGATATCGAGTTGCAACAGCAGAGCAAGCAGTGATCAACCCCGTAAGAAAATCAACACCACGTAAGTGGTCCACTGACGATGTTTTTGTAGTCATTTCAACGGGCGGATGATATTAATGAAAAAAAAAAGCACCCGGTACTCCAAATAACGAAGAACGAGAATGCTTCGGTGAGTTGAGATGATGCAGAAGATGGAAGAATGTAGATAATGTATTCCTCTGAAGAGAAACCAGCTACAGATTTAAGGTGGAAAAAAATGGGAGTTAAAGAGATTTTTTGAGGTCGCCTTGAGTAAGGGATTTTGCTCACCTGAAGATGGCTGACTGGGTTATAATGATTGTAGGGTAGGGTTAACTCTACGAAATATTTTTAGCAAATTTGAAATGCAAACGAATGCTGTGCAATGAGTTATGTAAATCATTGAGAATAAATTAGTGTATGAGACAGTGTAATAATAGACACTTTGTGAGGCGAATTCAAATTAAATTAAATGTGTTGTATTGACCAAACTTGTAAGTTCCTTTTAGATGTTCCAACTATAAATTTTTTATTCCATTTTTGGTATATTATTTTTTATTTCTCAATTACATCACTTTATCTATTATTTTATTATATTTCATTTAATATTCATCTATTATTTTTTCTCTCACCATCACATCACTAATACTTTATCTATTATTTTATTATATTTCTTACTCAAAACACCCGAAAGAAACTGAAAATTTATAAGGACGGAGGGAGTATTATATAATAGAAAATACATATAATATAAAAAATAGTCAAATTTACTTTTTCAATTAATGACACCACTAGTAGTACCAAAAAGTTAATTTCCATTTATATTAACAAACTACTCACTCCGTCCCATTCCAGTGAAAGCTATCCAATTTTTTTTTTTCGTCCGTCCCCCAATGAAAACTATCCATTTCTTTTTTGGTAACTATTCTCTCTCACATTTAATTATATTCTTCTCTCTCAATCACATCACCTCTAATACGTCTACTTATTATATTAATATTTCTTAACATCCGTGTCCGAAGCTCATGGAGAGCTTTTTCGGGGACGAAGGGAGTAATATGTTTGGTGACTGACAACAAAGGTTTTGAGGTGATTAAAAATTTTAAAATATATTGAGGTACGATTGGGTTGTTGAGGATAAATATGATATTTTATTAATCATTTTTTCTCTAACTTTTTGGCATAGAGATTAAGAAAAGTGATTAAATAATAGATATAGTACAAGTGATCTTGTGATTGAGAGAGGAGAGAGATAGAGAGAAAAAGTAAGATATAAAGTGAAGTGTAAGAAAAAGTACTTACCAAAAAAGGTATGAGAAACTTATAGGCGGACGGACCAAAATGGTAAAATGGAAAACTTATAGGCGGACAGAGGAAGTAATAATTTTTTCTTGATCATTCACTTATTTATTTTTTTAAAATTGAATAGACTTAGTTTTGATTATTAAAAATGCACGGTGGTGCAGGTGTAGTCCTTCCATAAAGTTTGAAGAGTCTATTCAAAGGTAAGGACTCTCAAAATTACGAGAAGCCCAAAACAAACTTGTATGACATGTAATTAGCACTTCTTTTAACAAAAGGAAATCACAACGTTGGGAAGGGAGGCCTTTAAGGGATCATTCCCTTATTTATTAACCAACAATATTGTTGTTCTCGCAAATTAAAAAAATTAAAGTAACAATATAGGTATCTCTCATTATAATTTACAATTCAATAATTTCCATTATTCATCAATGAATAATGTCAACCAAATGCCCCCTAAAAAATGTGAGTATATTAAAAAAAAACTTTTGGAAGGATAAAATCAAACCAAACACTCCTCGATTTGTTGGTTTTACAGTATTTTTTTTTGTTTCTCTTAATTTCGATGCTATAAAAAAAAAATTGCCATTAAACCAAATGAATTATTCTTATTAATCAGTAGCACCAAGATTTTGTGCACCGCTCTGTAACTTTAGCGCACACACCATTCTTTTCGCATGGCCTCCCTCCCGCTCTGTCAGTTTGTTACGGCTGCAAATACCTCTGCATATATATACACACCGCGCGCATAAGTACTCTCTCCTTCTCTTTCTCTCTCTACATTCATACAAGCTTTATATCTGCATTTACTCCTCGTCACTAAGATTTCAAAAACAGCTGGGACAAAATGTTCTACTCTCACCAGCTGCTAGCTCGGAAAGCTCCTCTAGGCCAAATATGGTGTGAATTTCATTTAGTTTATTGCTCTTTTCTAGCTTTAATAATACAATTTGTAATGTCATGAGTTTCTGCTATAGGGATTGGTAGATTTAACTTCTAAGAATTTTTTTATGGCCGCTGATATCACGTGGCGCGAAATATGATAATATGTAATCTGTTTCGGATTTGGAGCGTAGGATTTTCTTAATTTTTGAACTGTTTCTTTGAGGTGAGTTAGTGATCTCGAATTGAGCTGTTTCTGTGATTTTCTTCTTTTATTGTAGCATGTACTCTGGTTTTGGTTTCGTGCTTGCTCTGTATCAACATTTGCAGTCTGAAATTTGAAGAAAAGTACATATCGTGTTTATTGAAAGCTTTTTAAACTGAAGAGAGAATAATAGAATTACAAACTGGAAGCCTAATATATTAATCCCTGAAAGTTTAGAACTAAATAACTGCTTAATTAACTAATTAATCAGTTAAGTTAATAACTGCTTTAAATAATGAATAAGTGAGAGTAGCACTTCTTCATATTTCTATTTAACGCTTCTTCATTCCTTGAGACTCTGTGTGTCGATCGCGAATTGTAATTCTTTGTTTACCGATGAGTTTGAAGGATGGCGGCAACGATGCATGCGAAGATTCACAGACGAAAGTTAGATAAGCTTAACATTATCAAAATCTGGTGAGATTTTCCTCCATGATTTTTTAGAATGATCGTTTTATTTTACTAGTCCATAATTCGTTATTTCCAACTGATTTTGTTACAGTGAAGAAATTTTAAATCCTTCAGTCCCAATGGCTCTCAGACTTTCTGGAATTCTCATGGGTAACGTTTCAACTTCAATGTCTACTGTTTGGATTGTTTTGCTCACAGAATCTTAACGTTCGTTTTATAATTAAATTTCCAGGTGGAGTAGTAATTGTTTATGAGAGAAAAGTAAAACTACTCTTCGGTAGGCTTCATTAAGTTTCTTATAGAATTTCCCTTTTTCTGGTTGAAATTCAAATATGGTCTTATGAAGTTAAATTCCTCATACCTACTAATTTCTGTTTCTTCTTGGGATTTTTGATGTCGGTTTATCAAGATGATGTCACCCGCCTACTGGTAAGGCCACTGATTCTCGCTGATGTGATCAATCGACCCAGTCTTCTCCCATTCCCATTGGGTTTTCTTCATCATGACCCTATAGCTGGCAATTAGGATTTGCTGTTATATAATCGTGAATTTCTACTTTTAATTTTTCATAGGTTGAAATAAATGAAGCTTGGAAAGTTAAAGCTGCTCCATCAGATCCAACTAGACTTCCCAAAGGCAAATCTAAGGCCAAGTGAGTGTCTCCGCTCTCTTTAATAAAATTGTTTGAATGCGTTATTTAAATCTGTGTGAAATTGATGTAGCCATATTTTTTTCTTTAAAATTTGATATTGGATCATTCCAAAAATTACCATGATTAGTATATTATCCTAGTTATTGGAGATTTAATTGCAACATATTTATCCAATAAAGCAACAATAGATGTCAGAGAAACTACATTTTTCTTTCCTTAGCTCAGCTATCGCATCCAAACCACATTGTATACACTGGGAAAGGTTGTGGTTGATAAAGTACTAGCTCGGATGGGCATTAATTTGAACTCCTATTCCTTATGCCTTTTCAATGTTTGGATTGTATAGATATGAATCAGTTACATTGCCAGCAAATCGGGATGCAGACCTGGGAGAGATTGAAGAGTCACTTCATTATTCTAATGAAACCATTATGGATTTTCAACAGACCTCCTATTTTGCCATGGTAATGGTACTGAGTTTCTAGTTCTTATATAATCTACTCAGTGTGAATGTCCCACCATAAACATGCTGTAATGAGTTGGAAGGTTGCTGAGTTGTTTATGTGTCATTCAATACCAAAGTGAATGAACTAAGAGACCTTGTTACTTCCTATATAGTGCTTGTATTCCTTTTTTAGCTAATGTGTTTAATCTCATTAATTGTTCTTTTGTATAAATATACATGGATGCTTCCTATTAGTATAATGACAAAAAACTGCAAGTATGTGGTTTATATCTTTTGTAGAAATCATGGTGTCCCACATGCTAATGTGGAATTCAATTTCTTTCAGAGACTGGATACTGTGGAGGACTCCTTTTTAAATCAAAACCAGGGTATAAATGAGGACCAACATCAAGGTATCTGGGATACCTTTGAATATTGGATTTATGTGTACTCTCTTGTTTTCTAGTTTGTAAAATCAACTAATAATCTCTTGTTTTCTGATTTGTAAAATCCCCATCTATTTTCTATTGCAGCTGATGCTGCTAATATTACCTTAGATGATAATTATGATTCATATCAGAGAGATGCCTCTAACTTCAATCGCTACGAAAGGTATAAATTGAAACTGTGACTTGTATGTTTCTGTAAAAAATTTCGAGTCTATAAGTTGCACTAGCACACCCAGCAAAACCTTCACTCTGGATATTTGGAGTGTCATGACTAACAAGTAACAAGACAGTTTTCTTTTAATCACCCTGCAACTATGTGTCTACTCTGAGCAATGTTACAGGTTTGATATTGAAGGGGATGAGGAGACACAATTCAATCCCACTTTTCCAGAGCATACTGAGTTCCCTAGTACTCTCGTGCCATCACCACCTCATCCCATATCGTCACCACCTCGTCCCATATCGTCACCACCTCCTCCAGAGGAGCACCATATGCGTAAGTGTTTTTGGTAATCAGTTATTGTGAATAATTGGAGTGATACCAGCATATTAATTTCCATTGTTGCTGAAGTTTCTTGCAGAACTAAAGTTGATTTGCATGTGGTATACATATTTAGGTTATCATATATGTCACAGAAGATACATAGAACTTGTGATAAATCCTTCTCATGTTGCTTATTTGAGTAATGTATCAGCGTAGAAAGCAAAATGAGGATTGAGGTGCCAGCAGACAGAATTGCATGCAATACTCTCATTGTTGAACCATTAGTGCTAAACATAATTCTGTCTGAAAGGAAAAATCAAATCAGAATATGTTTTTATAGCAATGAGTAATATTTCCACAGCTGTCTCAAATTTACCGATCTCTAATAAAATAGGCAGTGTTTTGCTTGTTGCTTCTGCATCACCCCATCCTTGCTGAATTACCTGAGCCTTTTATCTTGGTCACAAAGACCCCTGTGATGTGTATTTGGCGACATTTAATAGCGTGAATGTGAGGCCTATAATTTCATCTTTATTCTAATGTTTGCAAATATTGCAGCTGATGAAATACAGGAACGACATCTTGAGGAGCTAGTCAGGCAGCAAGCTGTTGACAGCAAGAACACTAATCTGGTAGTCTAATATTCATGGAATTATTAGGGGTGCATTGATTCTAGAGTTCCTCACACATATTTTTCTTTAGCAGGATCAAATGAGGCAAAGGCATGCTCGAAGGAGGGTAAAGAGACCTGCAGCTTTTGCAATGGATTATGACCAAACTATCATTCCTAGTCACACATATACATCTTGGCTTAAGAATTCCAGTGACATTGTGTCTGGAAGAGGAAGGAAAAGAAAGGTGATACTTGTGCAAATTTTTTTCATCTTTTTACATGTACTTAGATACTAGTTTCAATCTGCTCAAGCATAGAAGCAAAAGATTGTTTCATTTTCTGATCTTTTGGAAATGGTACATTAAGATTAATGGTATGGAGTCAATCTGTAGCGGCCCATGGATTCCTTCTCCATGATGAAGAAGGACACTCTCATAGACCTGCCTTCTGTTGTACTGGTGGAGAAGTTAATAACGAGCGGACATAAGGTTCATTATCCAACACCGCTTTGGAAACAATGGATGAGAAGTATTCATCCTCCACATGATTCACCTTCAGGTTAGATTTTCTTCACACTATGCTCAACTTCCTATTGAATAAATATTTGAAGGTTAAGGTTTATATGGTTGTACAGTTCGAGCCTCTCATCCTCAACCACCAGAACCAGAACCATCATCATCATCTCCACCTGAAAGAAATCATTTTATGGAACCAACTGGAGATGTAAGCCATACTTTTTTTTATTTTTTAATGATATCTTTTTTTGGTCTAATTAAGAATTTTTATTGTGAAGCCATCTGAAGAGTTTCAAAGAGCAAACGCCCATGACATTGAGATTTCCCAAATAGTAGATCTCAAGAACAACCTTAAAAACAATGGATTTGGAACACATGAGGCTAATGGAGTGAGTTCAGCCAACGCTAATCCAATGGCCACCCCAGGAAATTCTGGTACACTAGTATACCTTTCATGATTCATAGATTTCTAATACTTCCCAATGAATATATGCATTCATATATTTATGATGTTATAGGTGATGAATGGATGTCTATCCCCAGCTCAAGCTCACACAATTCAGATGTCAATTCAGGAAGGTGAGGTTTGCCTATATAACCATGCAGATAACATAATGATGTAAACAGTAATTCCCCGTAAAAAAAATGTAAACAGTAATTAATTATTTTAATCCCAAACAAACAACCAGATTAGGCTCTTCATTAAGTATGCATTATACCATGGTTCAGGTCTGCAAAAAAACGACCCTTTTCAGCTTCTAAGAACAGTGGAAATGGCCTTGAACCAGTAGCAGAAGAGCTCTCATGGGAAAATCCTTTATCAGACTTTAAGTTTCCTAAACTATCTGGATATGACTTCACATCAGATCATGATGGTAATTAATTGAGACTTGCAACTCTATTATTTCTAGCATTTATTCTCTTAATTGATTTTTTTTTCTATGTTGCAGAGCTTTTCGTTGAAACTGGACCTACACAAACTCAAAAGCGTCCGGTTATTAATCAGCCACTCGACCAGATAACCGATTCCATCAGAGAGTAATCTTCCCCAAACTTTCTAGTACTTATTCACAACTGAATTTTTGTACAAATATTTCAAATTAGATCTTAGTAAATCATTTTCACGGTTGATCCAATTAATACAGGCACTTGAAGACTCATTTTGACACACCAGGAGCTGCTCAAGTTGAATCTCTAAATCAATTGGCACTGGGGATGAACAAAAAGAGAGCAGCAGGTTTATTCTACCAGGCTTGTGGTATTATTCACTTTCACTTGATTATCCTATTTTTTACATTTGTTACTTCCACCTTTACATGATTAAAAATCTATACATTAGTTCTTGCTACACGAGAGTGCATAACAGTTGAACAAAGGGAGCCTTATGGAGACATACTGATTTCCAGAGGGGCAAAGATGTAAGAACAACAGGATGAGTCGAGACAGATGATTTTATCTATTGAAAAGTGAGTTTATTGATTCAGGCATAGTGTTACTTATCGAGAGGAGTTTGTTCTTCTTCAAAAGATCCTTAAACTTCATTCTTTTGTCCTTAATTAGTGTTTATACACGGTATCGTAAAAAAACACTATTTAAAACATTTGATGCTACCTACTGGAGCTAGTGTTTATATGTTTAATTGTTGATATGAAGTCAAAACATCAATCTTGTTTATTACAAAACTCGAGCTTTCATTTTTACTATAATTTGAAAAATCACCATTTTTACTATAAGATCGACGACACCGAAACCCAAATGTAGAACTACCAACTCCAAACTTTTGTTGCAAATACATTATTGGCCCAGTGCATTGATTAATTTTGGGCTAATAATGTGTGAGCCCCGGTGTAGAGAATTTACTTAGTTGTAAGGGCCAAAGTTTAATATTTTGAGCCAAAGTTTCAAAATGATATAATTACAATTTAAAGTAGATTTTTTCTTTTAATTTTAGTAAATACATCATATTAAAAAAATGTGAGACTAATGATAACTAATTTAGGTCATTTTCTTTTTTAGAATATAATTGAGTTAGAGTTTTTTAAGTTCATAAATCATTTAATAGAGTAAGCTTATTTTAATAATTTTATAAGCTCTGAACATAGATGGGGTGGCAGGATGAAGTGTAGCTTATTAGATCTTATGAAAGATAAGTTGAGGTATTTATTTATACATAATGTTTTAGAGCTTATTATAAGCATTAAATATATAATTTATTTAAAGATTTTTTTTTGAATTTGTAAGTTCTAAGTAAACAACTTATCAGTCTCTCTAAATGAGATTCATCTTATATATAAAACTATTTCATACTATATTATAAGACTCATAAATTTATAGAGCTCTAACTTAAAAAAAGGAATGACCTACATATCAACATAGAGATTTGTCATTCATGAACCAATCTAACATCAAAATTCTTCATAAACATTTGTTTTTATTTTAAGTAAGAGGTGCAAGGTTCAAATCTTAATCAATTTTTTTTTTTAATTACACTTAATATTAAGATGATCAATAGAAAAACGACACATCAATACAATCAATTATTACAAATATATATACATTTCATGAGAAATTAATCTCAAATCCACACATCATCATATTAAACTCTCTATTAATATAATAGGGAAGGATGGAAGTTTTTCCCTTCAATAAGCCAAACTCAAAAGTATACTTAACCTAATAATAGAATTATTATTACTTTCTATATTATTATTAATTGAATGCTTAGTTACAATAACAGTTAGGCAATTATATAGTTTCACTCTAGAATAATATTTTTTTAAAAATAAAGATTATAAAAAAATTATATGTGAAGTTTTGAACAACTATGCCTAAAAGTATATTGTGTAGTTTAGAAATTTTATATATTTTGAAAATGATTTTTCATCTAAACTCTATTTAAATAACTTAATAAAAGTCTTTGCATTTAATTAGAATCAAGTTTATAATTTGTTATTTAATTGATCAAATATATATATATAAATTTGTGTGTTTGAGAAATGTCAAAAGAGTTAATTTGAATATGGGTACTTCTGAGTTATTGATTTAATTAGTCGTTAATAACACAGCTAAATTAATGAAGTACAGAATGACGCATTTGAACTAATAAAATGATAGAGCTTATATCACATCATAGCTAGCTAGCTAGCTATGTTCATCTCTCATCAATATTAATGCCATAAATATACATAAAATATCCATGATAAAAATAACAAAAATGAAAGTGTGGTTGGAGTTGTAGGCTACTCCAATAATTAGAACATTCAATAATGTTAGCTTTTACCAATATTCCCTTTTTTTTTTTAAGTGAATTGCACAATTGATATTTTTCCCTCTTTTTTTTTCGGATCTAGAGAATCGTTTTTTTTTAAATTTATTATTCAAACAACTAAAAGTTTGAATAGCAGGAACCGCATCACACCCATCTTTTTAGATATTATTTCAAAATTTCACATAAATTCTAAACCGCCTTTGCATTTTCTTTTTGTCTTTTCTTTATTATTCAAAGAGATCAATTTAGTTACTGTATTTTTCTGATTTAAATCGATGATTTTTTTTGTCTGATTACATACTTTTGTTATGATATTACTATAATTTTTTTAGTATAAAAATTAAAAAATTGAACCGCCTCCAAACCATTCCGCTTGCGATTTTCGACCTCTATACATTGTAGATTATGGTCGACAAATGGAATAAAAAACGAGTGGAGGCAATATGGAGGGAGTTTATATAGAGTTGATTAGAAAGAGATCTAATGGAACCAAAAATTACAAAATCAAACTATATATGTTACACATAGTAAAAGTATATACTAGCTAGATCACATAAACTAATGTTGTATAGAATAAATAATTGATGAATATGAAATACCAAGCGATGTGATCAAATGAATGGATTTGAGAATCCATATTTCAAAATGCCTTTGGTAACACTTAAAATTGTGTTTAATGTTCTAACGATTTACCATTCAAATTGTGTTTTTAGCCAAAGAAGTTGAATGAATTGAATCTGATCATGGTGAATTTTAAATTACCATATATAAAATTCGTGTACTCGTATACGTATGAATTATAAATCTGACAGTCAAATTTTAGGTTATATGTATGTGGTTTTGGTTGACTAATCAAACTTGTAATTGTAAGGAGGCTAACAACTTTGTATTGAATGTTATCGAGTAAGCTTAAGAGTTTAAGAGGAGCTAGATAGTGATTATTTTGTAATTGCAAACATAAGATTAGACCCTTTAATTAAATAGTAAATTTGTAAATGCAAACATAAGAGGAGCTAGATAGTGATTATTTTGTAATTGGGTATTTATATTGTGCCAAAGACCCTTTAATTAAATAGTAAATTTGTAAATGCAAACATATTAGTCTATATGACACATGGATATTTAAGACGTAATGACTGACTTATTTTTATTCACTTTTTTTTTTAAATTACATTATATACCCTCCATTTTTCTCTCCCCATGACTTGAACACAGAACCTTTAGGTCTAGATAACGGTGCTCTAACCACTTGAACAATCCCACTTTATCACTAGTGAACAGTCTTCGAATTAAATTATTGACCTTTAGCCAATCTTTATTGACTCTGAAGTATTCTCATCTTATTTACAGGTTGTCATGTATTTAGACTAAATTTGTGAAGATTGATTATAACATATGGACATAATGAATTCCGACTGAGGGAGTTTTTTTTTTTGGGATAAATTACACGAAAACGATCCATTTTGCTTTAAAAGTTGTACCAAATTCCATTGTTGTTTATTCAATTTAAAGTTAGCTCTACTTTTCTTTTTTCGAAACAAGTAAACAATGCTTATCTATTTTTTCTATTTATCGTTATAATATTCTTTGTAATATAGTCTCAAAATTTTAGTATTTGAAAAAACAAGATACAATAAATAAATAAAATCTATGTGTAGTTTAAAAAAAGGGAGACTTAGGTTTATTTAATAGTAAAATTTTCCAGAAAACTTGATCCAATTAAATAAAGTGGGTAGATCTATATGCATACTATAAGTCCCCCAAAGAGGAGATTTCATTACTTATATATATATTCCCAAGTAAAGGGTAGCTAGATCTAAGATGCCTAGGACAGAAATTAATATTGAAATAATTAGCTAGATTAATATTGAAGAATCGGAATTAGGTCTACAAAGATGTAATTTTGACATGATTATGAGTGAAATTAAAGAAAGGAGGTAGGTGAATGTACGTACCTTCGTAATTCCAGATGCAACGCAATGCTGCCCATCACATAAACGAAACAAGACCGTTCACAAACTAGCTAGTACAAATATAGTGGTCGTGTGTAAGAGATAGATAACAAAGATTTTTCAAGAATGGCCTTCATCTGCACTTGCAAAAACACCTCATTCAATTCAATGAATTTGTCTGTCGGTCATGTGTAATGTATGAAGAAGGTGCAGGTGCAAATGCAGAAAAAGGCGACATCTTGGGGGAAGGTTATAGCAAGCCTTTTTTTTTTTAAGCTCCCAAAAATTAAATTTAAGCTTGCATTGCATGTGCATATTAGTTGTGAGTTTTGTGGTGTATTTATAAAGGGATTTTAGGCGTGTGTACGTCTCAATTTATGACCACAAATATCCAATGTTGCTTCCTCGAATAAACCCTGTTCGTTTTTACTCTCTTCCCTTTTTTCTTTTTCTTTTTTTTTTTTTTCATATTTTTCATATTGTCCTTTTCTTAGTGAGATGTTTTTTCGATAATGACATCTTACATTTCTAGAGTCACTCGTGTAATGAAGAAAAAAGTGGAGTACAATTTTATTTTATTTCATATTCTTTCTTTTTCTCTCTTTTGTTTTTTTTCTCCACTCAAGAAAAGTGAATTTAGTGGAGATTTTGAGAGGTAATTTTATAAACTTGTATAAAGTAAAGAAATGAATTGACTTTTGTGCAAGGGCACACCTTGAGTGGCCATGATCCCCCTCAATTTTTTTTTTACTATTAAATTAATAAATTTATTTATTTTTTAATTTGCTTTCTCCTTATTTTCGCCAACTATATTAGTTTGCTCTCCACAATTTAAGTTACGGTTATTAATTAGTCCAAATATTAATATTAAAATATATTTTAATATATATATTTCAATTGACAAATTCTTGTATGTAATTGGTGCATACCAATCTAATCAAGTTAAAATTGTGATTCAATTATATCATACCATAAATACACATAATTTTTTTTCAAATTTTTTATTCACCATTCGTTATTTTTTTTCATTTTCAATTCAAATAATTATAGATTATAGGCTTTGAGATATTTATGTGTTTTGATATATTTAACAGTGAATAATATATAAATATGAAATATTTTAATTTTATTATCGAACATATAATAATGTTGAACAATATTATATTGGCCCCCCTTTACCGTCGGTCCTGGGTCCGTCCCTGCTTTTGTGTATGTGTGGAGAAAAAATAATGACATTTGTGTAAATTTGAGGATATTGTGAGGGTGAAGTATATAAAAGATTTTTCATTTTAAAGGTGTGAAAGTAATTGTGGGACGTCTTAAAAAGGAAAGTGTGAAAGTAATTGCAGAACGGAGGGAGTATTTTATATATAAACTATTAATATTTTTTTTAAAATTCGTGTCAAAACTATCATTTTTAAGATGAAAGTATAATTTATTAGGTTATGTTTAGAGAAATTAAAATGACCATGGTCAGCAGAATTGACTCATGTAAATCGGAAAAATAAAATTCATGAAAGTGCATTACGAGAGAGGCTTTCCAAATATTGTAAACAATGTGAGATTGTTGAATACATGATTGTTCAGTGCAACAAGGGCAAGGTCCCGCCACCTCATGACTCGGGCCGATGGGGTAGGAACTCTTCTTGTTGCCCTCATAGACACTCGACTAGGCCTGCCCTAATCGGGCCCTCATTCGGCTCGCACGCCTTAAACTGATTGCAATTCTCAGGTGGAGAATCTTGACTCGGTTATGGTGCTCACCTCTATCCCGGTTAGCAATTCCTCTATCCCAGTGAAAATTTTGTTCTCAGGCCTCTCGAACGACATCACATACAATATCCAGGAATACATGGCTGCGTTACTTTTGGAACCAGCCTCCAAGAACTCCAAAAGGAAACCACCTGACCTGGATCTGATTCTCGCAATTATCCCTCTGTCTATCCCCGACAAATCGCTCCGCTCGATTTTGAAGAATCCGAGCGGAGGCCCTTGTTTGCTTGGGTCGGGTTCTATTGAAACGTCAACTCCGAATAGTGTTATCGATGAGTTGAACACTATCGCTACAAAGGTCTTCACTGTTGATTTTTCGACACCCTTTGCCAATGAAATGTGTTTTGTAGCATTGTATAAGGAACAATGGGTTGATATTTTTGACTCGTCATTATGTTTCGGACCTCTTAGGTTTATTCTTGTTCTTATTTTCGATTTAGGTTTGATTTGTTATTTCGAATTGTTTTCAGAGACGTACATTTGCGAATTTGTGTCACAGAAAACATCTATTCAGGTAACGACAAATATGAATTCATATATATATTCTCATGAAAGGAAGCCAAACACGACATTGTCACTCATGCGTAAGGAATTATTCCCACATAAATAATACACTTTCGAATATATATATAATCTTTATTGAATCGAATAAAATCATTATTTCTTTTGGTTTTTTGATTTGACAAAACAGACAAGAGACAACCATGTACGCAGAAACCTGATTTTGGGTAGCGCAAACCTTTGATTATTTATTCACATCAATGCCTTTTTTTTTTTTTTGTTTTTTTTTTCTTTTAAGAACATTTTCAACTATTAAATTAATATACTATTTTTGGGAAGCGATCGAGCTGTTATTATTTTTAAAAATAATTTATCAATATTGATGGATACAGTAATAAAAATTCATCAAAACTGACGTAAAATTGTTGCACAAAATGTATTGCGTACGACAATCATTTAAAAGAATATCACTTTAACGATAAACAATATCGTCCTTTTCTCATAAAAATAATATTCTTTAATTTTACAGTTTAATAAAAAAAAAATTGAAAACCAACAAACATTTTATTCAATGTGGGTAGTTGAAATTGAGAAATATAACTAGTAGAAAGAAAATGTAGAGAAGGGTAAAAAAGAAAAAAACGTAGAGAAAAATAGTAAAAATTTGTCAAATAAAAAAATATAAATTTTATGCTTGAAAGAACATAAAAGGAAAATTAAAAAATGTACAGAGTTAATATTTATTTGTCATTGCATACAATTTCACACTAAAGGGATATTTGTTTTGGAATTTTGAGGATTTTGAACTTTGAATTTTAAAATTCTAATGCATTTCATCGTGCACTCCAGTGTAATTTTTTTTTTTATCCTCTTCCCTTTTTTAGGATTGCTTTTTTTTTTTTTAATTTTTTTTCCTTTACCTCTACATTAAATTTTTTTACACGTACCATTTAGACTACTAACATACTTGCAACACAATATTACGGAGTAATAAAAAGTGTAAGTCAATATAAGTAAAAAGTGCAATACAATATTACTAAAAAATGTAAGTTAATGTAACTGAAAAGTGCAACGCAATATTAGTAAAAAATGTAAGTCAATATTACTGAAAAGTGCAATACAATATTATAAAAAAATGCAACACAATATTACTAAAAAGTGTAAGTCCATATAATTGAAAAGTGCAACACAATATTACTAAAAAGTGTAAGTCACTATAAATAAAAATATTATTGTAAAGTGTATGACACTACAATAGAAAAGTGCAACATCATTTACCAAAAAGTGTAAGTCACACAACTGAAAAGTGTAACATAATAATACATTACTAAAAAATGTAAGTCATTATAAATAAAAATATTATAGTAAAGTGTAGGACACTACAATAAAAAAGTGCAACACCGTTTATCAAAAAGTGTAAGACACATAACTGAAAAATGCAACACCACAAAAAGTGTAAGTCACATAACTGAAAAGTGCAACACCAAAATTAAAACAGTAATTACTCCTACTATATATATATATATGCAGAACTCGAGTGCACAACAGCCACACCCTTTTATGTTTTGTGTATTTTGGAATTTAAGTAGGGTATTATTTAACTTTATAATACAAAATTATAGATGTTTGTAAGTACTTATAATATTTATAATATAGAATTTATAGTTATTTATAAGATTGACTTTTATAGGGATTATACGTATTTATAGGGTAGAATTTTAAAATTCAAAATCTAAATTTCAAACTAGAACTTGGGTGGGATTTTAAAATTACAAATCCAAAATTTTCTCTCAAAACAAACATCCCTAGAGAGTTTGCCCTACAAATTCACATCAAAATTTGATTTGAGAGATATTTTTGTGCTCGATCAGATATTTTTGTATATGAACTCGTGTAACATTATGTGCCAAGTCTCGCATGTCTCTATTGCTTTCATACCACTTATGGTATGACCTTTTTATAAGTTTTAATTATATTAATTTATATATTTCAATTAAAACTAATACACCTCAATATTCAAAACTAATGCTACTTCATTCTAATTTTATTATTCTTACTTTTCTTTTTTATTGTCCAATTTTATTATATATATTTTTTTAAAACAATACTACTCCTACTATTTATACTCATTTATTTTCATCCTCCAAATCATCACTTATTTAACCACCTTATTATTCAATTTATTTGCAAAACAATCAGGTTATGTTTGGACAAGGAGATTTGATTTGAAGAGACATTTCAAATGAAAAAAAGTTAAAAATATATGAATTTCAAATGAAATAGTTTGTGTAAGAATTTGAAATTTTCTTAATTTTAATTAAAAAAAAATGGACTCAAACCTAAGTATTGCAAATCCATTCATTTACTTTTTAAAATTTATAGATCCAAATGAAGCTCCAAGTTATTTATAAATGAATTCTATAATACTCCATCTTAAGCTCAACATTACTAACTAATTTATAAATAAATTAATCAAGATTCATTAAAATTCGAAAAGGAGAGGAAGCTAACGAATTATGTTGTGAAATTGATCATCCGTACAAAATTAAACTTAGAAAAGGAGGGAAGGGGACAAGAAGATATTTGTAGTGGATAAGAAACATGATTTGAGTGGGATGGCCCACAAAAATATATGTGAGGAGCTAGGTTTTTTCTTAATAAAGGTATGGTCCACCAATTGCCCATGTGATGGAGAAGCCCCTTCTCACGTGGGTTTTGCCCTATCAACTAATCCTCTATTGCCACCTGGAAAAAGCGTACGAGTTTTTGCTTCTTACCACGTGCTTATGTACCACCAACTTTTATCCTCGTAGCTACAGCCTACACAGAAAGTGGCCTTTGCTGCACATCATACATTACATTACTCTACCTTCTCTCTCTTCTTTACTTGAAGGACTAACTAGTAGGGACCTTTGATTTGATGCACGAATCCACTCCATTGTTCCAACACAAAATTAAAAATATTTATCAAAATAATAAAATGAGAAATTTATAGACGAACGGACCAAAATAATAAAATGAGAAATTTATTGACCGACGGAGGAAGTACTTAGCTCATTTCACCCACGATATCTTTTACTCCCTCCATCACGATTCACGAGTTTGTTTGTGCATTTGTCAAAAAATAGAAATCTCTATTTAAATCGTGCATTTCCTTATTTGATATCGATAATAAAACAATTTTTTCTCTTTAAACCTTATCCTTCAAAAAAACATTTCAAAATTACATCATATATACGTCATTACTTTTCAGACACCGACTCTCACCTAAAATCTACACTATCATAAAGTTCTCATTACCGTAAAAGACAATTCTAGTCCCATTTAAAATCTACTTTTATCTCCTTTAAAATACAATAAACAACTATTACATCCGTCCCGAAATAACTTGCATAGTTTGATCGGATTTAATGGTTGATGATATAAGATAAATGATGGGTATTTTAGGTAATTTGATGATGTGTAAAGTGGAATGTATGAAAAAAAAAAAAGAGTGGCAAATTTGAAAATAAAATGATGTTGTGAGGTTATTAATTTTGTGGGGTATTTCCATATTAAGAGTGTGCAAGTAATTTTAGGACATCCCAATAAGGAAAGTGTGCAAGGAATCACGGGACGGAGGGAGTATTTCTTTAAACTACATGTGTACAGTAAATGCACAAATAAACTCGGGACGGAGGGAGTACATTCTTAAAATAAAAAAAATACCATTATAATATTTATAATTTTACATAAAATGTCATTACTTTTAAACTCACACATACACATAAATCAACTTATTATTTACTTTATACATAAAATTAAAGTTCGCAAAATTACTCCTCAAAATTCTACCAATTATTACACTTTTTTTTAAAATGTGTCCACTTACCTGTAAAAGGTATTTAGAGAGAGAATATGTAATAATATATTCATTCGAATGAAAGCTAACTAAATTGTTTTTTCACTCAATAAAAACTAGTGGAGTATCAATTAATTTCGACAAGCCCATTTTCCTTATAATTTATTATATTATTTTTTTCAATCACAGTGAATTATTTGAATACAAAAATGTTGAATCTAATTTTATTTTTTGAAAATTTATATCCCCTTCATAACCCGACACACGTGCAACATACCTAGGGACAGATTGTCTTCAATTTTCCCCAATTTTTTGCAAACTGCAATCCCACTAAATAGGACGAACTTAGAATTAATTAATGGATGAAAAAATATTACTACTATATTATAAAAAAACTATTTATACTTTAATCCAAAGAGAGCAAATTCATATAAAATAAAAGTTTAAATAGAAAAAGTTACATATAGTGAAAAAAAAAATTCAACTAGGCAACGCTTCTCCCTAAATGCATCCCTGCCACATATTTATTAACATATTTTGGGTTACAATAATAATTGTACCCATGTTGTAAAATACTCCCACCATCTACTAAATGTAATTTTATTGGAGTGAAGTACAAGTTTTAAAAAAAAAGTAGATAAAGTAGATAAAATAAGGGTATTATAGAGTATTGTAGGGTCTATTGTGAATAAAGTGATTGCTTGTGAATAAGGGGGTGTTTGCAAACAAAAATATGTGCTTAAAAGCACTTCTTTTTTAAATAGAATCATTTTTGAAGTGTTTGTAAACACAAGTAAGTGATTAAATTAATTACTTAAAAGCATTTTTGGTCAAGCACCCCTCCCCATGCTTCTAACAACTTCTAAGTGCTTCTAATCATTACACTCACTAATTTTACAATTTTACCCTCACAATTTAAACAATATTTTATTTTTACCCATTATTTATTCAAATATAATAAGGGTGTTTTTTGTAAAATTATAATAAAGTGATTTGTATGACATACACCACAACATTTAAAAAATTGATTAGAAGTGCTTATTTTTAAAACACTATCTACTTTCAATTTTACTACAAAAATCAATTTTAATCACTTTGAATCAACTAATATTGTTTGCAAACACACCCTGAATGTAATGGCAAATTGAGTAATTAAGTGATGCTGGAAGGGTAGTAGTTTCCATAAAATGTATGAGACTACATTTGGTGGACAAAAAAAATAAGGTAAATGAGACTACATTTCGTGGACGGAGGGAGTACTAATTTTGAACTTGATCCTCATGGAATACGCATTTTAATTTTGGTCTCATAAGTTGGCCCAAATTTTGAATTCAGTTCAATTACTACCATTTTAGGTAAATGTACCGATCAAATCATTAGCTCGTGTGCAATTCAAATCAACCGTGAATAACCGTGAATTTGCTCATGTGCAGAAAAATGCAAAAAAAAAATATATGGATTTGACTGGTTCATTTACCTCTAACATTAGATAATTGGATTGAATTCAAAATTTGGGCCAACTTATTAGACCAAAATCAAAATGTGTATTCCATCAGAACCAAATTCAAAAGGCCACAATTATACACACACACAGACCTATTGAGGACACCCACGGTCGTCGCCCCTCCTCCAAGCCACGTCGCCTTCGTCGCCCACCCCCTTGTCGTAGCCGCCGCCTTCCGGTAAGTGCCGATTTCGATTTTTTTTATCTAACTAGGACAATAAAAGGTACTCCCTCCGTCCCAAAATTTTATGCACACTTTGACCGGCACGAAGATGAAGAAAATGAAATAAAGTGATGTGTAAGGTAAAATAAAGAAGGGGTATTATTGGTAATTCATTGACTAAAGTTGGGGAGATTTGACTAAAGGGAAGAGAAGGTAAAATAAAGGAGGGGTATTATTGGTAAAAATTATGTAAGTTGTTTCTTTTTTTGGAGTGTGCAAAAAATGTTGGGACGCCCGTTAAGGAAAGTGTGCATAAAATCCTGGGACGGAGGGAGTAGATTATATAAAAGAAGAAAAGAAACCTAGGACCATAAGCTCACAGGTCGAGCCAGAGGTCGGAGTGCTGTTAAAACTTTGCTTGGGAAAACCCTCCTTAGGGATAAAATCCAGGTCAAGGAAAAAGGTGCACTCCTCTAAAAGTCAATGTCTATAGAAAACATTATATAAATCATTATGCAGAAATGAGAGTAAAAAGTCTGGGGGGTAGCCTCTCCAGACACAATTAAGGGCAGTCTTGTCCACAACATCCGCCCCCTGGTTGGCCTCTCTAAAGACGTGTGAGTATCTGATGTGCATGTCCTGTGTAAGAGGGTGGGTCTGGCTCCAAAGGCTTTGCTGACGCCAAGGAATAGAGAGATTGGTGCTCATAAAAGTGTCAATCGTGAGTGTCGAGTCCGACTCAATCCAAATGAAGTGTCATCCCTGATCATGTGCATACTTGATGGCCATAAGTACCGCTTCCAACTCAGTCTTAAGAGGGAGGCCCTAACCCACCTTAGTAGCGACCACAGCCACGAAGAATCCCCTGAAGGTCCTGAAAACCGCCCTCACATGCAGACTACCCGGGGAAGAAGAGGCACTACCGTCTTTTTTTATCTGATTAGGGTTTAGGATTTTTTTGACCCAGTTTTGCTATTTTTCTTCAAAATCTGTATTTTTTTGGAAACGTAGATGTCCGATCTTTTTTTTCGGACAAATAAAAGTTGTTGAGGAATTTTTTTCGAACATATTGATTTTTTTCGTGAAAAATTTTCGAACATAATTTTTTTTCGAACATATTGAGTTTGTTCAGAATTTTTTTTCAAACAAAATCAATATGTTCGAAAAAAAATCCGAACTCGAATAAAAATACCAAAATTTAGTTTTTAAAATATCCCAAAATTTTCATTTTTGCTGAAATTTTGTGAGTTTTTTTTAATTGAAAGATGGTGGGGATGATTCTAGAATGAAATAGAATGTATGGGTGCACTCATTTTCATTTTTTTTTTATTTTAATTTCACACGAGGGGTATATGAGACATTTCACATGTCCTTCATGATGAAAAAAATATCTGGTAAATGTACTCAATAAGTACGTGTGTGCGTATAACTGTGATTAATTCAAAATTAGTCTAATTTAAAGGACTACAAATTTTTTAATTCCGATAAAAATAATACAAATTTAATAGTATTTAATTTGAATGTTGTGTACATTTGTATATGAATGTTACGTGTGCATATATATATCAAGTTGTATGACTTTATATATTAAATAATCCTTAAATTAAAGTTAGGTCTATATCAAATTTCAATGATGGTCGATGCCACTATATTCAGGTCATGCATCACAATGAATTGTTGGGCCAACTTCTAGAGTGGACCATTTCAAAATCAAAATGGAATCATCACTGAATATTTCAAACTATCAACAAGAAATTGGTTATGTATAATATGCCTGCACGAAACTACTAAGTCAAATGTCACATTTAATTTATTGGGGATTTCACATAAAATGACTTTTCACCTAGTGTTTTTTTAAATAAAGACCTGATTTCAAATAGTTTCAAATTAAGGACAAAATGGAACATAAATGTACCATCATGCCCTTAATATCTAATTTCGGAATTAATATGGAGAAAATCATTAAATGTTTGAAATTTTAAACCGTGTCTATCAGCTCATTAAATCCCCCCGAATTACGCAATTAATTAAAACTTTCTAAAATTAAACTATCTCAACAACTCCGGTCAGACGTCGTTAATTTTGTGCAGAATTTTGGGGTTTTTACATTTGTGAAGAAAGGAAAACGTGAAGTACTGAAGAAGACGAAGAGAGAAGTGAGAAGGCCATTGTGCAGATTCAGTCTAGCTGGAAGGTTTATCAAGGAGCTAAAAGCGTAAATCGATCGTACTAACTGGTTGTGAGTTATAATGTTTTCATTATATTTTGTATCTATTCTGCATCTTTCTTTTTTTTAATTTTGTTGGATGGAGATCTGAAGAAAGTTTTGTTAACTCATAGAAAAAATGGAATCTTGTATGACACACTCTGTTTTTTGACAAAAAGAATGGAGGGTTTTGTAAATTGATAGATTAGGCCTAAAGCATAATAATCATACATTCTATTTTTTTGAATAAACCCTGTAATGGTAACATGCATTTAGGAAACATCAAAGTTGTGAACTTTTTGTGTTAACTGGGGTAGAATATTCTCCAGAACTTGGGTTTTGATGGACATCTTTCATTTATATGCATAACAAATAATTTATTTTACAAAATTGTGAAAATTTATAAAATAAACCCTATATGTTTATGTTTCGACTTGAGGTGTATGTTTATTCAATTTATGCTCTGTTTTCCAACTTTTTGACATAAGAAAAAGATATTTTTCAATATTTTCGTTTTAAAATTGTTTCGAATATGCAGATATGGGCAGAGTTAAACAAAAGGGAATACAAATACGGGATGTGGATGAAAGACGAAAAAGAAAAAGGGAAGAAAAGAAGTCCCCAAAGGTTGAGATCATGAAAACCAGAGGTAAAAGATGTGAGTATAGGTTCTGTATGTCTACTATGTGCATTATAATGAGGTTATTAGATAGATATTTGTTCAATGGTATGTTTTTTTAGTATAATATGCAAATCCAATATAGTGTTGTATCCTTGTTTGCAGCTTCAAGTAGCAAAAAGACATATAAGAAGGATAAACACGGGAAACGTAAAGGTTACAAAATCTAATTTTAAAGTTTGTAATTGTCTGTAATTGTATTCACTTATTAATTATTCTACATATTCATAATATAGGTGAGCATGTTGTAAAGGGTGTTATTACACCTTCAGATTCGGGTAAGTCATCATTTTTATATATTATGGGGTCAAAGTTGTGTAAAGAATTTCATATATGACTCAAAAAGGGAAAACGTTAGATGTTATTGCAATCGGAATGCAGTAATTGTAACTTCGTGGAAGAACGAGAACGTTGGACGAAGGTTTTATGGGTGTGAAGCTTATCCGGTAAGATTTCAACTAATTATTTAACAAAATGTTGATGAAAAATTATTTTCTCAATATATTTTTAATATTTAAAGTTTCTGCACTTTCGATTACTATAATAAATGTCATAATAATTCTTTTTTTAACAATTTTATATTGTCTTGTAGAGTCCGGGCTATTGTCGATTTTTCTGTTGGATTGATCCTCCTCTATGTGACCGAGCAAAAAGTATCATTCCAGGTTTACTGAGTAAATTGAATGAGGAGAAATCAAATACAGATCGTCTAGAAATGACGGTGATGTGTTTGGAAAGAAAGGTTATGAAGATGGAAGATGAGATCGCTGGATTAAAAGCTAAGAATGCATATTTGAATGGAGATATTACAAACTACGATTACAAGAAGAAAGAGAAGAACGTTAACTCAATGAAAATATGCAACAATGTGATTATATGGTTTAAGATATCTTTTATAATGTTTGTTTGTTGGAATTTATTCAAATATATGTTTTAGGGATTTGAAGATTATTAGTTGATTTCATAATTGAATAAATGAGATATCGATTGTAATTTGATTATTCTGCATAATTTGTTAGTTAAGGTTATTTTAATGAATAATTATGGAAATAAAAAAAAATCCAGATCCTTTGACTCATTTATATATATATATGCATATCGTGTACATAATTATAAAAGCAGTTAATCAAAATTAACAAAAATTATAAAAAAAAGAATAGATATTGTATGACACATAACAATTCAAAATAAATCAAATATATTGAACATACATTTTTTCCAGTAATTTATGATATATTGTTTTTAAGTCATGTATCAAACTCATTGGTCTTAAATGCAGAATAAATTTTTTTCTTATAATAAAGAATTATATTATATTTATTTATTTAATTCATTCTATAAGAAAGATAAAAAAATTGTATTATATAATATTATGGATAATTGTATATAATGTCAATATAAAAAACGAAAGAGAAATTTTAAATTATGCAATTCTACTCCATGAATTGGCAAAATAAAAAAGTAATATCTTAGTGTTCAATTGACGTTACATTAAATTTATAATTTAAATTTAAATTTCATTAATACTAAATTAAACTCGTTGTGCAATTATAATTTTAAAATATATTGCATTTTTTGTAAAAATCTTATAATACAGTGAAGTTAAAATAAAAACCTAACTAATACTTATGACCCATTATATTTCACACATTCTCCACTAACAAAAACATTTACACCTCAACTTTCCCACTACTTGTAACTGTTGTTTAATAAATAACCAAATACTACTCCACTACCCCAACATAAACGGTTGAGTTGTTTATTGCACTATAAAATATACTAATATATATATACTTGAATTGCATTACCAAGAAGTACACTGCACTAAACAAAAATTATATTCATCATTTCGTTTATTGTACATAAACAAAAAAAGATGAGTTCTTCAAGAATATTAGATATCATTCCAGATGATATAGCTTCTGAAATTTTGGTGAGAGTTCCAGGAAAGAGACTAAAGCTTCTCAAAATTGTGTCAAGAGCATGGAATGAATTGATTTCTTCTCGTTCGTTTGTTAAAGAACATCTAAGGAATATGAAGTCTGAAATCTGCTATTCACTTATTCATAAGAAAAGAATTGCATACCCGCCTGTATGCTACTTGTTTGAGCCTAATGATATTATATCATTTCAACGAGTATACAATGCAAGTTATGAGCATTACGAGATAATTGGTAGCTACAATGGGTTAGTACTATTATGTGATATTCACGATACTTATTCATTGGCAAACCTTATTACAAAAGAGAGATTGATAATTCCTAATGCACCTACAAAACTTCCTCCTCCATTTTCTGATGCATGGTTATTTTTTGGATTGGGTTACGATGAGGAAAATGATGATTATATAATTATACGATTTACTCGTTTTTTAATTCGTGGGGGTTTTCAAACAGAGGTTAAGTTGTTTTCTAGGAATGTAACCATTTGGTATAATGTTGATTGCTTTCCCTTCAAAAACCCACCATCATTTAATGCACATTTCGTAGGTGGTATTTTTCATTGGCATTTTAATAAAGGGGAGGGTATTTATGCAATTGGAACATTTGATTTGAAGGAAAAGAGTTATGGTTGGATAGATTTACTGGATTTTGAGTGTGAAACTTGTTCTTTAAGAATTGATGCTTTAGATGACAACAATCTAGTTGTTTATGGGAGTCGTCTTGAAACTAGACATGATGGGATTAGGATATATTATTTTGAGATGCATATACTATCTTACTCTAATTCAGGATCAAAGTGGAACATGTTTACGATTTCACAAGAAGGGATGATGCCGTCAAATTATGAAGTTGTACCGATACAATTCTTGAACAACAACAATACTAAATTGATGTTCAGAATCGATCCAAGAGGAACATTTTCGTCGTATGATTTTGTGAAGAAGGAAATCTTCCATTTAGAAGATGTTAATAGAGTTTATCGAATTCAACATACGTATAAGCATGTTGAAAGTCTTGTTTCTCCATTTAAAAGTTAGGATGTATAAACATAAATTCCTGAATTTTTTACAATAATGGTTTAAATATTTATGATCATGTGTAGCTGAATATGGCAGTGTAAACAACTTAACTTTCAATTGTTAACATATTCACATTTGCATAATAAGATTTAGTTGTGCAGAAATAATTATAATGTTCTGCATAAATGTTATTTTTTTCAATCATATGCAGAAAACAAGGAGCTTTCCTGCACAATACAGACTAATATGAAATATTTAAGAATATTCATTCTGCATAATTGTGAATATGGTAGTGTAAGTAACTTTAATTTACCATGATAAAATAACCAAATAAAAATAACATATTATTCTTATGAATATATTAATATTATTGTTCTGCACACATAATTATACGCAGAAGGAAAGTTTTAAATTCTGAATAAATTTTTAATTGTGCAATCTTGCTATTTGAAATTATTGCAGATTATTTTTGAAATTGGAATACTCTTAAACATTAATGAAAATTTAAATAAAATTTCTGAACATTGACACGTATAATTGATATAAATTTTTTTTTTCAAATAATTTTTTTGTTTTTATTTTTAATTAATCCGAGAAAATAGTGATACAATACTAGCATTTTTTTGCATGTTGAATGGTCCGCTTTTATTCCAATGCAGAATCAATAAAATTTCTGCACAGTTAATAATAATATGTAATATGGCAAATATACATTCTGCATAATGGTGCATTTGAAATATGAATGATTGAATGCATATAATACTCTTTTAGTTTCTGCATATTGTTGATTTGTTTTGCATAATACAACTTTGCATGCAGACAACATATGCTTTTAGACATATTATATTTCTGTTTTGACTTTAAGATCAAAAGAAATGATTTAGTATTTACATATATTTGTGGAATTATATTTGACAACAGAAATTCAGTAAATAAATGACATAATAAAATTCTGTAAAGGTAAATAATTAAACTTAACAACAGAAATTCAGTAAATAAATGAAAACAACCAAGTCGAAATTATTGAAATAAGAAATATTACTCAATACGTGATGTCTAAATACAGTAAAGAAAAAAAAAGGCAGTAATAAACCTAAAAATAATTCTAATGAGAAGTATTGGTCTTGTCTGTTCCAAACACAGTTCACTACAACAAAATGCATTTTTTGTAACGAATTTATTTGTAACCAACATTTAATTGGTTACAAAAAGATGACTTATTGTAACGAAATTATATTTTCGTTACAAAAAGTCCTATTTTAAATAACAACAAGCAATTTTTGTTACAAACAGTAAAATGTTAGTTACAAATAGTAAATAACTTCCTTTTTATTTTTTTCATTCATTTTTTAAAACATGTGTAAATCAAAAAACTATTTATGTTATCCCACCACATAATTATCTTTCTTACTTTGTTGTATTCATTTTTCAAAACTTGTGTAAATTAAAGATGATTTGCCTTATTTTGCCACACGGATTAAATGTGTTCTTATTTTATCTTATTTTTATTTAATTATTATTACAATATACTATATAAATATATATATTTTTTTAATAAGAATTGGCGCAACATAAGTTTCCCCTGTTTTGAGGCTTATAATTAATTTTTTTGTTTAATTCAATTATTTAAGACCATTTCTTTTTTAGAAATACTGTACGGGGTTGTATCTAAAAAATTTCCAGTAGCGCGCTACAGATTTTTTTTTATCAAAAACGCGGGGAGGTATGGAGGATATTTTGACTTAGAATGTTTTTTTAAAGAACTATGCTCCTAATACCTAAAACCCTAATTCATAATCCCTAATTCCCCTCTGAGATTACGCTGTCTATTCTTGCCACGATCTCCCTTCTCCCTTCACTCTGTTGCGAAGCACGCTAATTCTCAGGGCATTTACGCCTACCGTGACCCACGCTCTAGGCCGGCGCTCCCATGCCCCTTGCTGTTGAAGAATTTCAGAGAGACGCAGGTGAGAAATAAATGTTCTATTGATTCTGCTCTTTCATGGAAGTGAGAATTAAAAATTAAATTAGCGTTTATTGGGGGCTGTATATATTTTTTGATAATGTGAATAATGAAACATAATAGATTAATAATTTTCATATGTTGCTCGCCATGTTTGCTGAGATTTTGTAATGGTGATAGGAATCAATTCGGCGAGTATAAATAACATGTTGACAGTATGTGTTTGTGTGTCTCTGTGTGTAGGGAATAGAATATTTGCGGGAAAAAACGTTATTCTAACTTTTAATTCAATATCAATTGCTCAAAATCATTGTCTATCTTCAACAATTCATGGTGGAGGCTGCTCTTGCAATAGTCAGGTGGCTGCTGAAGTGGTAAGGTCTTGCAACAGTCATGTGGCTGCTGAAGTGGTAAGGTTGACCACTAACGATGAGTGTGGGGTGAATATACAAGTGTATATTAGCAGTAACAGGTGACGCGTGGCGGTAGCTATCGAGATTCAATCTCCATCCAATTTTTATTCGGTTAGTAATATAATATCATGTAAAATAAAAATGTGTCCTTATTGGCTTATTTGTGTTTTTTTTCTTAAACAAACACACCACTAAAAAGTAAAAAATTGTGCAATTCGTGTAATTGATGTCCGACATTATGTTATGTTAATGAAGGGATATTTTAGGTGATTACATATTTTAGTTGAGTGAGTATATTTGATGGTTGGAATTGATTTGATATATATTCACCCCTTTCTGGAAATTGAATGACAGGGGAAGGTAAGCGAGACTTCCTATTTAAGATCTGATTATGCAGTAGTTAACAGCAGTAGTTACAACAAAAGGCTGTGATTTGGGTGTTCTATAAACATCTCATCTGATAAATTATGAGAAGAATGAATTTTGTGAATGAAAATTTGCTATTAGACTATATTTTATTATTTTACTCATATTGAAATTTGAATGTCATTTTCATCTTGCAGATAGATGTCTTGCTTCTAGGTCGAGATTAGTGTTAAAATTATTTTGTTAAGTTTCTTCATAGCGGATGCTTATTTTTGTTGTCGATTTTTATTTATATATATATATATGAATGCAATTGCTTGTTATAGTGGTAGATGTCTCCTCTGTTAATTAAGATGTTGGGAGTTGTGATCATTTAGGATTTAGATCAAAGTGATGTTCTTTCGTGTTTGTTCCGGAGCAGGGGAACATTATGGCACCCTGCTTCCTGATGCTGGAGGAAATGAGAAGGCTAATTGAAACAAATGAATGTTGTCAGGTTCTACTACTTATCAAATTTCTGTTTATAGGTGTTGATTTCTTCAATCTCATTTTAGTGTATTGAAGAGTAATTTTTAATTTTAACTTCCTTCTACAGATTTAAGCTTTCCCACATCATATCAATGATCTCAAGTTTGCAAATGTTCTAGTTGACACGTTCTTGGAGATCTCTACGAATTAAAAGGATATTAGTAGTCAAGCTATTTGTAAATTAACCCAATGCACTCAAAGCAAAATTTCTTTTTCTGAGGCAAGCAGTTGCTGACAACAACGTGGTGCATATTGGGCTTACAAATAGGACTCGTGCATGTGAAAATGGATACACTGGCATAGATTGCTCACTGGTAATAGTATTCATTATGATTATAGCTCTATGTTGACTCTTAAATTTTAGAAAAGATTGAGAGAATATTAATACTGATTGTGGAAGCTACCTAGTTTTCATTCAAATATATGCCTGTTAAGTTCTCTGCGAGAGAATTTTTTAAAGTGAAGGATAGAAAATCATCATGTCATATGGTTTCAAGAAATAATTTACTCTGATTGTTTGTTTTTGTGGCATAAAGTGAAATATTTTAATAAGCATGTTGAATATTACATGTTTCTATTCATTTATATTTAGCTATAAATTATAATATAATTTCATTTGGTTTGATATGCACATGTTTGCGATGAACAATGTAGTTGTAAGGATATAAGTGATAACATAATTTCCCTTCATGTGCATGCTTTGTTCCTGAATTCATTATTCTAGTTGCATTTTATTTATCAATTGCATTCTACCTTAGTTCAAATGAAAAAATTGAATATCAAAGAATGGTTTAGAATCAGTTTCAGTCATAGCAAAGTTCGGGTGATTAGATGCACGTTTAAGCTATTAAATGCTTATTTTAGTTTGAGTTTGTGCCTAATTGGCCACTGGGTTAACTGTCTTTCTTTTTAGTGACTTTGTGCTCTTTTTAATCTGAACAATTGGTTCATGTTATTAAATAACATTAATTTTATAGGGTCTTGTGCAGGCTTGACGTTTTTCTATTCTGGGATTTCCTACAAATTTAGGCTCTCCAGTTGATGTGGTAACTTACCTGAACTAACCACTAACCACTTTATACTGGAATTAGTTGAGATTAATATTAACCAGATTAATATTTATCACTACTATGAGACATTGTTCACTTGGCTTCACTTTATACTGAAAAAAGCTCATCAAACTTTATTTGATGCAATGCATTGTTATACTCCTGTCTCTTGGATTCTTACATAAAATTTTAATTTTGCTAAACTTGTACGACTCTTTATATTGAAGACAACTTCTTTATTCAAGTGGTAGAGACCTGCCATCAAGATGCACGAGAAGGTATTGAAATTAAATAATTAATATTTCCTTGCATTGACACGTTGAAGATGGATTGGATGATGATTCTGAGGAAGTTTATTGTTTTATCCTCTTGACTCTAATTTTTTTTACTAATATTATATATCTTCTCTTTTTTAATTTTTTTATGTTTTGTTTTCTCTTTTATTAGGATGAGGAAGGCTTGATCAAGAGACATGGAAAAAAGTATGTATTCCTCTCAAACGGCCAATTACTCCAAGCTGAGATGGAGTATGATGATTAATGTACTTAGCTAGATACATGTGAAATATATAGTTGATAGGTTGTTTCTGCATTAGAAAATTTGTTCAGCATTCGAAAAATTGATATTTTCTTGTAACGGAATTATTGTGTATGACCCTTTGTTTTAATGGGTTTTTAATGTGTAAATAAAGTGGTGAGTTATTTGTAACAATTTTTTATTCTTGAAACTAATGAGCAATTAATTGTAACAAAAATATTGAAAATGAATTAAATATTTTAGCACCAAAAAGTAACAATTTATTTGTAACGAAATTGATTATTTGAATAAATGTACAATATTTTGTAACAAAACATTGGTTACTACTACTAAGGTTCTTGTAACTAAAAAAGGTTTCGTTACAATTGTATTGGTAACGAAATATAATTTTTTTGGTTACAAAAACTTTTTGCAACGAACTTTACAAGACCAACTTTTGTAACAAATTGTTTCGTTACAAATGGTTTTTGTAACCAAAAATGGACTTTTTGTAACCAATTTTTCTGTTACAAAAAATGCATTTTGTTGTAGTGGTTGCACACGTTAAAGAATCGTGTCTGCCTTTTTTGCCACAAGTTTTACAAGTACTCGGTTTTGTCTTCCGAAATTCTCCATATGAAGTTATCCTCTTTTGTTTCGGTCTTCCTGGTGGGTTATGCAGAATAGGAGGTAGAATCTTTTCTTCATCATTCGTATACCTGTACTCGTATCTTTCAGTTTGTGGGACAGGTATAAGGTCAGCTGCATAACACTGCTTGTAACTAGAGGTGAATTTGGATATACAGATACGGACCATGATGTCCATTTGTACATTACACCCACTGTCGTTACAGTCTATTGCCCTATTTTCCAAATTTTCAGAATTCTGGTGCGCAACAATGGGAACAAATGAATTTTCAAAATCTAAATAGACATTAACTAGTTTTTCTGAAGAAAACTGGCAAAACTCAATTATTCCACCCAAATCATCGTCCGATGCCAAACAACAATTATTAATACTACCAACTGAATACGACATTGATATACTATTGAAAAAAAACGTAGGTCACATACCAATGATTTGATTCACAACATCTGCATACAGTGAAGATCGACTAACACGAACCAACTTAGTCTTCCCATTGAATTCGATTTTCAGAATTACCACACAATCCATCGATTCAAATTCTGCAGCTAAAATTAGAAATAATGCAGAACACGATAAACAAACGACAGGGACGATGAATTCTGAATTAGGGATGTTTTTGCGAAATTAGGATTGCTTTAATTGAAAATTCCTATCAATCCTGCAGATTGCAAACGAAATAAGGAAGGTGAGATTCTTATTTCCATATGAGTGATATTAAACGGAATGCCTCTATGTGATTGCGAAATATATGGAATGTATGCCTTGTTCCATTATTAAATAAATTAATAAGTTAATCTTCAAATTTAAATGTAAGGGCATAAATGGTTATTAACATATGTTTTTGTCCTTTTTTAAAAAGATTATAATAGTTGTCCTTTATTAAGAAGCTAGGTGTATAAATGGCCTTTTTTATAAAAAATCTCTAATTTATTTATATTTTTTATATAAATTTATACTACATTGTTCAATTATGTTAGTTTATACGTTTTAATTAAAGTTGGTACCACGTTTCACCCCTTTGCTATATTATATGATGTAACTAGTGCACATGAAATTGATTAAAAGAAAATGTTGTACTCCGTACAATTAAAGTTGATACCACATTTCACCCTCGGCTTATTTTGCTTAAGTCAAATAACATTCGAGACTTCCTTACCATGGTCCGGCCCAGTGTTTCTAAATATTCCATGGACAACAAAATATTCGTTGTACTGATCATATACACTCTTTAATATCTAGGCCCATTGTTCCTTTAAGTTAATCTTATGGGATATTTTATTTTAAAGCTTATTTATCCCTTTTATTTACTCTGATGCACTCCTTTTTATATGTTTTATTAATTTTAAAATAATTATGAAATGTATAATTGTGTTTAATGGATACACATCATAACTCATTAATATATTTACATTACAAGAAAATTGACTTTTAGTGACAGAAAACTTCTCTAACTAAAAGCTTTTAATGACATGAATTGACTTTTAGTGACAGGTAGGGGTGGAAGTAGATCGGACTACCCGACAGGGGCCTACGGCCTAGCTTATTAAGGGCCTTGTTAGGCCTAGCCTATTTATAATATGAGCTGGGCTAAGACTTTTTAAAAAGCCTATTTAGTTAAGTAGGCTAGGCTTAGACTTTATATAAAGCCTTATAAGCCTAACAGACCGGCATATTTAAAATTATATATTATATTTATATATATTTTATAATAAATAATTTTTAAAATTTAGTACTAACATTTATATTAAATTAAATTAAAGTAAGTTAAATTTATTTTAGTATTTGAGAAATCGTTATAATGTTTGTATTTAAACTTATCGTTGTAATGCATTTGTTTTAGTAGTGAATTTTATTTGCAATTTTGAATATTGAACTACGATTCATATTTGATTGGCTTCTAAAAGGCTCGTAGGCTTGGCCTATTTACTTAGAAGGCTAGGTCAAGGCTATAAAAAAAGCTTATCATAGATAACAGACCAGACTTAGGCTCAATATTTATAAACCAGGCCCAGACTTTTTCATGTAAAGCCTAGCTTAGCCCAACCTATTTCCACCCCTAGTGATAGGTCTTGTCATTAATTCTCTATTTCATGTCACTATATACTTTTAGCTAGAGAAGCAATAATGAGAGGAGTTTGTGACTAAAAACCAGTTTTATTGTAGTGTTAATTGACACACCCTCTACCTCTTTTTTTTTTTTTTTTAAAGAGGTTTAAGGTTTAGCTTTTATTATTGCAATCACAAGATATAATATATAGTCCAGCCACAAACCCTGACGAATCTACCCAACTGAAATTATTATCTAAACGACGGGACTTCTTAGCCACTAAGTGTGTCATTGTGTTGACACTGTGATCAATAAAGGGAACTGTTACATTCGTGAATTGAGCCAATAGATTTCTACAAACTAAAACGTAATCCTCAAAGCAAGAATCAATAGTATCAGTGGAATTGATAACATCAACAACCAACTTAGCATCTCCTTCCACCGCACAATCCTCAATATTTGAAGCATGCAACTTCAAGTGCTTCAAAAATAAAACCTATAGCTTCCCCCACCTCCACTTCATAACAACCACGGTAGAGCCTGGAGTTCCCTCATAGTATGCTTTCGTCATGCCCCAGTAGTATCATCCTCACACCTGTTTGTCCCGTGTCTCTAAAGAATGCGTGTGCACATGATCGACTTTCCATCAGTTTCTAAATAAATAAATAAAAGATGTAGTTTATGTTTAGGACAAATCTCATGTAATTTTATTTCTTTTCTAATGTCATATAGCAAAAGAAAAATAAAATGAGGGAGCACTTATCACAGCATAGTCAATAATCTTATCATTTTCTCCCCCCATGAAGAAGTGTGTCTAGTAAATATGAGATTGGGAGTGTATCTATTGGAGTTAGTGGGTGCATCTATTAAGAGCATTTTAGATACTCCATACTAATTGTTTTTTTTTTTTTTTTAAAGAGAGAGGGTGTATCTTACAAAGTTGGAGATGCGTACCCATTAATTTAAGTTTCTTTTGTTTTTCTCTACTTTTTAGGTCGGGGTGTGGTTCCTTCTCTTTTTAATCGAGCACTCACTTTACCTTAATATATAGGCCCTATAGAATAGGGTCTGACTATTTACACCACCATTTCGGTTGAGAACACACCCCCGATTGATGCACCCAAATTTTTTTTATCTAGGTTAGATGCACCTTCCCTTAAATTGTTCTAAATACCCTTTTGTCTATAATTTTTTTTTACTATCCTCACCTCCAAACCCTAACTTATAATCTCTCACAATTCATCTCTCATTTTCTACCCACGATAGTCGTCCCTCTCCCTCTCACTTCTCTCTTTTCTTCTTCTCTTCTCCTCTTTATTTCCTTTTATTCTGTTTTTTTTTTCTTTCTTTCTTGTTCTTCTTTCTGCGCCGCTTCTACCCGCGGCCACCGCCCCCTCCCTTCTCTCTTCGCATTTTTTTTTCCTTTTTTCTACATTTTTTCCCTTCTCCCTTTCTGTTTGCCATCGCCCACCCACTCACCGTTACTTTCGCCGCCGACGCCCCACCCACTCGCCGCCGCCGACCGTCCCACCTTGATCCCGTTCCAAGACGGTGGCCCTAGGTTTGGATGTTTAGGGTTTTTTGGTTTTTTTTTTTCTTCATTTTTTTCCGTTCTTCATTTTTCTGTTATTTTTTTTTATTTTCGACCACTTTAGGTCGACCATATATACGTTCGTCGATAAACTGTTGTCGACGAGAGTGTATATTGGCAACCTAAATAATTGATTTTTTTAAAAAACATTACAGTTTTTCCGATAAACCATTTATCGATTAGAGTGTATATAGTCGACACTGATTTGTCGAATTTTTTTTTTAAAAAAGGATTTTTTTCTAAATTTTTCTGAAATTTCTGAGTTTTTTTGTTTGGTGGTGGTGATGACGGCGGTGGCTACTGAAGAAATTACATTTAGAGTTTAAAGGTTAAAGAAATGGTGTAGTTAGTAGTGAAGATGCATTTAGTATTTAGTAGTGTAATATTATTTAAAGGGTATTTTAGATTTTTTACATAATTATTAAATTAATAAAGTTATTGGGGGATGCATCCAAGCAAATGGAGGTGTAAATAGTCACACCCTATCAAATAGTCGGATGGAATCCAATGAAGTGTTAAAAAAAAAAAAAAGATGGAATCCAATGAACAAATTTGGAACATACCACTTTAATTAAAACTATAAAGAAAAATAGATTGGGCTTGTTGGCCAAAAGACTAAAATAAAGGGTCTCCAACCTATTTAAATGCATACACCCGATTGATGCACCCTTCCCCAATTTTGATTAGGGTATATGCACTCTCTTAAATTGTCCATTATTTTCTTTTCTCTATAAAATACCTTTACTAACCATACTCTCCCTCCAAAACCTAATTTATCTCCTCCTCCTCTCCACTCCAAACCTTAAAATCATCTTTCTCCCCAATCCAACCACCGTTGCTGCTCCACGGCCACCTGCCCTCGCCGTACAATCGTCCTCGCTGTCCGCCCTCTTTTCTTCAAATTTTCTTCTATTTTTTATGTCCGACAACTCCTCCCGCCCCCTCTGTTTTTTTTACCCCTACCCCACCGACACCGCCCAACCCGTCGGCCGCCGCCCTCCCTCCCTCCCTCTCCTCTCCTCTCGTCTCCTCTCCTTTCCTTTTTTTTTTTGCATTATTTCTGTTTGTTTTCCTACCGCCCCTTCAGTCGCCCCACCCCTTCCAAGTCGGCCGCCCCGCCACACCTCCTCCCAAGTCGTCGATCGCGTCCCGGTATTTTTTAAATTTTTTTTCTCTGTTTTTCTATTACGTTTTTTTTTTTTAATTCGACAATTTTAAGTTGACCATATACACTTTCGTCAATAAATTGTTGTCGACGAGAGTGTATATGATCGACCTAAAATTGTCGAATTTTTTTTCGACAAACTAGTGTCGAAATTCATAAAAATAATTTTGAGATATATTTTTTTTGTTTGGTGACCACCGTAAATGGTGGTGGTGACGGCGACGACGACTGCATCAAATTAGGGTTAAAGTTTAGAGGTTGAACAAAGGGTGTAGTTAGTAGTAGGGGTGCATTTAGTAGTGTAAATTACTAAAAGGGTATTTTACATTTTTTACATGATTATTAAATTACTAATAAACTTAGTGAGAGAGTGCAATTAAACCGGTTGGAGGTGCAGATAGCGGGACCCCAAAGTTAAATGTAAATATTTGAATTACGAAAATTTTGGGCCTTTTTCAGAATGGGTCGTTAAAGGAAATACAAGTTGGGCCCTTTTAACAAATATACGCACCTCATTTTATTATTATTATTGTTTTATTTTTATACAATAATAAAATATCAAAACTATCTTTAAATACAAAATAGAAAAAATGACCCATTTTCCATGCACCCACTTGTATTTGTCTTGAGAGCAAATAAATGAACGAGAAAAGCATACGTACGTTTTTTAAATCAAGGAAGAAGGCACAAGTGCACAACTACAACAATATATAATTAAAAAGTGTAACCCAAAGAGTTATGAAGAAAATGATCTTCCACTTCCTAGCTTCGACTGCAGCTTCTTATGTTACAGGGCCAGGGGGGTCACAGGGCCCCCACCCATTTTACAAAATTTTTTTTATAATTTTTTTAAAAATATTAAATACTAAAAAATAATTATAATTAATAATCATATAACAATTTTTAAATGTATTAGTAAAATATTAGTAGTGCAATTATTATTTTTTTCGTTTTATAATGTACTTGTTTTGTGTATAATTAAATAACATTTTTTTTATAAATTTACCTTTCATTATCATGAAAGATTGAGAGAAAAATGAAGGAAAATATAAGAGAGTGAAATAACTTACTTCAATTATCAAGAAAGAGAGATGAAAAAAGTATTAAAATAAAAATTATAGAAATTTGCATGAGTAATTTAGGGACAAACGTGTTAAAAATAGTAAAAATAGCTAAAAATGACAAAATTTTAAAACAAGAATTAAGACTAATAGTGTCAATCAATATGAAACGAGTGAAGTATATAACAATTTAAAACATAAAAATTAAAAGAAGCTCGCCTATAGACTGTATAAACATTATTTTGTAGGTAATGAACGGAAAGAATGAAACTTTTATTGAAACATATTAAAACCCTACTTGATTCATTAGTAATATATTACAGTATATGTTTTAAACATATATGATATTAAAAACGAAATTTATTATTTATAATTGGGCCCCCATCGATTAAGTTCTGGCTCCGTCACTGTTAATAATGTGAAATATGTATACTATATTCGGTCACCTGACTAGTATAAAATGAATTCTCAAGTGCATGCCTATTGATTAGCATTGATTAGGCTTGATTGACTTTTTATTCCCGACTAATCAAACGTTTGGTTTGATTGATTGTGGCCCGTGTTTAATGCAAGACCCGCTAATTTTGTACTATTTATCATGCATTTGTGGGACTAATAGTCCTATGGGAAGGGTGAGTTAATTTGTCCCATATTTTCCCATCCATCAATCTAAACTAGCCCTGAGATAAAAAATTATTTCGTTGCACTTAATTTAAAAAATTGGTGTAATTTACTATCTTTGTAGAAAAAAATATAATTTTTAAAGTAAAATATGTCTTAAATATATTTTGAAGTCAATCAAAAAAAATTTAAAACAAGATGAGTCGACATCATGGAGAAAATTGAAATAATCTTATTTACAGTAATTAATTGGCAACGCAATTGCTGTTAACAGGGGTACGACTATTAGCACCTCTACCTTTGTAAACCCCACTCCCCCAATTGATGCCCTTCTCCCCATTAAGAGAATGTTAGATACACTTTCCATGAATTGTCCAAACTACAATTTTCTCAATAACTTTTTTTTACTAAACACACCCCATCCCAAAACACTAATTTATCTCTTTAAAAAAATATATATAAACTCTAATTTTTATATTTCTCTGAAACTCATCTTCCTCCTTTTCTCACCCTACCACCGACTCCCCCGATCCCTCCCTTTCCCTTCTCTCCTCTTTCTGCATTTTTTTTCTCCACCCCCCTCCCTTCCCCACTTGACCCCACACATCGGCATCGACCCACCCCACCCCATCTACCGACCCACGCCACCGGGCCCCTCTTCCTTTTCTTTCTTCTTTCTGCATTTCTTTTACAGGTTCCCCCTCCCCCTCCTCTTTTTTCTACCTAACTCCAATCGCTGCCAGACCTAAGACGGCCGACCGCCCCCAATTTCTGCAATTTATAACAGTTTTTTTTAAAAAAAATTGATAAATCAGGGTCGAATATACAGCCTATTGTCGACAATAGTGTATATGTTCGACCTAAAATTGTGGAAAATTTGAAAAAAAAAATAATTGATTTTTTTCGACATAGCAGTGTTGAAAATATACACTATTAGTATATATTTTTGACACTAGTTTATCGAAAATATGTCGAGTAAATTATTATTTTATTTTGAAATTTCTATTATATTTTGGATTTTTCATGAGAATTTAACACTATTTGAGTGAAGTTGACGGGGGCGGCTCCAATTAGAATTAGAGTTTGAATGTTGAAAATGGGGTGTATTTAGTAGTGGTACATTTACTTAGAAAATATTTTAAATTTTTTATATTATTATTAAAATAATAAATAGGAAGGGGGAGTGCAGTTAACAAAGTCAGAGGTGTTAATAACCGTAGAAGTTAGTTGCTATTCCGATACATAATTCGAGTCATTCGACCACAACAGATTAAGAAAGAAAATTCATTGGGCCCATTTCAAAACTAATATGGCCACGGCTAAATGCACCTCCTTTTTTTATGACTTCACCCACCTTTTTTTAAAATACATGCAAAAAAACTTTATCACCCTTCTATTTTTTTCGATACAGCAGTGTTGGGCACCGACGACGTGCACCGGTGGCTGAAATTAAAAAAAAAAAAAAAAAAAAAAAAAGGAATTAGGAGAATTAGAGTTTATATATAACAAGAGAGCAGTGTTAGAAAATGTGAGAGGGGTGAACTCATATGTAAACATTCTATGGGTGAAGATTTTTGGGAACGTTTTAACTCAATAGTTTAGTTTAATTTTTTTTTCATTACTCAGATAGATCAACTGAGTATTTCATTAATTCATATAATTGTTAGTATTGAATAATTAAAAATTCTAAATATGCTTTATTTTCTTTATTTCAATGATAATTTCATTTATTTTCTTTGTTGAAAACTTTTTATGAGTTTTCTTTATATTTGTAATTTAATCATGAGTTAAATATATTTGTGTTTTGGTGTTTGAATGTGTAATATTGATGATGTAATGATTAAATTATTGAATTTATTTGGTCAATGTATAACATAGTTTTATTAATTCGTATATTGATGCAAAACATCTATTAAAAGTCACACAACAAAGTTGAACGAGGAGAGATGTCTAGAGAGAGAGAGAGTTTAGAGAGAGGGAGAGGAGAGTGGGTGAGAGTTAGCCGTAGGAACAACCGTCCCTCTTCCGAGCGTTTCCTGGTGAAGCACTCAAACGTCCCTAACCATAGTATTGCCCAAACCCGTAGATATCCCCCTAGGACTGATAGGAAATCGGAAGATGATGAGATATATCGACGGAAAACTCGTGGGAATGCCGCCTGGCGGGAGAAACTCGTCGGTCTCAAAATGAGAAATGTGGTCACGTTCTTCTTTAGAAATTTCTCAGTAGAATGCACTATCGACGACCTAAAATACAGCTTCAACAAGGTGGGCAAGGTGATGGATATTTTCAGTCCTCATAAAACTGAAAAGGAAGGCAAACCTTTTGGCTTCGTTCGGTTTGAGTGCGAAACGGACGAAGCAAACATGCTCCAAGCCCTAAATGAAGTGTGGATGGGGAGCTACAAAATCAAAGCGTACGTGCCGCGTTATGAAAGAACAATGGAGGAAACGCAGAAAGAAAAGTCTCAGGCAAGGGGAAGGCCGTTCAAAGCTAATAGAAACATCAGGCAAAGAGAGTTGTCTTTCTCTAAAGTGGTGACGAAACAGGGACGCTCAACCCACAGTAACGCAGAAATGGGGGCAAAATTAGAACCAACATCAAAGGAGAAGGAACTAACCATTAAATTCCAAACTGAGAAGGAGGAAACAACATGGCTGAGTTCGTGCTTTACAGGAGCCCTGAGGAGAGAGTTCTCGTGGGAGGAACACGGCGAAGAATTACAGCAAGAATGTGTAAACATTCTAAAACTGCGCACGTTGGGGGAGGACGCGGTCCTCATTCAAAACATATATGGGAAAAGCAATGAAGAGATTTTGGGGGTAATGGAAGAATGGCTCCGGCACTGGTTCGAATACAATGCTGTATCATCAACGTTTATGCTCCATGCAACCTACCTGAAAAGATCGAGCTGTGGGACCGCCTAAACACAATCGTGAGCCAAAACCCCACCGCCTGCACGTGCATCATCGGGGATTTCAATGCTATACGCTGTGGAACGGAAAGGGAGGGAAGAGGGCAGCAACAAAACCATAGGGACACGATGGCTTTCAATGGTTTTATCAAAGGCACAAACTTGATTGATCTCCCACTTCATGGAAGAAAATTTACTTGGTACAAGGCGGATGGATCATGCAAGAGCAAGCTGGATAGAGCTTTGGTAAACCATCATTTGCTCAACCAATGGCCTAACACACACTTAAGAGGCCTAAGACGTCCAGTCTCCGATCATTGCCCTATCCTCTTGGGGATCAAAGTAAAGGATTGGGGCCCAAAACCGTTCTGCAGTCTCAATGTCTAGTTCACACACCCAGAATTCAAAAGCTTTGTCAAAGAAAAATGGGATAGCTACCAAATACAAGGATGGGGAAGCTAAGTCATCAAAGAGAAGTTGAAAAGGCTCAAGGCAGACCTGAAGGAGTGGAATACCAACACTTTCGGCATAATCGACCGTAATATAGAAACCCAACGAGCAGAAATCCAGAAGCTGGATACAATTGATGAAGTTTTTGGGCTTGTGGAAACAAAGATCATAAACAGAAACAAGGAAGCGGCACTGATAATACGGGAATTAAAAAAAGAAGAGCATGATTAACTACCAGAAAGCAAGATGCAAGTGGGTAAATGAGGGTGATTGCAATACCCGCTTCTTCCACAACTACATTAACAGGAGAAGGAAAAGAAATGAGATCCTTGGTCTTATGGTAGGAGGAGAATGGAGCGAGGAAGTTTCAGCTGTGAAAAAGGGGGTCTTCGAATACTTTCAGAGCCACTTCAGAAACCAAAGAAATGCTAGACCGATCCCAACAATAGGTTTTGCAAGGAAACAGATCTCAACCACAGAAAACGCCATGCTCATAGCCCCCTTTTCGAAGGAAGAAATACGAGAAGCCATAAGTGAATGCGACAACACGAAAAGCCCCGACCCAAATGACTTAAACTTTGGATTTCTAAAGGAGTTCTGGCATCTACTGGAAAATGATTTCACTCAACTCATGGAGGATTTCCACACCCATGGACGACTGGTGAAGGGTTTCAACCCAACCTTCATTGTGCTCAGCCCCAAAAAAGAGGTTAGTACGAACTTGAACGACTTCAGACCAATTTCCCTTGTGGGGGGGGGGGGGGGATTTACAAGATCATAACAAAAATCCTGGCGAAAAGGCTTGGCTCTGTCCCACCGTCCATAATCTCTGATGCTCAATCTGCTTTCATTGGGAAGAGGAATATCTTGGACAGTGTGGTCGTCTTAAACGAAGCGATCGATGAAGCAAAACGGTAAAAAATAGTACGTGCATTCTTCAAGATTGACTTTGCAAAAGCCCATGACTCGATCGATTGGGGTTACCTCGAGATCATGATGGACAAATTCAATTTTCACCCCAAATGGAGAAAGTGGGTGATGGAATGCGTGACAACAGCAACGACCTCGGTCCTAGTAAATGACAGTCCATCTGGAGAATTCAAAATGGAGAGGGGCCTAAGGCAAGGTGACCCCCTGTCCCCCTTCCTGTTTCTGATTGCAGCAGAAGGATTGAGCATTCTTATGGAGAGGGCAACAGAAGAAGGAATGTACAAAGCGGCAGAAATCGGACGGGAAAAAATCAGAATCTCACACCTACAGTTCGCGGATGATACAATTTTCATGGGGGACGCAAGCCTGGAGAACGCATGGGTCATGAGACGAGTGCTACGAAATATGGAATTGATGTCTGGTTTGAAAATAAATTTTGGGAAATGCTCAATCATAGGCGTAAACGTGGATGACACTACACTAAGTGACATGGCGGAGGTCATAGGGTGCAGAGTTGACACCACTCCTTTCACATACTTGGGAATGAGAGTCGGATCGAATCACATGAGAATGGTGGAATGGACCTCGATTGCGGAGAAAATTAAAAACAAGCTAGCACGATGGGACGACAAGAAAATTTCGATGGGTGGCAGGATCACGTTGTTAAATTCGGTTATCTCTTCTCTTCCGACATACTATCTGTCTTTCTATCATATACCAAAGAAAACCATGAGTGAGATTGTGAGGCTACAACGTAATTTCCTTTGGGGGGTGGGAGCAACGTGAAGAGAGTAGCATGGATTGATTGGAAAAGAGTATGTAATACGAAATGACTAGGTGGGCTAGGGGTTAGGGATATTGGAATTTTCAATAAAACTCTACTGGGAAAATGGGGATGGAGATATCTAAATGAAAAAAAAGCTTGTGGGTTAGGATTTTGAGATCTAGATATGGGAATGCATGGGGAGATGGCTTCGGCCTATTCCCAACAGGGGGGTTGGGAGGGTATCACTATGGTGGAGGGATATTTTAAAAGTGATAGGTAAGGGCAATGGGGGCTGGTTCCATGGAAATCTCTCTAAGGTACTAGGGGATGGGAGAAGTACTTTCTTTTGGGAGGAGAATTGGACGGGGGAGAGAACTCTAAAAGATAGATTTAGGAGATTGTACCAGATTAGCATAGACAAATGAAAAACAGTGGGGGAAATGGGTAGTTGGGAGGGAGAGTCATGGAATTGGACATAGAGATGGACAAGAGCTATCTTTGATAGGGAACTAACATCTTTTAACGATCTGATATCTGTGATGGACAGGTTCAACCCCAAAAACGGAACAGAGGACTCGTGGAAGTGGATGGCATCAAACACGGGGAAGTTCTTCACAAAAGCAACGTATTCGACCTTGTTCAACCAGAGCCAAGACACTCGACCGGACGACAGGCTGATCCAAGGGTTCACAAGCATTTGGAAGAACTTTGCACCCTCGAAAGTCAAGGCTCACGCATGGAGGCTCTTATGGGGAAGACTGCCAACGCGATCCAACCTCAGAAGACGAAACATCCTCAACCAAAACGATGATCTAAGGTGTGTACTATGTGGGGTAAGTGAAGAAATAGAGAAACATATTTTCTTGGAATGCCCCCAAGCATACCAAGTTTGGATGGACTGTCTGGATTGACTCAAGATACCGTCAGAACTACTAGGCAATTTCCTTTGTTTTGGAGGCCTTATCAAAGGAAGAAACGGGAAGAAGATTGCCACGTGTATTTGGTTATGTGTAGTATGGCTCATATGGAAATGGAGAAACACAATCCTCTTCAGAAACGAGAATTTCTCGACCACCAAGGTTAAGGAGGAGCTAAGGGCAAGACTTTGGAGTTGGTTCACAGTCAAATATCCCACTCGAAATACTTCGCCCTTCAAGGTTTGGGTGACAGACCCACTCAAGTGCATGGTCTGAGACACTAAGTACTTTAAACGCTTACTGCTTTCTTTCTGATGACTAAACTTGTACACTGAATTATTCGGGTATTTCTTGTACCCAGTATTAATACAATTTCTTTTACCGATCAAAAAAAAATTCGTATATTGATGCATGATTATTACAACGAAAATTGGATAAATTCATTAGAACCCATTAGTTTAGATTGGTTACTTGAATAAAAATTTGTGTAATTAGTGAAGTGACCATATGATTTTGAACTTTAGTATACAAGTGAAAAAATATGATAATTGATAATAATAAATTAGGTAGTATTCCATTGTTATGTGATTGCCCAAGTAGAAACTAGTCTACTTATCCTCACAATTTTAGATGAGTAATTTAAATCGACTCTTACCTAAGGAAAAACACCCAAACACTATTTCTCTCAATTTGGTATTTGATCATCATTTTACTCTCTTTTCTTAATTAATACGGAGTAGTAGTATTATTTATTTTGTTGAATTGTGTATTTAGCATAAAACATTGAAACCATGTTTTATCACTATAATTAACTTATAAAACTTCCATAAAAAAAAAAAAAAAAACTTATAAAACTAAAGGTAAACTTGCAAACTGACACTTATCTTATTAAGAAAATCATTTTACATTTAAAACACAAATATTGAAAAAATACGTGTCCCCAATCAATATTCACTTTTAAATATTTCAATAACTATGTATTTAATATTTTAAAACTTAATATATTAATATTCGTCATTAATATATCAAATATGTAAACAGTACACTACAAGTCTACACCTCATAATTTGAGTAGTAAATTAGCCCATATCAAATCAAATTTAAAAACTTCCATTATAAATATATACGGGAGTATGAAAAATTTTCATCTTTCAAATAATAAATTGAAATCATAACAATAAATATAGAATGAAATAATTATATGCAATACTAAAATAATTTACACATTATAATGATAAAAAAAACATATACAGTATATATATATATATATATATATATATATATTTTTCAGAAGATTTTAATGTGGGTGGGGGTCTGGGGCCTATGATATAGAGGTGGCTGAGTGGCTCCGTCACTGCGGTGGCGATCAAAGGCAAAGTGGGTGACTCTATTTTAATGCTTTGAAACTGTGTAGGGTAACAATTCTACAAAAAAAGGTCAAATACAGTAAATTGTGAAAATGACCCAAGTTAAAAAAAAAAAAAGTTTTGAAAAAAAAAATGATTTTTTAATCATTTATGTATAAAGTAAATGTGTAAAGTAAAAAAATAAATAATGTGTTAATGCATTAAAAGAATAAATATTTTATTTATAAAAGTGTGTATATTGAATTTGGATTGACAAAATTAAATAATTGAGAAAGCATTTTATACACTCATATATACTAATTTAACTTCCAATCAAACATAATCTATTATTATCTATAAGAGGGAGTTGCACTATGGTGGCCAGTTTGTTCCCGGTAGCAGGTAAGTTTCCATTATAGCTGGCACTTGAAAGTTGAAACCATTCCACAATATTAAGCAAATATATATTCCCTAAACCGGTTCCTTATCAGATTAGCAATATGTCTCATGATTTAATTTTAATAATCTACAAGATAAATATAGACATGATAAATTACACTGACATACTATAATCTTATTATTTTATAGTATTATTATACGTACTAAATCATCGGTCCAAAATTTATATGCATAATTCTTTTCACGAATTTTAAGATATATTTCGTATTATTTATTTATTTATGTATAAAGTAGACGGATGGTATTATGAAGTATTGCGAAATCCACTTATAAACAATGTGATTGTATATAAATAAAGTAAAATACACGATTCCCTTATAAATAAAGTGATTGTGTATAAATAAAATAAATAATAATTTAAATAAATAAGTGACCGTTTAAAAGTTAATGATAAAAATAATATTTTCATATATTAAGTTTAGACAAAAAAAAAATGAGTATTTATATACAAAATTTTCACGGAGTAACAATTGTATAATAAAATATTGGCAAAAACTTGTGTGAGACCGTCTCACAGATCTTTTTCTGTGAGATGAATCCATTTTAACTTATATTTCAAAATTTTGGGTAGGATAATCCATATTTTTTTTTCTAGATTTTGGTTTGTAAAAAAAATATAATGTTTAAGTAAAAATGATAATATTTTTAATAAAAGTAACTGTCACTTTTAACTTAAACATTATCACTTTTTGCTCAAACATTATCACTTTTTATATATAACTAATATAAGGGTTAAGGGAGACCCATCTCCACATTATTACTTTTTATATATGAGGGTTAAGGGAGACCCATCTAACGGAAAAGATGGTCTCACCCAAAACTAGCCTTAAAATATTAAATATATTTTCACGGAGAGAGTATTATTTTTTTTTTTTTTTTGAAAGGACGGAGAGAGTATTATTTGAATATACATTTTTAACCGAATTAAAACATGAAGTGTATCTGTAGTTAGTTATCAAGAATGTTTTTTTTTTGTTTTTTTTGTTTTTTTTGTTTTTTTTTTTGTTTTTTTTGTTTTTTTTGTTTTTTAGGGTTTACAAGATCAAATAGAAAACATAAAGATATTCTTAAGCACTAGATCTTCAAACCAACGAGACGGATCAATTTGGTGTCCCTACCCGCTCCAATCGTGAGAAGTGGGGATACGAGTGTACACTTTACCCAATTATCAACAAATTAAATAGATGGAAAAACAGAATGAAGATTTTCAGGTTATTTTAATATTTTAATCTGCGAACTATCATATTTTACATATTAAACATTTTACCACCACAAAATTTGGGTAAACACCTCAAGAATTGAGGTGCTACCCATACTAGTAATTATATAATGATGCATATACTAATTTTGAGGGGCAAAGTTTTAGATAGGTACAACTAATTTACATTTTTAAATAATAATAATTGTTTCACTAAAAGATCATTTTCTGATTTGGTAAAGTCTAGTATGCACTCGAGTGCATGTTATGCACCCTAGCCATGTTGCACTTTTTGGTAAATGGTGTTGCACTTTTCAATTATTACTAAAAATATTATTATACAGTTTAATAATTGAAACGTGCAACACCATTTACCAAAAAGTGTAAGTCAGTAAACTGAAAAGTGCAACATGGACTAGGGTGCATAACATGCACTCGAGTGCATAGCAGACCAACCCTTCTGATTTATATTGAATCAAAAAATCTCATAATTTGAGGCACATGTTTATTTATATAAAATGTGATTTATCATAATTATTTAAAATTTAATGTTATTCATTTATAAAATTATTTATTTTTTAATGGTAATAAGATATTATTGGTGGATGGTATAATATTAATGAATTTATTCATAGATGATGGGCATAATAAAATAAATAATTTTAAAATAATATAAGGGAAGATTCAAACATTAATATTATGATAAAATCCATTTTTATAATCCACTAGAAGGAAACTCTAAGACATTGGCACATTGCACCATATATACAAAAACTTTCAGATTTTCTGCACAAATTTTGGAACTTTACATTAGGGTAAGAATCTTATTTCACACACACTCAAGACACACACTCTCTTCTGCTTCCAGTCAAGTTTCGGCTAACTTTCCGAGTCTGATCAATAATCGTCCAGTACCGTTGGAAAGATCTCGTCGAGAGCTTTCTGGAACACTTTTCCGATTCTCGATTGGAGTTCTACATCTGTGGTTATGGCTGGTCAAATATGGGTGAAAACCCTTATAGTCGAAATATCTTTCTCAGGCCATAACTTTTCATACAGATGTCCAATTTTTGTGTTTCTGGTCATGTTTGAAAGCTGTTTTCATAAGCTTTTCAGAACATATTTTAACTATTCAATCGGAGTTATAAAACTCTAGTTATATTCAGTCAAAGTGTTAGAAAACTTTTAGATCTATTTTATCTTTCCGTCTCACTTTCATTCTCTCTCTCTCTCTCTCTCCCGTTTTCCGTCGACTCTCCGTCAGTGCGCCGCCTGTGTTGTTGGTGGACCACCTTGCCGAAACCTTTTTCGGCAGATGGTGGAGGTATGAGCGGTGGGGTTGAATATATTTGAGGTATAAAGTTAAGGTTGTGTTTTTGTAGATAAATAAGTATTTTGGGGTCAAAATTTTATTTTTCAAATTTTCACTCTGACAGTGACACCTAGTCAAATGTTTTTCCAGCTGATCAAGACATCTTAAATATTTACGAAAATTACGTATTTTTATTTACGAAAAAGTCACAGATTTTTCAAAAATTTGCAACAATGCCCCTAGAACTTCAAATGCACGTAAAATGTTCGTTTTTCATCCGTTTTGAACGAAATCAGTGGCATTTGATCCCAAATTTTGAAACCTATTGTTTTGTGTAATAATACAGAACTTTCAGATTATATAAATCAGTCATTCAATCCTTAAAACTTATATAAAATGCACTTTTCCTAAATCCTTTCATTTCTATATTTGACCAACGTTTTCAATTCTTTTAAGTACACTATTACAATCACATACATTAAATTAGACTATAATTATTGTTCATTCTAAGAACTAAGTGGTACAAATTTTATTGTAGGATTTGAAATACGAGAAGTGGGAAAGGACTTCAAATGAAGAGGGGACGACTTTCCAAACTAATAGGTGGGGTAATTCTCGTTGACTTATTCAATGCCTACTTTAAATATCATGTGATTTATTGTCTTAAATGTCCTATGTGAATTTATATATAAATATGTTCTTGTTCACTTATAAAATATATGCTTTATGGATATGTGATATTATCATGTTCATTTGTGATTTGTTATTAAATATGTTTTATGGATACATCAATGTTTATGTGTATGCATGTCCAAATGTGAAAAAGTATGTTACATGAATACATGAATGTCTTTATACATGCACGTTCAAACGTGAAGAGATATGATATACGGTCACGACCGTGCAAAATGTATGGTATACGGATAATAACTGTACTAGATATGATAAGATCACGGGTAACACCGTACAAGACTTGATCGAAATATCACATTCAGGTAGCTCCCGAACAAGATGCTTGAGTGGGGTAAAGTGTGCCCCAACAATATTGATGTGCTTTTACGTGTAATATATTATACGGTAATGCTATGTATCCAGATATCCAGAATCTGGATTTTAAATTAATTAATAGTTTATTAATTGCAATATTACTATTCTACCCTCACTTAGTCATAATACTAATAAATTAATTAAAACAACATGCGTCAGAATTATTAGAATTAAATATTGGGGCTGCATTTAATTTAATGTTTTGACGACACATTTAATGCATTGTGATGATTAATTCTTCTCCCACACTCTTTCTCTTTCTCCCACCATTAAAGCCATTGTCATTAACTTAAGTTTCCACCATTATCACCATTTCATCTGTTAAAAGAAAAAAAAAAGTTTCCGCCATTATCAACCCTACCTCCATCAACACACGAAATCTGAACAATTTTTTGCTCTAGAAATATTTTTCTTCACAATCACATGTTTTCAATTACAGATTTAATTTTGACCGTAAATTATATCATTATTTATTTATTCTTAAATCTGACTGGAGTTTTAAAGAAAAATAAACACTCCTCTACGCCGCCGGCACCGCCACTCTCTGCCCCAACCTCGCCGCCCTCAAAAGCCGACCGAAGTCGTTTCTCCGGCAGTCCACCACCGCCAGATCCACCCCTTCCAGACCTTCCATGGCTTCCTCCGGCCGCCCCACGATGACGTCAGCCGGGTGCCCGCCAGACTTCCTCATCGCCGCCACGTACTCTGTCCTGGACTCCTCGTCGGGGACTATGCAAATGTGTCGTCCGCCGGATAATTGAAATGTTAAAACTTAATTTTTAATTAATTTAATTTTTGAAATGTTAAAACTTAAAAATTTGTGATTGAGAATATGAAGGGAGGTGAATCTAATATATATAATTTTAATTGATTTAAGATTTTTTTAAACATTACGATAATTTAGATTATATTTTTTTTTAATAAAAATGCATGTGTGGATAATTGGATATTAATGTATGAGTATATTTAATTTTTATTTTACGGTAGAACGAATTTAAAGAAAAAAAGATATTTATATATATCAAAATATATAATTATTATTAATATCATAATCTTAATTATTATTACAAGTAAGATTATTTAAAGTGTGGATCAATTCGATTTAAATTTAAAAAAATATATATTTGTATATATCTAAATAATAATTATTATTGCCATAATCTTAATGATTATCAATGAATCAATTCAAATTAAAAAATTTAAATGGTTAATAATATTTATTAAAATTAAAATTATGAAATAAGAAAAATGTCTAACCCTGGACCGTAAACACTATATGCTGAGAAACGAGTAGTCTAAGATAAGTCTACCATATTGAATATAAATTCATAATACATATTTGAAATTTATTTATTAATGAAGTCTAAGTGTACACGTTGAAAGGAGTAGTCGGACACTTTACCCTGAATCCTTTACCCTAAACCGTAAACAATATATGCTGAGAAACGAGTAGTCGGAGATAAGTGTACTATATTAAATATAAATTCATAATACAAATTTGAAATTTATTTATTAATGAAGTCTAAGTATACACTTTGAAATGAGTAGTCGGACCCTTTACCCTAAATCCTGAACCGTAAACACTATATGCTAAAAAACGAGTAATCGGAGATAACTGTACCATATTGAATAAAAATTCATACTAATACACATTTGAAATTTATTTATTAATGAACCCTATATGTACACGTTGAAAGGAGTAGTCGAACCCTTTACCTTGAACCCTAAACCCTAACCCTATACCCTAAACCCTGAATCATTTACTTCATCAATGGAAATTATTTAAAATAAATTAAATAATTCGAATAAATAATTTAAATTTTCTAAAAAGTTAACTTTAATAATTTATGAGAATAATAATTTTTACATGAGTTATTATTACGTGTCAATGCTACATAATATATTTTAAAAAAAAAAAATTAGATTATCCCTATTTTATATCACAAATTTTATCTCTTTCATGTAAATAGGATTCACAAAAATTAAAAAATATTGTATTCCTAAAAAAATTAATCAATACATATTTAGTAAATAAAATAATCTTTAGATCTAAATACAAGATTTTAAAAATAAACAAGTTTAATTATCTTGAAAATAATAATATATGATTTATAAAAGAACCTTTTCAACAATGTATGAAATAAATCATTTTATCATACATTAAATAATTTTATTTTATAAAATAATATTGTTTAATACTTCAATGCATAATTTTTAAACTTATTCATTTAAAAACTATATATTACATCATTGAAAATTAATTTAATCAACACATTGAAAATTAATTTAATCATTTCTAAGTATAAGTGTACACTGTTGAAAATTAATTTAATCAATACATTGAAAATTAATTTAATCTTCCCTAAGTATAAGTGTACACTGTTTAAATTAATTTTATCATACATTAAATGATTAAATTAATTTTCTATAACAACGATATTTTGTATTTGTAACCGTGATACCGCGCCTACGAGAGTGAAGGACTCGTAAAAGTGATACCGCGTATACGAGAATCAAAGTGCTCGTAAAAGTGATATCTCATATACAAAAGTCGAAATTGTCATAATAGTGATACTTCGTATACGAGAATCATATTATTCTTAATAGTGATTCTTTGTATCTGTAACAATGAAATCTTGCATACGAGAGTCGGGTACTCATAATAGTGATAACTCGTATACAAGTGTCGGAGTACTCATAACAGTGATACTTCGTCTGCGAGTGATATCTCATGTACAAGAGTGAGAGTACTCCTAATATTTTATTTTTTTACTTTAATTTTATAATATTTTAATTTATAATTAATTTTTTAGCCCAATAAAAAAATAAAAAAAAAATGAAAATAATGAAGTGAATGCCAACTCTCTCGAGAAATATAATCATATACCCAAGTTAAATTTTAAAATTAATTATAAATTAAAATATTATAAAATTAAATTAAAGTAATGAATTGAATTGAATGTCAGAATTTCCTCAGTAACCACAACCTCCATCTATGGGAAAAGTTTTCTTCTTCACAAACACAATTGTCAATGGAGAATTTTAATTAGTAATACTTAACAGTATACCTGATCGAGTCTTCATAAAAAAAAATTAAAATACAAGCAGAACTCCCCTAAGAAAACATTGAAGAACTCAGAGACAGTGAAATGATTTTTTCCGGCCAACCTCTCCGGCAACGAGATGACAAGAAAGGTCGTTCTTCATCGGTCGAGCTCGTCCACGACTTCTACCTTTTTATCAGAGTTGTTCTACTCCATGTTCACAACATTTTTTTCGATAATTTTTGTCTGACCATTTTTTCAGATCGATTTAAGCTTTTCCGGTCGTCTTCTCCGTTCAATCTACTAGTTATAATATCGTTTTTCTATCAGGAATAGAAGCCCTCAATCTATTTTACACTTCATCACGATCTTGCCATTTGATTTTTATTTTGAAATTTATGTGTTTAGATCTTTTTGGGTTGCTTCCAGGTTGATGTTTTAATTACTGGAGTATCATTTTTTGCGTTAATTTTCGTCATTTGAGTTTTTTTGCATCTATTGATTTTCCGATGCTATGTATTTTTGTGTTGAATGATTGTTCTTCCCCAAGCTTTTGGTTGTGAGGAAGATGAATAATTTCATTTTTTTTTTGTTAGATTAAATCACATTTCATGACGGAGGAGTTATCAAAATAAAAATTGATTGAGGAGTTTGTTTTCCGGTTGAAATGCGATTTATTTGGGAATGGGAACCAACTTTTGGAATAGGGAGACGATGGCCGGATTTTGAAAAAAGATAGGTGACGGCGATGTGGCAGCTCTGGGAATGGTGTGTTGGGAAAGAAGCAAATATGTGAAGGAGATGATCCACTTCAATCTAAAACAAATTATAAATTATAATTCAATAAATTAAATTTAATCACTAAATGAAAGAAATAAAAAAGTGCAATTAAATACAATATTAAAATGTGTTGGTGTAATTATTGTTGTCTTGAAAATATAAAGAGAGAGAGAGAGAGAGTGTAATTATCCTTGTCTTGAAAATATAAAGAGAGGGAGAGTGTGTCAGATTTTATTATTTAATTAAAAAAATATGGCATTTACACTTAAGGGTATATTGGTCTTTTTAACACAACTTAAAACAGAAAATTACAAGAATGCCATTTTCTGGATATCCAGATTCTGGATGTTTAGCACCACCCTATATTATAATCATACACTATTTATTAACATAAAACACGTTGTTCAACATGTTGAATGATTGATGATATTTGAATGATGTAATTTGAATTGCTACCATGTGACTTTAATGTTATGATTGAGAATAATGAGTCTCAAATTCATGTCTTTGATATACATTAATTCTCGTGGTTGACCCTTTTTATGGTAAATTGTATGATGTTTGAGTGGGCGTTTGAGTGAACCTACTGATTGTTTTCGAATGCTCACTCCTTCCCCTTTCAGGTGGAAATGTGAGGGATGATTGAAGGTGGATGTGAGCACTCAGTCTCGGAAGTGCACCCCTTTAAATTTGTGTCTTTTGAAACTTAAAGTTTTGCTTTTGGTTAACTATTTAAAATTGTACTCCCTCCGTCCCTAAATAAGTTTCCCACTTATTTTTGTTGTTTTGATTAAGGAATATTATAAAATAATAGATAAAGTACAAATGATGTGATGGTGAGAGAGAAAATAATAAATGAGTATGAGATGAAGTAAAATAAAATAATAGATAAAGTATAAGTGATGTGATTGAGAGAGAGAAAATCATATGCCAAAAATGGAAAAAAATGAAATGAGAAACTTATTGTGGGACATCCATAAAAGGAAAGTGAGAAACTTATAGTGGGATGGAGGGAGTAGTATTTACTATTTAATGTGAGACAAATTTTTAAGGACCTTACTCACTAATTTACATCAAGTGTTGTCACTTCGAAATTATTTTAAGGATTTTGTGGTGATCACCTTCATTTGGATGATTGTATCATTTAACTTATTATTTTGTTTTCAAGTACAGTAATGCTCCCTTACTCTCTATTAATAAAAAATTATTTATGTTTATCCCTTTAAAATTTTGGAGTTGTTAAATTTTCATTACTTCAATTATATATTACTTATACCTTTTGATAGATATAATACAAATAATGTATGTGACAGAGAAAATAATGGATATGGATTATATTTTTTTAATCCATTAAGTTATCATATTTTTTAATTTAGTCCACCAGATTACCACTTTTTGAATTTTAAAACACACCACTCACCCCATAAAATTTTATACACACCCCAAATGTTTAATACAACACACTAAAATTTAATTTTTTTATTATTATTATACACATCCAATTCTTTCCTATTTAATAAATAGCAAAAAATAATTAAATTAAAAAAATAAGAATTCAAATTAATGTGAAAATATAAATAAAACCTATAAAAAATCGCCTAAATCTTAAAAAATTAAACATAGCTAAAAATTAATTAATTTAATTACTTTTGAAGATTTAGTTGATTTTCTACTATTTTAAAATTTTATTTAGTTTTATTGTCGACATTTTTATAGAAGTTAGAATGCAAATAAAACATTAATAAAGTATTTGAGTTTTTTTTTCTCTTTTAAATAATTCGTATATATTACATGAACCTACTAACACCTCATAAATATTATATACACTCCAATTGTTACACAAAAATTAAAAAATCAATTAAAGTTAAATAAAATCATAAAAATATTTAATAAATTGTCAAAAATAATTTAATTAAAAAAAAAGAATTCAAATTAATATAAAAAATATAAATAAAACCTATAAAAAATACCTAAATCTTCAAAATTTTAATAAAGCTAAAAAAATTAATTAATTTAATTTATTTTGAAAATTTAGTTGATTTTTTAATATTTTTAAAGATTTTTAATTTTATTTTATTTAATAATTTTTTAAAATTGAATTTTTTTTTAAATTTTTTTTTATTAGAAATCTTTTAAAATAGTAAAAAAATCAACTAAAAAATCTTCAAAACTAATTAAATTAATTAAATGTTTTAGGATTGTTTAATTTTTGAAGATTTAGGTAATTTTTTTATAGGTTTTATTTATATTTTTTATATTAATTTGAATTCTTATATTTTTTTTAAATTTAATTATTTTTGAAAATTTATTAAATAGGAAAGAACTGAGGGTGGAGGGTGTGTATAGTAATAAAAAAATTATTTTTAAATTTCAGTATGGTGTGTGTAACATTTGGGGGGTGTATAACATTTTATGGGGTGTGGTGTGTTTTAAAAATGACTTGTTAAATCTGCTATAACAGATAACTGGACCAAAATCAAAATAAATTGAAACTTAATGGACTAAATTCAAAAAAATAGTAATCTGATGAAATAAATTAAAAAAAACGTGGCAACTTAATTGACTAAAATAAATATAATTCCTTAGATATATTGTATACCAAAAGTTGAATGAATAATATATACGGAGTAGTGAATATATATGGAGTATATAATGGGAAGGAGAGATTATTAATTTAAGGGCTTGTTTGATTTGCTAGATAGGATAAATATATTATGATAGAATTTAGTGGGACAATTTGAAAAATCGATTTAAAATTCATGTTTGAATTGATGGATTGAATTTTATAATTAATTTATAATTAAGTTGTTTGGATTGTGGGATAAAATTGAATTTTAGTATCAAATGTCAAAAATACCCTTTGGCATTAGTTTTTTTTATATTATTTATATTTACAATTTAAGGACATAAAAAACAATTTATTTTCTCAATTGAAATGAGATTATTAATCTTAGCCCCCTTACATGATAAATAATCACATGAATGTGGAACAAAAATAAAAACAAACCCGGACCGACTTTCCAACTCGGACCATACCCTTGCGAACCAAACAATTTACTAAATGGGATAAACCAATTTATCTATACTAATCTAACCAACCAAACATACCCTAATAGTATTAATTATTTTACTAACGGTGGGAGAGTTAATAGTTGGCGATTTTAAAACGGTATCAAATTTTAGGAAAAAAAGTTGTTAGTACAATAAATAATGTAGTAAACCCAAAAATTTAGAATACTAAAAATTGAATTTGAAGTAGCCATGGCCCATGGACGTCGGCACAGCCCAATTTACATGACCCAAACACACTATTTTCAACCCAAAAGAATTACTTAAGTCAAAATCATCCATTCATCCTACCATTTTACGAGAAATTAAATTAATGTGTGTTCTATATGACTTTTTTTTTTTTTTTTGGTATTCGATTCACTAATTTAGAAGATTAATCTCATTATTCACTAGTGAGTGCTCGTTTAAAGTCTGAGCTATGTACCATGAATATGAAATTTACTCAAAGACCACTAGGTCAATTTCGTGTACTATGACATTAATGTGATAATGTAGGTGCAATTTTGTCTAAGCAGGGCGTATATATATGAATGCGCAGTCTATTTTGACAACTCATCACACACTCCACACACACGCCATTTTCCTCTACTAGTGGAGTAGTATTTATTATGCAGCTTCATTATATTTATATTTCCTCTCTTTTCCATTTTCCTAGCATACTTCTACTCTAGCCAAACCCAGAAATTTCTCCGGCAAGTTTTTGGAAATGGGTGAGGTTCGTACTGCTAACTGTTTTTTTTTTTTTTTTTTTCTCTCTCTCTCTACTCTCTATCTCTACTCTCTCTGATGTATTTCTTCATTGTGATGTTGCAGAAGAAGGGAAAGGACAACGGAGGAATCGTCGTTGTGCTAAAAGCTGACATCCATTGCGATGGCTGCGCTTCAAAAGTCGTCAAGAGCATTCGCTCCTTCGATGGTAAACAGATTCGACATTGTTTCTGCTTTTTTCAAATAATCTCGCTCTGTTTTTTGTTTTTCACTTTTCAAATACCTTTTTGGTTTGTGTAAAAGGAGTGGATACAGTTACGATTGAGGACCAGAAAGTTACGGTGGTGGGAAAGGTGGATCCGGTGAAGCTCCGGGAAAAGGTTGAGCAGAAAACTCACAAAAAAGTGGAACTCATCTCGCCCAAGCCTAATAAAGACGGCGACAATGGAAAAGGAAAAGACAAGGACGGTGGAAAAAAAGAGGATGAGAAAAAATCAAAAAACAAAAACAAAAACTCAAATGATAAATCTGATCAGAAAACATCCAAGGAAAAGGAGGTATTCATTAATTACATTAATTGTTTCTGCTCAAATTTCTCCACACTCTCTTATTGGTGATTTTGTGTCGTTAGAATTCAATGCGTTTTCAATCATATGAGCAGTTTAATTTTTAGCAGATCAAATAATAAATTCCGTTGAAAGCGGGAATTCATGTGGCAGCCAGTGCACGATAGCACTCACCGAGTGGTTACTGTTCTAGCAGTCGTGATATTGCTTGTGACATATCATGTCAACTCATTGAATTTTGTGAAATTTTCCTTCAGTCTTTCGATTTTCATATGCCGTAAATCCCACGCATTGACCAGTCGCACAGTTTCTCTCTGTAATTTTCCTGATCTCAATCTCATCGCCGCTCTACATTGTAAACAGCCACCGGTCACGACGGCGGTGTTGAAGCTGTATTTGCACTGCGACGGATGCATCGAGAAAATATACAAAACTATCACCAAAACCAAAGGTACATTTTATCACACTCTTCCTCTTTTCTTTCTGTGTTTGTTATAATGCTAATTTTGTGGCGGTTACAGGGTACAACGACATGAAGATTGACATTCAAAAGGATCTGGTGACGGTGACCGGCGCCATTGACATGAAAGCACTAGCTGAGGTGCTCCAGAAGAAGCTAAAGAGAGAAGTAGCAATTGTACCACCAAAGAAGGAGGGAGAGAACAAAGAGAAAGGGGGCGGCGGCGGCGAAAAAGCTGGTGAAGAGAAGGCGGAAGGGAAGAAGAATCAGGCGGCAGTGGAGAGTTTGTACCCGTTTATGTACGGGCCGGTTGTTAACGTGGGAGATCAGATCCACTACAACCCGTACGCACCGCAGTACACTGCTCCACAAATGTTCAGCGACGAGAACCCAAATGCTTGCAGCGTGATGTGAGAGGAGAGGAGTGGCAACATGTGTAAATAAGGAAGTATTGCCTGGGCATTTTAGGCATTTTGTCCTTTTTCAAATTTGCTACTAGTGACTAGAGAGGGTTCAATTTCACATTTGGTCACGACTTTAACAGGGTCATGAATTTAAGAAAGTTCGTCTTTTGTTAATTAGATTCAAAGGATTTTTTATAAACCAATATTTTTTTTACTACTAGCATATAATATCTTTTAGTTATATTTTGATTAAATAAATTGCTAAGTTTATGTAGATTGATTGGTTAACATAATTTGTTGTGAAGGTTGTTGGTGGAACTGGAAAAGGCCGGGTTATGAGAATTTTTTAGATATCATTAAAAATCATCTTTCATCTTTCACATTTTCTCCTAGTTTTGTTTTCATTTATATTTATGTCAGTATTTATTTATTAAAAAAAAAAATCACTTTTGAGCTTTCATTAATTGTTTTCAAGAACGTGCATCTATCCTTTCGTATAATATTACAGTTGGCGGTGAGGTGGACATAGGATTGAAATTTGACCCACCATAAATTTTTATGTTTTTATCAAAAAAAATAAATAAAAAATTCTACTTATTATTCTATACTTGTACAATTGTACATCTAGTCAATCAATAGATTTTCGGTATAAAATTTAAAACGAGTTTTAGACAGTCTAAGACAAGGTCTACACCGTTTTCCACAAATCTCAGTTTAATCTGATATTTATTCAACTGAACAGCTCTCGAACAGTAGCAGATTGGTTATCATCCCTAACAACTATCTTAATTTTAAGTTGACTTAAACCAGTTATTTTACTCATTTGTTACACAAAAAATTGTTTTAATTTTAAAAGTTTATTCACCACCTCCCTTCATATTTTTAACCTTCACTTAACTCATTCAGAATCTAAAAAAATTCACTTGGACTCGAGTTAACAAGTTTTTCCTTTTTACACCCAATTACTTTTTATTACTTGTAATTCTTTATTGCAGTTGATCTCATGAATTAATTTATTGGTATATATTGAACGCGTATAATAAGAATAATACTCCATCCGTCCGCCTATAAGTTTTCCATTCCTTTTTGACATAAAGATTAAGAAAAATGATTAAATAATAGATATAGTACAAGTGATGTGATTGGTAGGCGGACGGACCAAAATGGTAAAATAGGAAACTTATAGACGGACGGAGGGAGTATATAATTTTGTACTAGTCCTTAAATTATATTACTAACACTATGCCAAAAATGGCCTACGACAACAGAAGAAAGACAACGGGTATTAACTTTGTCCGTTGTCATAAGTGTAAAATTCGTTGTCTTAAATATCACTGTTGTCGTAAATGCTCAACTTTTTTAAAAAAGCGCTCATAGACAACGGGTTTCCCCGTTGTCTTTCCTTGTTTTCTTTTCTATTCTATTTTGTTTTTTATTTAAATTATAATTGTAATATAATTTTATAGGTTAAAAATTGGGAGTACTATAAATACAGTACTTAGAATTTTTTTTGATATCTTCCTCTCCAAATTAACCTCTCCATTCGCATAACTCTATAATTCATTCCTCGCTGCTTGCCGCTTGTCGAGAACCTCTCACCGCCGATGCTCAGACGCATTTCCAATCGCCGATGCTCAGGCGCACCTCTCCCTCTGTTTCACGCACTCAAGCCATAGGTCACTTTCGCAAACCCTAGGTCCGCTGCATCTCCTTCTTTTTCACAGACACACCTCCCACTGTTGCTCCTCAGGCACTCCATCCACCCACGCTGATCATATATGCAAGCCCTAGCCCGTCGCCGGTGGTTAGTGTATCCACACCCTAATTCTTCTCTTCCGATTTCTAGCGTCTGCAACTTCTGATGTACCGAATATTGAGGTGAAGGGGAGTAATTGATTTTAGGTATTTTCATTTCGATTTGTTGAATTTTAATATGAAATGTGTGAAGTAGCGTAAGTATGTTTTAGGTGTCTTGATGCATCAAAAAAAAATTAGGTGTCTTGATACCAAGATGGGGAAAAAAATTCTTAGATGTTGATAGACCAAAAATGGTGGTTGCTCCAAAACTGAGATTTTTGTTTTCCTTATCTTCTGAGTTTTCTTCCCCATTGTCATGAGGTAGGCCCAATTCATCCTTTTGATATTTGTGTAGTCCCAATTTATCTAAATTGTATTGATTAGGTTTGTCCATATGAATAGATTGATGAATATGGATTTTTTCAAGGGCTCTTTGAGATGATAATATCTCTTTTCTCTTGAGTTCCAGACATTTTCTCTTCGCTGCAATCTATCAGAACAGAGGTAAATTATAACTGCATGACGAGATCATCAATTCATTTATCTCAAGATTATGCTTCTATTGGTGAAAGATTGTTTATAGTGTGGGGTTTATGTAAAATTTTGTTGTGATCTGAGATGTTGAATGATTACGTACGCTACTGCCTACTGGTTAAATAACACACACTTTATATGGAATTTTAGAAAACTTATTCTGGTTCATATTCATTCTTGATTTTAACTGCAATTAGCTAGGTGATGTTACTCATCTGGTGTTTTTCTCTATACCTTTATATGTGTGAATTTAGGTGAAGGAAATGAAAGTTGATACACAACTTTGGCTCCATGCTGAGTTTTTAAATCATCCTCAAATGTGTGTTTCTTTATTATGTACATGGTTGTCATTCAATGAATTTGTAGAAACATAGAGAAGGATACTACACTAGCTGATAAGCTGTCTTAACAATTAGCCTAGGCAGATTATGTACATAGACTTATCATGCTTAATCTAAAAGTTTGGCAGGCTGTAATTTAAGGTCCAAAGGCATTTGAGTTTTTCGTATTATTCTTGAATTTCAGTTTCCTTTAGCACAATTAATACAAAAGTTTATTTAATTGTACATTTGAATGGTAGAATGTAATTGTCATTCTCTATCTGCTACAGGATCAACTCAGAGATGTACTTCATTGGATTAGACAAGCATTAGGTCTCATTTTTGGTCGGGGGCGCATGGTTTATCGTGTAAGTTAACACTTTGTCTCTTGGAAACTTATTTCTGTTTTAGTTTAGTGTTTGGCGTTTTTGTCAATTTGTGTTGTAGAGATATAATCATCATTTGTTAAAGTTATTTGTCAATGCGCCCAATCAATCACCTAGTTCAGTCAACTTATGTTTCAAATGGTTTCTCAGGATTCCTGTGCGTTCAATATTATGTGAAATGTCATGTGAATGTATGATAAATATGGCATGTTAGAAGGTGGGCACAGGTGATCTAATGGTCCAAAGAACCTTACATCCTTTGTCAAAATAGAAGTAAATCAAGGAGTTGTTCTTAGCTGTCAAAATATATAGAAGTAATCTGAGGAGCCTCTTCTTCAACTCTAGCTGGAAATATGCAGTTTTTTTGGATGCTCAAGCAACAAGTGGGGATGTGAGTTCTTCATTTTCCTCTCTTATTTGAATCAATATACTTTTACAACTAATATTTTATTTTCAAATTGATTAAAGCCTGAGATTTTGCATGCACTATTTACTTCTCTTGTTGTTTGATTTATGAAATCTACTAACAGTTAACTTTTCTTGACGTCCTAAAAATTATGAAACCTATTTAAGAAATTTTGTATGCCTAGATTTGGCTGTATTTTACATGAGTTGGGATCCAAAGTACTGCTTCCGGTTCCTTCTTCAAGATCCATGAGGTAATTATTATTGTCTTGATATTAATATGGCTGCTTTGGTTTGGTTTTACAAGGTGTAATGGAGTATATATATATATATATATATATATATCTATTAATTCTTTGTTCAATCTAGGATATTTTGATTTCAAGTGTTTAAAGATTGATGCTCTATTATTTCTATTGTTATTGCTGAAATTTGAAAGCAATGGACTTAATTCTCTTACTGAGGGAAAGCACATGGCTCCTGTCAAGAAATTAAAAATAAAATATATGTATTGTGTTCTCTCATTATCTATTAAGTCCTGCTTTGCTTCTTATACATACAAGTATTCGACTAATTTTTGTCATTTGTTGTTACAATGACAGATTAACTATGTGTGAAATTGCTTGTCTCGAGAGATGGAAGACGGAATATGGAAGAGACGACGTTGAAATGAGTAGCTAGGTTCTTTTATTTTCATTAGTTATGTTGTCGAATTAATTATAAATTTACTTGAATGGTAAACAACAAGATTTTTTTACTTAATAAATGATGATTGTATTATGAAATTTTCTTATACATTAGTTATTATTCTCGTTAGATTTTTTATATTTTATGTTAGAATTACAAAAAAATTGTATAATGCAAAAAAAAAAAAAAAAAGATAATAAATGAATGGCCTACGACAACAACTATAGACAACGAGCAAAAAATAGGTACGATAACGGGGATTTCCCGATGTTATTAATTACTAATTCCTGTTGTCAAAAGGTCCGGACCTACGAGATTATTTTGATAGACAACAAGCGAAAAATAGGTACGACAACGGGGATTTTCTGTTGTTATTAATTGCCTATGACAACGGGGATTTTTCGTTGTTATAAATTATGATCCGTTGTAATAAATGAACTACGACAACGGAGATTCTCCGTTGTCAAAAATTACGGACCTACGACATTAGTTTGATAGTCAACGGACAAAAAACAGTTACGACAACGGAGAATCCCCGTTGTCGTATGCGATTTCTGGCATAGTGTAATTTTACATATAATACATTAATTATTTTATTTTGTTCTATACATTTACTTTATAATTGTGTTTACTCTCCCATAAAATAATTCAGGTTTTATGTCCTTTTGCTATGCACTCTTCAATTTGCTCTCAATTAATTACTATGTCATTTCATCTGCATTCATCTTTCGTATTTTATTATTTAGATGAATAACATATAAATGTACGAACAATCATTAATTGTATGTACATGTTGAAATATGAAAAAATGCAACAGAAGAATAATTAAATATTCAGTTGATTATAGTGTTCTATCTCCTTCTATATCCTACTATTTTAATTACTCCAGCAAATTGTAAAATGTAACTCAAATTAAATTTTTAATTAATTTTGGTTCATAATAATTAAATTTAGTGGTAGTCACAGTGGTGGTAAATTAAAATAAAATTCCAAAAAAGAGGTAAGTGTGTGTGGGGTGGACAACTTCCAATAATATTTTAATTCTACCTACTCACTACGCGATTAATGAATATATGCGTATATATATACGACAAGCTTCAATTCATTCATAACTCCAATCACAAACTTGTAACGCGACTTAAATACAAAAGTATGGAGAAAGCGTGCGTTATTTTATAATTTTAAAAAAATGGAGAATGACTATAGATGGCATGTGGTGGGGTTACTCGTGATGATTACATGAGGAATATCCATGTGCCTTTTCAATATTCATAAGCAGACATGCATGCACGATGAATATACTTCTAACAAAATCAAGATCCCTAATATTTTATTAGCCTCACAATTATAAGAACGATCGTCTAATTAATAGTTTGGACTTAATTAACACTAAATATATATATATATATATATATATATATTTTTTTTTTTTAAAGACATGTAAATGTTATAATAAAATATCTATAATTATATTTTCTCTATTATCACATTAATTTTATATGTGGTTTAAAGTTGTGTGGAAATAGACTAATAAGATTATCACACTTTAGAATGACAAGATAAATTAGATGTTATCACACTATAAAATATACATTTGTATACTAATTAAAAATAAGGTAATGACTTTGCCATTATGCTACAACTTATTTAGTACTATATAAATACACGAATATATATATATATATATATATATATATATATATATATATATATATACTAGCGTTAGACCCGCGTATTACGCGGGATTGAAATAAAAATTTTAAAATATTTTGTTTTATATTACAAAATTGAATTAAAAATTAACCTTTTAATTATAAAGGAATTTGATAAATTGTTATTCTATTTTTATAATATTAAAAGGAATTTTTGATAGTAAAAGACATTACATCATATATTTGGAAAAAAAAATCAATAATAGAAATAAAAGAGTATAGTCTTATTAATAAAAGAAATTAATATATAAAATTACAAATTTCAAAAAATTTCGCTGTACACAATATTTATTGTACGTTTACATATTTTTTCATTTAAGTTGAGACAAAGAATTGTCAATCTGCTCTTGTTCTTGACTTTAGAGGTTGACATAGATCTCGTACACTTGTAAAAAAAAATGCCAAAGTCTTGTATGTACTCAAGTACACCATGTACTTGAGTAGACTTTGACTAGTCAAAAGTTGACCGTTGACCGGTCAACGGTCAAACTTTGACTTTTTTTTTTTTTTCGATTTTTTTTTCAAAAAAGTGTATGTTATTATAACTAAAAAGTGTATCTTTGTTTTTTTAATGAAAAGTGTACGTTACTATATTGAAAAGTGCAACATTGTTTTTAATGAAAAGTGTATGTTATTATAACTAAAAAGTTTATGATCTATTAATGAAAAATGTAAGTTATATATTAATGAAAAATGTATGTTATTACTGCAAAGTGTATGATCTATTATTGAAAAGTGTATGTTATATTAATGAAAAGTGTATGTTATTATAACTGCAAAGTGTATGATCTATTAATTAATGAAAAGTGTATGTTATTATAACTGCAAAGTGTATGATCTATTAATTAATGAAAAGTGTATGTTATTATAACTAAAAAGTGTATGTTCTATTAATGAAAACTGTAAGTTATATATTAATGAAAGGTGTATGTTATTATAATTGAAAAGTGTATGATATTATAACTGAAAAATGTATGCTAATGATACACCTTTTAGTTATTTGTACTTGCACTTTCATAATCTAGAAAAATTGGTGCTAATTTTTTTTAAAAAAATTATTATTAATTTGACTCGTTTTTTTTTTTACTTGCACTTTTATTACTATTAATGATATTATTAGTAAGTGCAATTAATGATATTATTAATACTTGCACTTTTTTTTATAATGGATAAAAAAATTGGTGCTAATTTAAAAAAAAATTATTATTAATTTTAATGATATTATTAGTAAGTGTAATTAATGATATTATTAGTAAGTTTAATTAATGATAGTACTTGCACTCTTTTTATAATGTATAAAAAAATTGACAAAATTTATTATTTATTACTTGCACTTTTATTATTATTAACTTTTATTAATATAGAAAAACTGGTGTTAAAATAATAAAATAAAATAAAAATTGACAAAATTTCGAAGCTTAAACTTGTTGAAGGTGGGTCTCGAACTTGGGACAGTGTAGTAAAGCATTCCAAGGATAACCACTAAGCTCCAATGACTTTTGTTTAATATTTTGTTATGTATCATATATATATTATATATTTTCTATATAGTTGGACTCAACTACACCGTGTACTTGAGTACACAGCAGCCCAACCCAAAAAAAATATACTCGTATATTATGTAAGATCGTGAATAAAATATTATTTAATAAAAGTTAATATAATTATTTTTAAATGTTTATGTATGTAATTTTATTTATCTGTCGTAGTAGAAAAGAGAAAATAGTGGAAATAAAAAGAGAAAATGATTGAAGGTCAATCTGACAAATCAATTATTACCAAATATTATGTTGCATGTGGATGATTTAGTGATATTTATCAATTGTTATTGACTTTATAAAAAAAAAATTATCAATAGTGAAAAATAAGAATGTGAATAAAATAAATAAGGATGTACATTTGATATTAAAAGTTTGAGTATAATGTAAGGTTGAAATTGAGAGTTCAAACTTTAAAGCAAAGATGAATGAGAATGAAATAAATTTTAAAATAAATAATTTGAGTGAGGAGAAAGAAATCTAGATAGTAAGGGAGATCTTGTCAAGTGGTAAAATATATGTTTGAAAATATAAAATATATGGAGTAACAATTAAGATTAAGATTGTACATTTGTACCTAAGGGATTAAGATTGTAGTTAAGGGTCGAAATGAGTCAGACTATTCGATTAGCCTACAACTTGATCTATTAAAGTTCAGCTCGGTTTGACTCGTTTAATAATAAATTGAACTCAAACTTATTTAAAAGCTCATTTAGTTAGTTATGCCTATTTAACTTCATAAATAAATAACGTAAAGAGTTTAATAATACTAACTACTATGTAGTTATATTAAGTAGAAAAAAACTTTTGAATTTTTTTTTGAACATTTGATATTTCTTTTATTTCATAATTTTGAGATTTAAAGAACCGATTTGATGATAGTAAAGTGTTGTAATTTTTTTTTTAAAAAAATGCACTAATATGATTAAAAAAGACTTTGGAGTCATGTCTATTTATTAAAAATGTCCGACCAAACTTTAAAAAAATATTTATGGATCAAGCTTGTGCCTAAAATATACTCCCTGTATATTTAGTCAATTTTAATTTTTATAAAGTCTAGTTAGTTCGGATTCATTCTCATTCCTAAATGAACCATAAAAAAAAAAAAACCATGTGTGCATTGTTTAGAGAAGCAAAATAACTGCGTGCATGAACAATGAACAAAATTAATAAAAATTTGTCAAAATTCACACTAAGAAATAAGATACCATTGAAAAATGTAAAATTATAGAATAAATCAATGATAAAATCAAATATCCATATTGAAAAACACCTCGACAAAATTTCATATAACCCCCAACTATTATAAAAAAATGAATACTTATTACCCAAAGTAATTCAATCAACTCCAATCAAATCCAAAGCATCATCTTTTATACTCCATTAAATTGATATTTTTTTTATATTTTATTTTGTGCATAATTTTTTTATATATTGAATAAGAAAAGTATTACAATTGTGCTATAATTGAATTCTATATTTAATTTAGCAATTTAAAATAATTTAAACATATCAACTATATGGTTAAAAAAAGTTCAATATGACTTCCCTAAAATATTTTAAATTCTTCCGAGCATGCTTAATATTCTCTCTCAATTATAAAATCATACTTATTCAATTTTACAAAATTTTAAATTATGTCAATATTATTATAATATATATTTACTTTAATTAATTATGGTAACTAAAATTGTAATCACATAAAAAAGGAAGAACAATTAAGGTAATAATATACTCCACTTTTATCACACAATCAAAATTTAAACTAACGAAATTTTAGGAAATAAATTTTTCTTTTTTTGAAAACTTACATATACCCTAATTATTAATTTTAAGTAATAAATAGTGTTTGACTATTGTGTTTGACAATTTTAGTAGGCACTTGTAACAATAATATTAGATAGTATAAAATTGAATTAAATAATATAATATGTTAATTTTAAATAAATTCAAAATTTAGACATTTATAAAATTTAATCAGGGTTTTCTAATATAAGAGAAATTTGAATTCTTCAAAGAAATTTTAATATTAGTCAACTGTAAGAGAAATTATAGGAAATTTGAATTCGAATCCCATAGCATAATTATTAATTAACTTGTTCAATTTTGCAACAATTAATTTTAATTAATTAAGTACGCGTATAATAGTGTTTATGATAGAGATTAAAGTTAGATACTATCTATGTTAGTCAACAATCTTTTCCTGATGTAACAAAAAAATTGGACTTTAATTATAAATTTTGTTTTTTCTTAATTAAGATTATTCAACTATGAGAGAAATTTATTTTCCTTAATTTCAGAAAATTCGAAATGAAGTATGCGAAATTAAGTGAGATATATAGATTGATTAGTTGGATTAAATTAAAGAACATGCAAGTTTGATAAAGTCAATCCAATCAATTTGATTAAATTCATTTTTATTTATTTAAGAAAATTCGAAATTAAGTCTATATCTTTCAAATATGAATTTAAAGATATAACATGTGAAATAAAATGAGATATATATAGATAGATTAATTGAATTAAATTTTTATCTTTAGGTTAATGGAATGTTTAAGTAATATGATTGTTCTTAACATATAAAAAATAATGATTACATTATTGAAAGGTTTATTTAAATTCATATAACAAAATTTCTCCAAAATATAAAGTACTGAATTATGACAATAGAATAATTAAAATAAATATTTAAATAAAATATTGTATACAATTTGGTGTCGAAAATAAATTTTGAATCATAAAAAAAGGTTAATTACATTATGTATATAAAGTACATTCCTAAATGAGACAAACAAATTATAGAGATATATACATCGAAAAGGATTGTAAATTGAGAAATATTTATGATTGTCAGGACTCTAATTGTTGCTCTTGAATTTGTGAGGGCTCTGATTGTTACTCTTGAATTTATGAGGGCTTGATGGTTGCTCTTGTGTTGCTGTTGAATTTGTGAGGGCTCTGATGGTTGTTCTTGAGTTTGTGAGGGCTCACATATAATCGAGAAGTCATATAATTTGTCATCTAATCAGAATCAACGGATACACAAAAAAAAGAAATGACATTTGATCGTAATCATAGAAAGAAGGGCGTACAGAATTAAAAAAAAAAAAAAAAAACTATGTTACATCGAATCAAAATCACGGGTTGAAATTGTAGACATTTCTAAAGTTCTTTAAAAATGAATGTTGAAAATGAAAGTAGGAGGGTTATTATATAGGAGATTATATAAAGATCGAACGGTTAATACTAATTTGTTTAAATGGACGGATGAGATTAAAATGAAAAGGAGGAAAATGAGGTGAGAAGAGGATTTTTGAAAAGAAGACCATTGAGAGGAGAGAGATTGTGGCAAACGAATTAGGCTGCGACACGTGGCAGTCCAAAAGTTTACAAATATATATATACTAGTGCACGACCCGCGTACTACGCGGAAATTAAAAATAATTACCATTAAAATGATTGGAGAAATTAAAAATGAAAAGGGAGGGCTATCAACACCCCAAATAGTGTTATTCACACCCCAATTGTTATACACACCCCACTAAAATTTAAAAATCAATTTAAAATACTAAGCACACCCCATTTTTTTCTTATTATACCCTTTTTTATTCAAAATCTCATTCTTCATTCAAAACTCCACTCTTACTAAACACACCCCATTAACCATTTCCCCTTTACCAACATTTACCAACAACAACAAAAAAAAATAAATGGGAGGGGCTATCAACACCCCAAATTGTGTTATTCTCACCCCAATTGTTATACACACCCCACTTAAATTTAAAATTCAATTTAAATTACTAAACATACCCCAATTTATTCCTTTCTTATCCTTTTTATTTTAAAACTTAAAATATTTACCCTTCTTAACTAATACTATACACACTCCATCCATTAAAAAAATTTAACCCCTCTCTCCCTCATCAACAATCACCGTGTCTTTTTCAAAAAGAAGAAAGGGAGGTGGGATCGAACAACAAATTAAAATATTAAAACACAATTAAAAAACTGCACTATACAGACTGTACGGCCACAACTTCATGTACACACATGGAAGTGTTCGGCCAGTACCTAATGTACGGCTATGGATATGTTCAGCCAGTACACAATGTACACATCCATGTGTGTTCGGCCAGTACACAATGTACACATTCATGTGTGTTCGGCCAGTACACAATGTACACATCCATGTGTGTTCGACCAGTAGCGGCCGTACACCACTTAACCAAAATTTCAAGCAGATTGCGTTCGGCCGGTTGTGGCCGTACGCACAGTGATGTGTTCGGCCACGATTTCGGCCGTACATGTCGCGACTGCTACCACTAAAAAAATTGTATAAAGTGTAAAAAAAAAATATAAAAAAGTGTAAAAAACATTAAATATACTTATATTAATTTCCTCCATCACTTTTTCTTCTTCCATAATCATGTTTGTTGTGATTATATCATCATATGAAGGTTTATGGTGGTAGGGTTTATGCATGGAGTAATCTTTTGTTGTAAAAGTAAAAATAGATGAATGAGAATTAAATGGGGGTAGAATTTAAGTATGGGGTGTGTATAACATGGGGTGTCTTTAATATTATTAGGGGTGTGTTTAACATTTTTTAAAAGGATATCTTAGTAAATTCAATTAGGTCTATTTTTGTCCAAAAAAATATGGGGTGGGAACAACACAATTTGGGGTGTTGATAGCCCCTCCCAAATGAAAATTGCAGTTCGCGGAATAATCTGTAGGATTTATTCTACACAAATTTTCAGAAAACGAATTAGAAACGAAAAAAATGCAACCGCTAGCAAAGGGATAAGAGGGTAAAAAGAGATTTAAAAATAAATAGGACAAACAAATGGATAGGAGAGTAAAAAGAGATTTTAAAAAAATAGGAGAAACAAATAACCGTAAGTTTTGGGTGAAAAAGATGAGAGAGAAAAAGAACAAAAAAGTAAAATAAGGATGTTAAATTAGATTAGGTGAGAAAAAATCATACATTAAAAAATATAAAACGCGAATATTTAAAGTAAAATTATAAGAATGCATAATTTCAAATTAAAGAGATATGAAGTATGCCACAGAAAATTTAATGTAAATTAAATAGAAAAAAAATTATAAGTCTAGTGAAAAGAATGAAACATTACGTGACAAAATAATCTAAACAGAAATGCTTAAAGATAAATCAATATGAATTAGTTAAGTTTCAAAATAACAAAAAAAATATGCTCAAGAATTTAGTAAAGTATTGTGGAAATATATGAATTAACCATCCACAAAATATATGTAAGTGTATGAATCTCGAATCATTCCATCCCTAAATATCTTATTTAGAATATTCCTATGTTTATTAGGATTTTCAGTGAAATTTTAATGAAAATTAAATAGAAAAAATTACTCCGTATAAGAGAATTTTAGTAGAAGAATAAAAGATTATCTGAAAAAATAACAAAGAAGAATATGGCCGAGAATTAGTAAGGAGTTGGAACTCTTCATTAAATATTAAAACAAAATTATAGTAAAAGAATGAAAGATTACCTGAAATATAACATAGAAGAATATACTCAAGAATTAATAAGGAGTTGAAACTCTTTATTGAAGTATCTGTATTTTGAACCGTTTGAAAAATTCTATCAGACAGAGGGGGAAAAAAAGAAGGAAAATTATTAAACACAAAAATTGTACACCATACAAAGAATACAAAAAATTACACTATTTAAAAAAATTATATGTAAAAAGAGGCGTAAACAATTTACAATGGTGGTGCGCAACAGATTTGGTTAATTGAAGAATTTTGACGGCAGACAGAGAAGAAAATGTTGTAAGGTTGAATTTGAAAGGAAGAAAAGTAGAAAAGCGTAATGCAAATGAAAGTGAGAGAAAATAAAGGAGTTATTTAAATGAAAGAGAAAAAAAAAAGGAGCAGTTAAAAAAAAAATAACTGACTCATAAAATTGCATTATTTCAAAAAGAAGGAGGTGGGAGGAAGTCACGTCAGATTTAAGAGAACTGTGAAATAGATAAATTAAAGATATATATATATATATATAGATAGATAGATATATAAAATCAAATGCAGTACAAATAATTTTTTTTAAGTACGTAAAAAAATGAAAACTATATACTCCCCGTCCAATTTCATTATTCCCACTTTCCTTTTTTAGTTGTCCAATTTCATTATGTCCATACCTTTTTTGGAAACAATAATATTCATACTACTTTATGTACACACTCCTACCATCACTTATTTACCCACTTTGTCATTCACTTTATTCATAAACAATCATTTTATTTACAAATGGACCCTACAATACCTCATCATACCCTTTACTTATCTACTTTATGAATAAACTAATCAATATTCATTAAAACTCGTGCCCGGAGAAGTGGGCATAATAAAATTGGACGGAGGGAGTATTTTCTAATAGGAAAAAAAAATTGATTTGCACGTGCTTATGAATGACACTTTTTTTTTTTAGGGAATCAATTTAAATTAATGTTATTTATTTTTAAAATTTTAGTTTACGAAAATAAAAATCATTAAAAAAAATTACATTTTTTAATTAGCCAAAATAAAAAATAAATATTAATTTTGAATTATAATTCTAACACAATAGTGTAGCATTAAAGGTAATATTAACACAACTTTTTTTTATTAGTGTGTAAATAATATACTTATTAACGCACTTAAAATATAACTAGTATTTCACCCGTGCGATGCACGGCTTATAATATTTACTATAAAATTGTTAAAAATAATTAGTTTATATATAAACTAAAAATTTGTTAAAAATAATTAGTTTATATATAAACTAATTTATTAGTTATTACATGGAAAGTCCTATAAATTTAATATCATGGAAAGTTCTATAAATTTAATATGATGGAGTATTGTACATGTGGGGTAGTTCACACATGAGAAACTTCTTTTATATATGTGGTTATAAAATTTTGTGTATTATACCCTTATTTAGAAGTATGAGCATCTATAATATGTATATATACGCCACTAATGTGGGTCTCTGATAAATCGTGCAACTTTAATAAAAAAAAATATGCATAAAATTCTACCCTCTCATTTCATGAAAAGATTTATTCACATACTTGTCAAGCGCAAAACTACTTTAATATAATTTTTAATATCATCTCATTAATATATATAGGTAAGGTATTCAAAATTTGCAAAATAACCCGGGCAAAACTCAATATATATATAACTAACGTCTCAACAATTACAGATGCACGTGATAAGATACATAAAAAAAAGTTATATCAAAATAATTAGAGTAAACAGCCATTTTGGCCTGCAACTTGTCCAGAATTCAACTTGCTATCCACTGAGAAAACGTTTTGGATCCTATAGCATCTCTCTGTATGGTATATTTCTTGAGAATTTGTCGTAGCATGTCACCCCGCTCCAGCATCTCTCTGTATGGTATATTTCTTGAGAATTTGTCGTAGCATGTCACCCCGCTCCAGCAGAGTCGTCCTTGATTTCGTTCAGGATTTTACCCACATCCTAGTTTGTCTTTCGAACACTTTTTTTATTGCGACAATTTACATGACCCACACAATACATATCCACATCCCCACAACGTCCTCTTGATTTTCTAAGAATCCAGGAGTGATTGAGGAAATGTTCGCATACCTGGATATGCATCGACAAATTAATGTCGGCCACCTATAGCATCCGATCCAGTGTTTAGCCGATTCTATCTCGTCCTCGCACAAAAAAAAACCCTCCTAAATCTTGTATATGGAAGTTCATTAAGTAGTTACCTATGCAACAAAAAAAAATGAAAATGAAAAGATAACAAATAGTAAGAAGGGTCCCTAGTAAGAAATCTATTATTACTTCGATCACGTTTAATAAATCATGTTCAAATTTTGTATATTAGAGAAATTCTCTAACACAAAGATCATTAAATCTCAAAACTAATTGAAATCTGAATAATAACCAATAGACAATACAATGAATTATAAAATTGAAATCGAAGAATAATGTTGATAAGGATCCAACACACAATCTAGATGTCCAACATGAACACACTGAATAGTAAAAAAATGTATTTAACTATTCACACAATAAAAATCAAGGAATACAGTATCAATTTTCAATATTTTGTAAGAGATTTGATTAGCAAAATACAACTAATCCAATATTCAATTGAAGAAATATGTCCAGAAGAAAAACACACACAAAAGAAGATTAACAAAAAATGCATTCTCTGAACGAATGAAGAAAAATATGGTAAAATTAAATACCTCATCATGAAATCTTGCAGACAACTGGGACCAAACAAAGAAAATACTATAATGAGAAAGATAATTTACCTTTTCATGGTTTGAGTATACAACGCCCAACTGTTCATCCCTATTTCATTCACCCAACATCAATTTCATTCCACCTATAAGCATTACAAAAAACCAACATTCCAATAAAAGAATTTCACAAAATTTGCAAACATAATTAGTGCAATTAACACAAAACCGTAAACTGAATGAGAAATTCATAAAATTGGCCTACATAATTTAGTAAATTAACAGGGGAGGAGAAATTGAGAGCAATGTCGGCGAAGGGGCGAGGACCGGTAGTGCGTAGGATATAGCGGCCAGCGACAAAGGCTACTTGTTTGAATTCGACAATCTGAAAAATGAGGCACATAAGTTGTTGGAAGCGATGAAATGGCAATTGCTATGTTTGTGTTTGGTTTGAGGAGAGGAATTTGAGGGAGGATTCAAAATCATGCAAAATTTAGTGTAGATGACTTATGATGAAACGACACAAACAGTTTGTATTATGATGAATCATGGAAATGCTAGTATGGATTCGAAATCAATATGGTTAAAATCCATCGATCTGAATGCAACATAAAAGAATTTGTGATCGCCAACTTCATACTCAAAGCTAAACTCTATCAATCGAAAGGAGCCTAACTGAACTTGATCTAACCGTCTAATAAATTCTTTACTCTCTAATCTTTTGAATGGGTTTAGTATACAAAATGTATTCCCTTATTTAGTAGATGCAAGGGGCAAAAGATTCATACATGACCAGCATCAAGCAGAGCTCTGTCACAATCAATAATATTGTTTAAGCAATGATTAGCATTGTGCATGACCAGAACTCTTCACGAATTGGATGAGAGCATCCGCACTAACATCTACAGCATTCGCATCAATGCTTTTCATTTTTCGCCAAAAAAAATCGGCGAAATTTCAAAAATCAAAACAATTACCTCTATTGAAGAAGAAGCCAAATTCAAGGAATTATTGAATTGATTCTCAAAACTCTAAAAATTGGGACCTTCATCTTATTTGGACGTACTTTATACTCCTCAACATAATCACCTAAAAGAAACATAAACGATAATTAATCTTCAACAAATGATAAGTAAATATTTTCTAAAATTTTCTGAAATCTAGATTCTTGAATGAAAGCAGATCTTAAAAATAGAAAATAAAAAATCATGAAATAGATCCAAATATACAAAGGAGTTCGAGATAGCAGGAAGCTAAATCAACCCCTCATCAAAATATAAACATTAGCCAACATCCTAAGAAAATCTATCCCCAAAGTCACCAATTAAATCTAAACCCTAACCCAGGTCACCATCATCGATTCTGTTCTGCAATATATATATATATATATATATATATATATATATATATATATATATATATATATATATATATATATAATCTAACTGGGCTATAGAATGGGCGACGCCGTGGAGAGTGGAGAATGGGAAACGCTGCGACGGTAGTGTGGGCTGTGCCGCCAGTGTGTAGGGTGGGCGAGTGTGCGTCGCTGCATATTTTGGAAAGGGGGAGGCCGCCGGTGGCGTGGAATCGCCGGTCAGTGGCTTCGTGGATCGTGGATGTGATTTGGGAAATGGGATTGGAAATTGGGGGTGGGGGAAATGGGTTTCAGGCGAAAGCGTGAGCGGCGACCCAAGTGAGAGGTGGTGTCGTGAAACTTCAAGCGGCGTTGGGACACACAAAGAAATTGAGAATACAGGAAGAATATACCAGCATTAGTAGAAAGAGGAGAAAGACTGTTATAAGAAAACCCAAGGGACGGAGAGAGGAGACCTGAGTGAGATCAAAAATTCTGAAATGATTTGAATGGGCAAATTATGACTACTACTTTACTGTGGTGGTGGGACCTACAAAATAATATTTTAATAATATAGAATTTGGACGGGAACTTGTTAGGGAAGGAACTATGTTGTTATTATATATATATAGATGTATTTAAAAGTACTTATAATTATAAACACAACTATTTTTAGTGTGTTAAAAAGGGTGTGACAATAAATAATGTTTATTATCGTGTACGTAATTGAGTATATATTCATACACTTATTATTCAATGTCTTTATAAAAACACATATTAACACACTAAATTTTTTTAATAAAATACCTTTTACAACATTTATTTTATACTGTGACAAAAAGCGTGTGATAAAAGGCCTTTGGTAAAAATAAACCTATGAAATTAATCATTAGCTTCATATTTGTATTTTATAGTGTGAAGGAATGACACGTGAAAAATGTTGGGAGAAATTGGTTAAAAAATGATTAATTTTAATAGGGATGACTTGTGTGCAAATTCCTTAGGTGTCATATATGTAAAACATACTCCAATTTAATAAATTCGTGGGTCAACCCTGCTAATGTGGGTCAACCTGGTTTGGGCGGGTCCTCGGAAAATGAATATATAGTGCAAATATCAACTACATTTAAATTTTGTGTAATTGATCCAGTGAAAAAACTTATTTGTTTTACTCAGAATACATGGGTTCAATCTCCAACCATTGCATTTCATCATTTTTTTTAACACAATTTTTTTCTAAATACACCACCCTATTTTGATAGATTCACTCCCGAACCCAGCATACACCTCCTGATCCACTAAATACACCACATGCATCTTCAGATCCACTAAATGCACCACATGCACCTCCATAACCACTAAATTCACCCCCTGCACCTCCAGAATCACTAAATTCACCCATGCACCTCTCATTTAATTCCCAGTAAATCACATAATACCAAAAAAATAAGACACAATTTTAATATGTTATTTACTAGTATTACAAAGTAAAAAACTAAATTTTATCATCAGATCATCATTCTCTTCTTCTCTAACTACGTTCTACTTTTTTTTCCATCAAGGTTGCACCTTCTTTTATTAGTATCACACCTGAAAGATATACAGTATTAACGACATTACTTGACATTATTACACAATTACACTTAACAGTATTACACAATTACACTTAACAATATCATGCAATTACACATAACAATTTGAACAATTAACAAACAAAATATCAAAGACATTAACACACATTAAAACATAACAATATATTAATGATAGTATCATACAAAAAAAATAAGACAGTATCATACAAAAAATAAAACATTATCACACATTAATGCATATCAAAAGCCCTAGCTGTAATTCTTTTGCAAATTAGAAACAGAAGCTCTTAAATTCTTCTATGTACCTCTCTTAAATATATAATAGTATAACAATTCATATGAGTTAGTACTACACTATCACACTTAACAATATTATGTTATTACACTTGACAATATTACATTCAACATGTAATACTGTTTACCTTGTAACATGATACTGTTTAGAAAATATAGTAATATGGTCAAAATAATGTAACATCATACTCAAATTCAGATGCAAATAAACTCTAATATAAATACAAACATAAAATAACTTAACATATGGCTTATTCTACATCTATCCTGGTTGTTAGTATTATGATCATATGTTGTGGGTCACAAAGCTGCTCCATTATCATCTTCATCTACAGAAATAGTGGTCATATCTCAATATTTATCTAAGAAAAAAAATTATCAAGTAGTTAATGATATTTAGACAGATTCTAGACTAGTTTTTTGCCTATTGGAGTTCCGAAATTGCTTGAAACAAACAAGAATCAATGAGCACTTCAACCTATAAGGCTATAACTTTTCCTTGTTGCCAAGAATAGTGTGCTGAATTTTGAATTCAGATAAAAGCACCAACAATGTTATACGGAGTAATTCCTAGTAAAACTAATACTAATAAAGTAAACAAGAGCCCGACTAGAAGCCACCAAGAGAAACATAAACACAAAACAATAACAAACATAAACTGTGAATTAAATGAAACAACAAAACTTGCATCCTAAACATGGGAGTCCACCAAATAAATCCAAAACTTCAATTCACAGTGCATTATAAAAGCTACAAATATTTTTTGTGATGATAGGTATAGGAATACCGAGGTAACTTGCACAATAAAAGAGGAATTTCTACGCGGTCCACAACCACATGAGAAAGGACTATTTGAACAGAACCAGAATTAGAGTGTGCAAAAGAAGGTCATACTTCTCCCACATAACATAATGCACTTTCGGTTCAATCGCCTCCACATTACCACAAAAATGATAAAGAAAACACCAAAAAGATTATCAACCTTATGTCTCAATTTAATGCAAATCATAACCCTTCTGCTATCAGAAATGCAAAAACAAAAATAAGAGAGGGGGACTACTTTGGGAGAAGTATGAAGATAGCAAGGGTAGTAACTATTAGATTAGAAATATTGTAAGATATTCTGTTACCTAAATTAGTGCATAATTAGTGGTAAATCTCTTGTATAAATGTAATACCTTTGTGAATGAGAATGATAAGGAAATTACAATATCTTTTATGGTATCACGAGATTTCTGTGATCTCTCCACTCTTTCCGCTGTCCTGTGATATCCTTCACGTTTCTTGATTTTCCGGCGCCGCCATGGTTACCTCCAAGGGTTCTTTTCATCCGGCCTTGGCTATGTCCAATATCAAGAATCACATCTCTATTACCCTTGAGATGGAAAATGTCCAATACGGTACATGGGCGGAACTCTTCAAGATTCATGCTCGTTCTCATCGTGTTTTGACCCATCTCATTCCCACCGACCCTCCTACGCCTGTCCCAACCGATCCTGAGGAGAAAGAGACGTGGCTGACCCTCGATGCCACGGTCTTGCAATGGATTTATGCGACGATTTCATCGGATTTGCTCCATACCATCCTTGAACCGGATATGACGGCTGCTACGGCTTGGGAGCGTTTGCGAGACATTTTTGAGGATAACAAACATTCTCGTGCGATCTCTCTCGAGCAGGAATTCTCGCACACTTTGATGGAGGCTTTTCCGTCGGCCTCTGCTTATTGCCAAAAATTGAAGTTTTTGACGGATCAATTGAAGAATGTTGGGGCTCCGGTATCCAACGATCGTCTTGTTCTTCAATTGGTTTCAGGTTTGACAGAGGCGTACGCAGGGATTGGGACTCTTATCCGCCAGCGTGATCCGTTGCCCAAGTTCTATCAGGCGCGGTCCATGCTCGTTCTAGAGGAGGTCTCGCTCTCTCGGAAGACGACTCCGGCGACGGCCTTTGTGGCTGCTGCCCCTCCTTCTGTTAACATGTCCGCCCCGAGTTCGTCTGGTGGTGGTCGCTCATCGAAGAAGAAGAAGAGAGGCGCGTCCAAGGGCCTGCGCCCGCCGAGCCAGGTTGCCCCGTGGCAGGGTCCGTGGACTGCCCCCTCTCCGTGGCAGTGGCCATGGCCTGCTCCACCGTGCCCCTACCCCTCCATGCCATGGTTAAGTCAGCCCCGCCCTCCTACCCATGGTTACCGTCCGACGCCACCGCAGCAGGGCCTCCTTCGTCCTCGTCCTCAGGCTTTCACGACACAGGCTGGGGCAACGGCAACTGACATTGAGGCGGCCATGATCACCCTTGGTCTCGCTCCGCCGGACCCCAGTTGGTATATGGACACTGGAGCAACCTCGCATATGTCTTCAGGTTCAGGTACTCTCTCGTCTTATTCCAATTTGAGTACTTCAAATTCTATTCTTGTTGGTAATGGACATCATCTTCCAATTGTCGGTACTGGTAATGCATTAATTTCGTCATCCCCGTCCCCCTTAGCCCTTCGTAATGTCTTGCATGTTCCGAGTATTATTAAAAATCTTATCTCGGTTCGTCAATGTACCCGTGATAATTCTGTTTCTTTGGAGTTTGACCCGTTTGGTTTTTCTGTAAAGGATTATCGGACGGGGACCATTCGCCTGAGATGTGAGAGTACGGGGGAGCTTTATCCTATTACTTCCAGCACTTCGACAGCTCTTGCTGCGTTGTCTCCAGGGGTGTGGCATGATAGATTAGGGCATCCTGGTTTTTCTGTTTTTGAATCTTTACAAAAGAATAAATTTATTCAGTGTAATAAACAGCATACCCGTTCACTTTGCAATTCTTGTTGTGTGGGAAAACATGTCAAACTTCCATTTACTAAATCATTATCTACTTCTGTTTCTCCTTTTGATATTGTACACTGTGATTTGTGGACATCTCCTATTATGAGCTCCATGGGTCATAGGTATTATATTATTTTTTTGGATGATTATTCCAATTTTCTGTGGACATTTCCTTTAGCTCGTAAGTCGCAGGTGTTTGCTGCTTTCTTGTCATTTCGTGCTCTTGTTCGTACCCAATTTGAGCGTGAAATTAAATCTTTTCAATGTGATAATGGTCGTGAGTTTGATAATAAGATGTTTGCTGATTTTTGCGCCTCTTATGGTATGGTGATGCGGTTTTCTTGCCCTTATACATCCTCTCAAAATGGGAAAGCCGAACGCCAATTTCGTACAATTAATAACATGATTTGTACGCTTTTGTTTCGTGCGGCTATTCCCTCCAAATTCTGGCATCACGCCCTCCAAATGGCCACTTATACACTAAACATACTTCCTCGCCACCAAATGGATTATCACACCCCCCTTGCCATTCTATATCACAAACAACCTTCTTATTCCCATCTTCGGATTTTTGGGTGTTTGTGTTACCCTCTTTTTCCAGCAACTACTATACATAAGCTTCAACCTCGTTCTACGCCTTGTGTTTTCCTTGGTTACCCTTCCAACCATAGGGGTTATAAGTGTTTTGACTTATTAACAAACAGGGTCATTATTTGTCGCCATGTTCTGTTTGATGAGTCCAAATTTCATTTTCTTGATAAGGGTCCTCCAGATTCTTACTCTTATCAATTTTTGGATGCTGATTTATCCCCCTATGTCCTTAATCATTTATCGAGTCTTTCCCCTGACTTGGTAGTCCCGCCGCCGGCACAGCCTCCTCCTCGCCTTGACCCTCCTTCCCCTGTCCAGGCGCCAATACCGCCGGCGGTACCCCCTCCAATTCCCCTTCGCCCAATCACTCGAAGCCAGAGTGGTATTGTCCTCCCTAAGCGTCTGTTTAATCTTCTCACCACTGTGTCTAAATCTCCTATCCCTAAAAATCCCATTGTTGCATTACATGATCCTAATTGGAAATTTGCCATGCAAGATGAATTTAATGCTCTTATTGCTAATAAGACGTGGGAGTTAGTTCCACGTCCCCCTAATGCTAATGTTATTCGTTCAATGTGGATTTTTACTCATAAGGAACGTGTTGATGGCTCTTTTGAGAGACACAAGGCCCGTTTGGTGGGAGATGGCCAGACTCAGCGTGTTGGTATTGATTGTGGGGAAACTTTCAGTCCGGTGGTGAAGCCAGCTACCATACGCACAGTTCTGTCACTTGCTCTTTCCAAGCACTGGACAGTCCATCAACTTGATGTCAAGAATGCGTTCTTGCATGGCTCTCTGAGTGACACTGTATACATGCATCAACCTGTTGGGTTCAGGAGTTCTTCTTATCCTGATCATGTGTGCCTTCTTCGGAAGTCATTGTATGGGTTGAAACAGGCTCCTCGGGCTTGGAATAATCGCTTCTCAGACTTTGTTACATCTCTTGGCTTTGTTCGTAGTAAGAGTGATCATTCGTTGTTTGTGTTTCGTCAAGGTACCCACATGGCTTACCTCCTTCTTTATGTTTATGATATTCTGTTAACTGCTTCCTCAGATTCTCTTCGGAAACAGTTTATATCACATCTCAGTTCTGAATTTGCGATGAAAGACTTGGGTCCTGCTCACTATTTCTTGGGTGTTGCTCTCCATACACACAAGGGTGGAATGTTTTTGTCACAACAAAAATATGCGAAGGACATCCTTAGTCGTGCCGGTCTTCTTTCGTGTAAGTCTGCGCTTACTCCGGTTGATACTAAACCGAAACTTGGCCTTACTTCGAGTCCACCAGTGTCGGATCCCACCTTGTACCGCAGCATCGCTGGGGCGCTTCAATATTTAACCTTCACTCGTCCGGATATTGTGTATGCTGTCCAGCAGATCTGTTTGTTTATGCATGATCCTCGTGAGGCTCATATGGCTGCGGTTAAGCGTGTTCTTCGTTATATTCAGGGGACTATTGATTATGGGCTCCACTTGTCACCATCTTCTTCTTTTTCCCTTGTGGCATACACTGATGCTGACTGGGCCGGTTGTCCTGATACTCGTCGTTCCACGTCGGGGTATGCGGTGTTTTTGGGGGACAATTTATTGTCGTGGTCGTCGAAGAGACAGAAGACGTTGTCTCGCTCGAGTGCAGAGGCTGAATACCGTGGGGTAGCCAATGTTGTGTCTGATACGTGTTGGCTTCGCAATCTTCTTCTAGAACTCCATTGTCCTATTTCGACTGCGACAGTAGTTTATTGTGATAATGTGAGTGCCATTTACCTATCAGGAAATCCAGTTCAGCATCAACGAACTAAACATATAGAACTGGACATCTTGTTTGTTCGAGAAAAGGTCTCGAAAGGTGAGGTCCGGGTTTTTCATGTTCCGTCAAGGTTTCAGATTGCGGATATTTTCACTAAAGGCCTTCCTCAAGTTTTATTTGATGATTTTCGGGACAATCTCAACGTCCGTCGTACACCCGTTCCGATTGCGGGGGTGTATTAGATTAGAAATATTGTAAGATATTCTGTTACCTAAATTAGTGCATAATTAGTGGTAAATCTCTTGTATAAATGTAATACCTTTGTGAATGAGAATGATAAGGAAATTACAATATCTTTTAGTAACAGAACCACCTCAATTCAACGGTGTAAGCAGTGAAATCTGCCAGAATATTCAATGACGACGCAGCGGCAATGGTGGATCAGTGGATCGTGTCTGACGGATTTTTACAATTGTACTAACAAGTGTGAAGAGGTCGCGTTGCCGCCTATCAATCTGAGGAAGAGACGCGTCGCCGCCGGTGTGAAGAAGAAGTCGCATCGCCCGTAGAGACCGAGAGTTGTTGGATGAGGGAGAGATCTGGATCCTAAATAAAGAGCAGGGTGGGTAAAGGGATAAATGGGCATTTAACACCTAGCACATTTGCATAAAAGTTTTTGGAAATTTTAATTAATTAATTTTAAAATGAGAGTGTAGAACACTCGTCTTTGATAAAAGTTTTTGGGAATTTTAATTAATTAATTTTAAAATGAGAGTGTAGAACACTCGTCTTTGACCAATTTATTGAGGGTTATAAATGTAATTTCAGAGAAATTAAATGGCAAAAAATCATTCTACTTTCGGACGGAGTAGATAGTTGTAGTGTATTTAAAATCTCAAAATCGAATTTCGGTGAGTAAGAAATTAATTCACGAAGTTGAAACGTCAAATAATACACTTTATGGGTAGGGTTGGGAATGGGCCAGGCTACCCGACAAGGGCCTACGGCTTGGCTCGACTCGTTTAATAAACAAGTCGGGCTCAAGCTTTTTTAGAATCCTATTTAGCTAAATAGGTCGGGCTCAAGCTTTTTCATAAGTCTTTTAAGCCCAACAGGCCGGCCTATTTAACTTCACACATACACACACATATATACTCCCTCCGTCTGCCTATAGGCTTTACGTTACTTTTTGGCACAGAGATTAAGAAAAATGATTAAATAATAAATATAGTACAAGTGATGTGATTGAGAGAGGAGAAAGATATAGAGAAAAAGTAAGATATAAAGTGAAGTGTAAGAAAAAGAACTTACCACAAAAAAAGTATGGGAAACTTATAGGCGGACAGACCAAAATGGTAAAATGAGAAATTTATAGACGGACGGAGGGAGTATATTATAAATATATACTTATATAATATGTAATTTTCAAATAAATAAATAAATAAGAAAGTTTAGTAATACTAGTTATATTTTTCTTTATAATAGTTGAAAAAATAATTAAATATTTTTTTGAAATATTTGACAAATTTGGTATTACTTTCATTTCTTCATTTTGAAATTTAAAGAGTTAATTTTTATAATTTGATTATAATATGTTGTAGATTTTTTTTTTTTTTTTAAAATACACTAATAAGACTAAAAGGCCTTTAAAAGGTTTTCGGGTTAGACCTATTTATTAAAAAGGCCAGACTTGAGCCTTTAAAAAAAGCCTATGACGAGCCATAGGCCAGGCTTAGGCCTAAGAAATATATAGCAGGCCAGACTTTTTTCATAATGACTAATGAGCAATCCGTCCGATTGAGCTTAAGCCTAGTTTTGGACTTGTTCTCGTGGACTTTTAAATTTGGGCTTTCAGACCCTTATATATTTTTGAACTTGAAAATTTGGGTTTGGTCCATACAAATCAAGTTTCTAGAAAATTGAAGCCCAATTCGAAATTGGGTTAACCTAAATGCATTTAAGTTGAATTTAAACTATGATGAATTTAGATGTCGAGAATGTTTAGGTACATTGGTATTACGAATTTGGACGTTTTAGAAATGAATTTGTAATCACAAGGAGTTACAAAATTCATGAATGTCATAATTAAATCTTGTAACACAAGGGGTTACAAATAGTATGAGTGCTATAATAAATCATACTCACACAAAGACACCACACTTAATTTCCTAGAAAAAATCATAATATCATATATATTTGCATAGAGCACTACTCGTATAGAGACGAAAATCGTTTTACCTTTGAAAACGTTACATCAAATCATGAGCACTAGCCGCGAGTCGTGTTTGTTTTGCGGAAAAAGATTTTTTCCTTGACTCGACTTTAACTTTATTTCTATTGTCAATTTTATAAAGGCATTGTTGACGTTAAAAAATTCCAACAAAAAAAAATATATACCACACTCATTCATATGTATTAACAATACCGTCAAATCAAATTAACGCACGTCCTCAAACAAGCCCTCTCTACAGAACTATTTCTTCTCCTCCTCTTCCTCCTCCACCGTTGCAACAATTGTCTCCTCCTCCTCCGTGTCTGTCTCCGCCTCCGTCCCCGACGTCTCAGCCTTGGAATTATTTAATCTGGCCTCCTTTTGTTTCAAGTATTTGGCTCTACTCATCTTTTTGTGGTCCCCTTTATTTTTTTTGTTCCAGCTCTCTTCTTTATCTAAATCAAATTTGATGGGACGTGTCTTTCGGGCGATTCTGGCTTCTTCTTCATATTTGTTGACATATACATTCTTTTCCTTTTTCTTTCCCCCTCGCCGCTTTTTTCTTTTGCTAGCCACGATCACAGGCACCGTGCGGGTAGTACTCAGCGTAAGGCTAATTAATCGTTTCGAACACAATTGTAATTGCATTGGTAGTTTAACTGATGAGCTGAATGCTGCAGCAGCAGCAGCTGGCATGCAATTTTGCAGGCCTATTCTCATGGAATTAGCTGCTGCCATTCTTCCTTAATTGACCTACCTAAAGTGAAGGATATCCAGGTATATATATAACCGATATTGCGTGGATTTTGAACTAATCAGGGTCATATTTCCTCTATTTTCTCTCTATTTTGTTACGATGATCTATCCATTTTATTTTATTTTAATTAAATATATCTATATCTGCCTTTTTTTTAATTTTTTTTTAATCATGACATCTCTAAACTAATTAATCTAGCTACCACAAGCCAAAATATTTTGGTTTTGTTATTGACGAACATTCTAGAGTAATATCTTCTACCACTACAAAAATATGGAGATTAATTGCAATATGAACAATTTTTTTGGGAAACTCCGGAGCATAATAAAAAGCTTGAATTTTGTTTTTAACTAATATAATTAAATAAATTGATTTAAGTAGATGTGGAATGCCACATACGTTAACGATTTTGCAGCAACATGAGAGTTCATTAATTATAGACTACTCCCTATCAAAACTATCACTTATTATACTAATAGGGAGTTAAGTATACTGAGGTGTCGTCTTCTGGTACGTGTCGATATTTTGTAAGTTTTTGTTCACATGTCAAACTTATACAGGTATTAAATTCTCAATGTAATTGAAAATTTTAAATAATACAATATCAATCTGATCAAATCATTTAAATTTGTAATGTTACTGATTTCGTAAATTATGTGATATCAATTTCTTCCAAATTAATAATCATTTTTCCATTATTAATTTATTGATATTTAATTCCCATATACTTGACTAAATTTATTAAGAGTTATTTTAATATTTTTTAAGTTGTTTATTTCTAGATTTATCATTTTTTTAAAGACTATTTTCATATTTATTAAAGGTTGTATCAAAAAAAATTATCCATTTAATATTTTAATAATTCCTTTTGAATCTCTTTGTTTTTATTATTATTTTTTAAATTATTTAAATATATAGTATAAATAATTATTTTTATTGAAATTCTGCATACGCATGTATGTGCTTATCTAGTATATAATATATATATATATATATACGGAAATGATATAGAGCCCACCAATTGTGCCCACCAGTTTTGCCCACCGCCTATGTGGCATTACCACGTCAATAAATTCTTATTTATATTTAATTTAAACTTAATCTAATATCAATATTTTATTTTTTTATCCATATCAATATTTTAAAAAATCTTTTTTTATATTTAATTTAATATTATCTCTATCAAATTACGCTAACGCCATAAATCTTTTCTCAAATCTTTCCATCACCATTAATTTTTTCTCAAATCTTATATCAATATTTTATTTTATGCGTAACTAACGCCATAAATCTTTTCTCAAATCTTTCCATCACCATTAATTTTTTCTCAAATCTTATATCAATATTTTATTTTATGCGTAACTAACCCATTAATCTTTTCTTAAATCTTTTCTATCACCATCTTATATCTATATCATTTCCGTAAAAATGACTACATTAATTTACATAACTCTAAACCTCTAAACTCATAAACCCTAAAACCCTAAACCCTAAAACCCCTAAACCCTAAACCCCTAAAACCCTAAACCCTAAACCCCCTAAACCCTAAACCCCTAAAATCCTAAACCCTAAAACCGTAAACCCTAAGATTCAATTAAGATTTGATAATATATTAATATTACATTAAACTCACGCCACATATAAGATTTGAGAAAAAATTAATGGTGATGGAAAGATTTGAGAAAAGATTTATGGCGTTAGTTAGCGTAATTTGATAGAGATAATATTAAATTAAATATAAAAAAAGATTTTTTAAAATATTGATATGGATAAAAAAATAAAATATTGATATTAGATTAAGTTTAAATTAAATATAAATAAGAATTTATTGACGTGGTAATGCCACATAGGCGGTGGGCAAAACTGGTGGGCACAATTGGTGGGCTCTATATCATTTCCATATATATATATATATATGAATATAAGGTGGACAAGCAGTCATAAGTTGTCTTTTTGGAAATTGATAAAAGGAAAATTGTAGTTGTAATTAATTTATTTTAATCATCTACTTATTTCTTTAGGCGTGGCAAGGGGATTGTTGTTAGTCTGGTACAGGTATCAGCTCAATTCCTTCGTTCAATTTCTCGCATTTTACTTGATATTACTGAATTTTTAAAATGACACTTCAAAAATTTAAAAGATGAAATGCAATATAAACCATAAAAAATGGATCACAGATGATTTCATGTGACAAGGATCCTTTTTATCTTTGTTAAAATCCTATATATATGTTTTCAAGGATTACAAAGTACAAGCATATGAAGATCGAAAAGAACTGGCTGAGGTGCTCCAAAAGAAGCTGAAAATTGTGCCTCCAAAAGAAAATAAAGAGAAAGGCGGCGGCAATAAGAATATAATTTTGTTTACTTTCACCATTTTTTAAAAATTTTCTTGAGCTTGTTGCATTTTAATTGTGTATGTAAATAAAAAAAATTCAAAAATTAAATCTCGTTAAGAAGATACACACCAAAGAGTGTTTATAAAATCTCAAAAACTTCAATATCAAAAACTACAATCTTAAAAACTTCAATATCAAAAATTTTGGTATGGTTGGTATATGGTCGGTGTAACTTACCGAACCACCCCTAATGATACCACCTCAAACTTGCAAAATTCGAAAATTGATAATCGGACTGATTGATGCACCTACCGCCTCATGAGTATTGCTCATTTTTCTTAAAAAGTGTAAAATTGTTCAAATCGAACTCTTACCCAAAAAAAAAAGTAATTAAACAATAAAATATAAATTTGGGGGCCAATACTATCGCGTAGACTGATTGCGTAAATGTCCTAGAAGGCAAAATCGAGTCGGTAACATATACAATTAATCTAATTTAAATACTTAAAAATATCCTAGGAGTATAAATGTATTGTCCTTCAAATATAATTTAAATACTTAAAAATATCTTAGGAGTATAAATGTATTGTCCTTCAAATAATTTAAATACTTAAATATACGTGCATTAGAATGACATGACTTATTTTGAATAGTAAGTCTAGGATATAGGAGTATACTTAGTTAAGTATTTAAATGTTTTGAAGTATTTAGAAAAAATAAAAGTTGAAAAAGAGAGTGCGTCTGTGGGGTGGGCAAGTTCCAAGAATATTCGATCATAAGGCGATTGTGTATTGCTGCTCAAGGTGTTACATATATGCAATTCATGCAAAATTCCAAGCACAAACTTGAAACGCGACTAAAATACAAAAGTAAGGAGAAAGCGTGGTATTATTTTATTAGTATATAATTAATCGAAACATGTACATGTACATATGGTATATACATATATAGTTGGATTCCAAATACATGTGGGGTTGCATTCATAAAGTCGTGTTGACGAACCCACATGCCTTTTCAATACTTGAAAAGTGATTGATAACAAAATAAAAGCATCTGCATTTTAAAGAATATATTATAAAATGCTTAGGGAAGAGTTGAGATAGGGTGGAAATAAGAAAGTGCAGAAAGAGTGTAACGAAAAATAGTGAATTTTGTCATTTAAATAAATATAAAATTTATATTGAGATATTTGAAATAGGTAAGGATAAACTTATGATAAAAGAAAATGAGTAATGTTTTCTTAAAAGATCTAGAGTGTTAAAGTCCACAAAGTTCGTTTGGAAATGTAGTTGGGTATAGTGTCAGATAGGGTACATGGTGATACAATTGTATTGAAAATTTTCTATTTTTATTTTATGCACAAAAAAATAAATAAACTTTAATAATGTACCCTAAAAATCTCTGACAACAGCCCATATAGAGGCCCAAATGCACAATCTTAAAAAAGGGCGCGGTCACCCACCGATCTATTGAGGACACCCACGAGATGAGAACACACACAATTGAGATGAGGACACCCACCTGAAAATCCCAAAATTACCCTTCTCCACATTAAAATCCTAATCCTTCTTCATTTCTGAAAAATTTCAGTACACCCACCTCCATCTTCTCTCTCCCTCCCTTTCCTCCAACGAGCGGCGCCGCCCCTTCCCTCCCGCGAGTAGCACCACCCCTTCCACTCCGCAGCTGTGCCGGCCGCTCTTGTCCTGCGCGCGGCCACCGCCCTCCAATCGGCCGCCCACCTCCTCCATCCCCACGTCGCGGCCGCCACCGCCCACGACCTCCCTCCCCAGCCACGTTCGCAACGGCCGCCTCCCTCCCCAACCACATTCGCAGCGGCCACCGCTGCCCAGTCCGCACTCACCTCTCCTTCGCGGCAGCGAACAGCGCATCCCCTCTTCGTCGTCGTTCGCACCCCTCCCTGTCGCATCCCGAGAAACGTCGTCGCCGCTCGTTTCAGGTAAGATTAGGGTTTTTGAAAAATTTAGGAAAATTAGGGTTTTTAGAAGTTCGGGAATTATTTTCGGACATATTGAGTTTGTTTTGGAAATTTTTTCGAACAATTAGGGTTTGTTTTGAAAAAAAATTCGAACATTTTGTATTTGTTTTGGAAAAAATTTCGAACAAGGTGTTCGATTTTTTTTTTGGGACAAATTTAAGTTGTTTAGGAATTTTTTTCGAACATATAGAGTTTGTTTTGTAAAAAAATTCGAACATCCGACCTTTGTTCGCTTAAAATTTTCGTACACATTAAGACTTTTTTTTTTCTTTTTTCGAACATTTTACCTCTGTTTCTGTTGTTTTCTTTTGAAATTTGGATGTTTTTGGTGGTGGTGGAGGAAGATTTTTGGGGGCAGTGGTGGTGGTGGGGAAGATTTTTGGTTGGTGTTGGTGGTGGAAAATATTTTGTTGATTAATACAACGGTGAGTGTACTCATCTTTCGTTTTTTTTTTTAATTTACACTAAGGGTATATGGGACATTTTGCAAGCTCTCTAGGATGAAAAAAAAGTTTGGTGGGTGTCCTCAATAGGTTGGTGTGTGTCTATAACCGCGCCCCTTTTTTAAGGTCTGCAAAAGTTGAAGCATACAATACAACCTCATTATTTTATTCCTCTTCTACGACTTTGTTTGTCTCATGCAATCGAAATACCTATGTAAAAATTAAGTTATGAATTGGTGATTAATTATTAAAAGGGATGTGTTTTTTTATAAATTTCTGGCATACTCCTAGACCGTTTTTAAAAAAAATGAGGATTTAGTGGAATCAATTGTAATTGTAATTTCATTCAAATGTTATGTAACTATTTTTTTTCAAGTTACATCAAATTGTTTATTACTCCATACTAACTGTTTGCATCGATTTTAAGACACGAGCTGTTTATTGATATTTAAAGTTATAAAATTATTTTTTAATGTGGATTAAATGGTCGATTGAAGTGAACAAATTGAAATATTTTTATCTAGAAAAAGTAATGACATGTATAATATTAAAATATTTGAAAGTGATAATTAAAAGAAAATAAGTTGTTTTATTTCTGTTATGTGAAATGTCAAAAATAAGTGAGGGACAAAATCATTTTGACAAATGTCAAATCTGAGTGAGGACGGTGGAATTAGTATTTAATAGTTTAAATTAAACTTATATTAACTACATTTCAACTCTAAATTGTTTGATAATTTAGATTAAGGGTAGATTATACTTTAAAATTTATAAAATTAGTCTAATTCGTCCCATTTTAAACATGGTTTAATATCTTTCGTATACCAATTTTTAGATCTTGAATCCGCACATAATTCGACACTATTTGGATAAAAAATATTCCGCATTCATGTCACGTTTCATAATTTAAGTTATGGAAGTACAATTTTCCTTTCATATTAAAATTTAATTGTAATCGATTCTCTAATTTCCTCCAGTTCATTCCATGCATGCCCACCATCATCATGAGCAATTGAACATCCAATAACTCATTCTGCAAAATAATTTACACAATTCAACAACAACAAAAAAATAATTGCAGAGCACCCATTCTCAATTGTAAAAAAATCCATTTCAATTGGAGATCATTTGCAACAAATGATGACAATAAAAAATTCACGCTGCAGCACATTTATGCATAATTTATACAGTACATAGTTAGAGGGAGAGAAAGTGTTTTAAAAGGGTAAAATGCAAATATAGTCCAAGAGAATTAATGCTCACGAAAATGGTTCCATTTTGAGCAAAAAAGGTCCCGCGAGATTTTTCCGTCAAAAACTAACGGAATTGTGAGTGTGAGGCACACACGCCGTTAAGTTCAAAAACGGGAAAATGCAGATTTGGTCCCAAGAGATTCGTGCTCACGAAAATGGTCCCATTTTGTTCAAAAAAGGTCCGACGAGATTTTACCTTCTAAAATAAAATCTTCAAATGCTCGGTTTCAATCAAATGCTCCAAAATCACATCTAATTCTAAAAAAGACCTATAAAATCTTCCCCAAATAAAACCACACGAATCCAACTTGAAAATTCAGGAAAAATTGAAGCCGAAACACTCATTAAGCATTCCCAAATCGCAAACCCTCACTTAAATTCCTCAAATCGTAAACCCTCACTTAAAACCCCCAAATCGAAGCAGACAAACCACATTCTCTAAAATTGCACGTCAAATCGTTCTTGATTTTTTTTTCTCTATCTCAATTATTCTTTTCTTTTGTTGGGACTGGTGGTCTGTGCCGCTGATCACCATGGGTTCGGGGTGTGGTATTACTTGAATCGAATTTTATAATTTGAGATATATTCTCAAAATTTTAAAAACCAAATCTAATGATTTGATTTTGAAGGGATGATTATTTTGTTTGAGAGGGCTTAACATGTAAAATGAATTTTTGGAAGATTGACTTCCGATTTTCTGTCAATATGAAGAGCCTATTAATGATAGATATATGTATACATTTTTTTTAGTATCTTTAATTTAAAATTTTGATGGAATTTGTAATTTGAATTTCTTCAAAATTTACGTTTTAAAAACTATATCTGATATTTTTTAAGAATTTATATGATAAATTTTTATGATTTTATAAATAAAATAATAATATCGTCAAATTTTAATTATTCAAATTTTTTAGTTTGACAGATTTTACATAAAATATTAATCGATTTGAAATATTTAATTTTTTTTATCTTTTTAAATGTTATAGACTTTCTATAAATTTTTCTTAATTTTTAAATTTGATATAAATTATTATCTATATGTTTTTCAAATTTACACAAATTATAATTTGATTTGAAAAAATATGCAATGTGTCATTTTTTCTCATTTTTTGTTTTGGGACCATTTTTGCAATATTATATACTTAACGGAAATCGTTAAGTATTTAACGGTTGGGACCATTTTTGTAAAAAATGGAACAAAAAAAAAAACGTGGGACCAAAATTGTTTTTAAAAATTCTCGTGGGACCAAACTTGTATCTTACCCTGTTTTAAAATGAAGTGAATAGTCAATTTTTTTTATTGAGAGCCTAACAACACAATAAATTATTTTACAGATAATTTATTATGATAATGTTAGGCTTCTTTAAAAAGTCATCATACATTGAATTATCCTAGACTTCCTAGTATTCATATGATTTGTCGTAACAAAAAGTATCTTTTCGTTGAAAAAATCATCAAATTAAGCCTAACTGCTAAACAATATCGATAAAATTCTACATAAATCGATTCAAAATCCAATCAAGATTCGTGTTGTACAAAATCAAGCCATGCAAATCCATACATGCTTCTCTTCGCCAACTATATATATAAACACCAACGACAAGTCCAAAATATATCAAAAAAAAAAAACCCCAAGATAAAGATGATGACACCCCTCTTCCTATTAGCCACTCTCTCATTGGCTTTCTTATGCAACTGTCAAGCTGATTTGATATCAACCGTTTGCTCTCAAGCCCCCAATCCCCGCTTATGCATTCAAGTCCTAAAATCGGACCCACATTCTCGTGGGGCTGATCTTACAAGTTTGGGTCAAATCGTAATTAACCAAGAACACTATAAGGGTAGCTAAGTCATTTGACAAGGGCAAAAACAAAGGAGTAGGCCATGTATGTATTGAAACATGCAACATGGCCATTGATGACTTAGCTAGAAGAATGCTCCAAATTATTGAGGAAATTCAATGAAGGGAGGAAACGTGGGTCGTGGGCATTAACTAATGTCGTGACGTGTGATGATGCATTCGAAAATAATATTGAGCCTGTTAAGGTTCAGAAGGCCAGTAAAAAAGCAAAGGATCTCATTAACGTTCTTCTAGTTATTGCTAATAGTTTGTAAGTTTTTTTTTTTCTCTAAAAAATTGTTTATGATATTATGAGTTTTGAAGCTTGGAATAGATGTGTAATTGTGAACCTGTGATGCAATACCTGAAGCTTGCAATATATATATATAGACTTAATTACACTAAACTCTCTCGTGATTTTGAAAATGCTGTACATAATTCTCTTATCATTTGGGCTGTACGAAATTTTCCTAGGATTTGTTTAAAACTAAACGAACACATATTAATTTTTAAAAAATTGAGTTAACAATTTTACCTATTTATTCTATTTTCATACCTTTTTTCTCCAAATATTGAAGTTATGAGCATGTACTATGAAGGACAGTAGAAAATAACGTGAAATTGAAAAATAGATAAAATCGATAACTCGTTTAAATTCTAAAAATAAAAGGAGAATTTGTCGAATTTAATAAACCACTGAAAGGTTTCGTGCAATTTCCAAAAAAACAAAGGGATTTGTGCAACATTCCCAATTTAGGGAGAGAAAATGAGTTATAAATACTCTTAACTAGAATAATTAAATTTAAAAAAATTAAAAGTTTCAGGGAGCTCAATGCCCTCCTCTGTATTCATCATACATGCATGAGTTGCACTTGTAGATTGACTATAAAAAAATGGTCTCGTGAAATAAAAATTAATGAATACTTCAAGGAATCTATATAAAAAAAAGTCTTTTCGCAATACTCCCTCGGTATCTTTTTATTTGTTCAATTTTATTCATTCACAAAATTAAACTAATTTATTTATTTATTAGAATATTAAAAGACTCTTGTACCCTTATTTATACCTATAAACCATAATTCTATTATTACTTGAATATTGATGCACATTGATTATTAGTACAATTTACTATGGGCAGTATGAGTAGATTTTAGTAAAATTTGCATTGTTTATTGTAGAGTGAATGAGTGATAAGTAAAAGGGACACTATTTTGGATAAAATTGAACAACTAAAAAGGAACCCATGAAGTAAATGTTAATAGTTTAAGAGTATTTAGATGCATTATATACATACTAGTTTCATATACAATAACCAAATCGAAAGAACAAGGCAATGACCAAGAATGAGTCTTTCCCTTTCCTTTTCAGAGGAGAATTCCTGGGCATGAACGTGGGTGAAAAGAGTAATGAAATGTGGGGTAAATAAAAGATGTTTGAAGGAGTTTTTTAAAAGAGTAAAAGTTATTTTTTTCAAATAAGAAAATGTTCAATTAATAATGGAACAGACGTTTATATCAAATGTTCAAACAATAATGAGACGGATGAAGTATTTTATATATCAGCATTGAATTCATGTAACTAACATAGGATTTACAGAAATGGGCTTTACTACGCGCAGCAAACAGAAAACGACCACACACATAATTAATTACTCATATATATATATATATATATATATATATATATATATATATATAGATATGTAAACAGGCACATGTGCACCATCTTTATTACACATAAACCAAACATGTTTATTACTCATATTTTGTTTAATATTTTTGCATAAGTTAGTTAATTAAAAGTACAACCCTTTAGACAATTAATTAAAAGTACACAACCAAGTGCCAAGTCACCTACCTGAATTTATCATTTAATTTTAAAGCACTATTTTAATTAATTAATTTTTTCAATGTTTTCAATCTACTGTATTACGTTTTTCAAAAATATTTTGGGTTAGAAATGCCATCGTAGAATGGGTTAAAATGAGATTTTATTTGATTAGTGAGTACAAAAAGTTTTTAGTTAAATAGACATATTTATATTCTAAATCCATGACCTCATCATAAATATTCTCTCCATCCCATTCCCATAATAAACTTCACATTTTTCTTTTTCGTCCGTCCCACAATAAACTTCACGTACACCCTTTAAAAGAGTTTAATCACTAAGAAGGACATTCCTATAGACCAATATTCAAATAAAGGAAACAAATTAAAACAATACAAATTAAGGTCAAATTAACTTGTTAATACCCAATTATGCCCCTTGATCTTATAAAACAATATTAATTCATTAATATAATTAAATTTGAAATTGAAATACCATTTTCAAGAATTTGATATTATTCAAATTCAAACTAAATTCCATTCCCCAGCTTCCGTAAATTACTCAAAATTTACCAAAATTCCAAAACTACCAAAATTTCCTAAATAGAAAAATTTCCTTTCGTATGCCCATTGACAACTAATTTCCATTCTTATTTTCACCGATTCCAAAATCATAACCCTATCTTGCTCCCACCATGGCCGCTCCGCCTTGCCACCGTAACTCTCACCGGAGTTGTTCACCGGATCGTTGTCCGTCGTCCGCCGTCTTTGTGGGCTGAAATCGTCGTCGATCTGTGGGCGATATTACAGGTTTATTCGGAGCCCTAATCGAAGGCCCAAGAATTTGCCGCTTCGACCATTCGATGTGGGTCGTCGCTCTTCGCAGGCACAGCACGGTGGCGGCAGTGCGGGCCGATCTGTTCAAAAATGTGTCGATCTCGGCGGATTTGTGGTTGCAGAGGTGAGGAGGACGAGTTATCTAAAAATTTGACTAATTTCGTTGGCCTTAATTTTGTTTCTGTATAATTTTCTCGAGATTCATTTCCTGTTAGATTTATGCACTGTATAATTTGACATAAGGAATGTGATTGTTCTTGTCTGTAGTTGGTGTTCTCTCCATCTGTTACGGTTTATGGTCAACCAGATGAAATTCATTGTCTAGAAGATTCTGAATTGAAGGCTATGAATTATGATTGGGAGAGAAGGAATTCATTAGACCGGAATTCATACAATTTGATTGGAAGAGAAGCTAGAACTGACAACAATCTACCTAATTATGATTCAGAAGAAGGGCTTTGGGATGCAGATTTAACATTGGAGTAGATTTTTTTAGAAGGAGAAGATGAAATATTCCTAAGCTTACCATGTGATCTTGATTTAGAAAATGCGGAGGTATGATGAGTTTATAGCTACTATTCTTCTTATGTTCACATCACTTTTTGAACCTTGTATAGACATTGCTTTCTAAATTTCTTAATTTTTTTAGTAGTATTGATGATAAATACAACTATTCTGAGCCTCCTCTTTCTGTTTTTGCCTTGAAAAAAAATGTCAATGAAATCTACATGGGTATTTCTTCAAAAAATTAATTTGTTTTTTTTTTTTTTATGGAGATGATAAAATATTTGTCTTGGTACGAGATTGAAATATGGTAGATAATACTAGAATCTAGCATGCTATTTGTTTCCTCTATTACCAATCTATCTTGAATATTAAGTAGAGTTCAATAGAAGAGTAGCTACTGACTTTGTGATCGGTTCAGATTCTTTGTTCTGAGATTGAAGCAACAACCTTGCAAATTGCAATGTTTTATCAGTAAAAATCAGTTTAATGGGGTGAAAATATGTTGTTCTGGTGGTTTCTTCAGCATCTGAATTCCTGCCATTTAGTTTATGCAATGTTGTTATTATGTTATATATTCAAATCATTTCTTAAATGTTAAATGTAATTTGTACTCCTTTCTATGCAGGAGAACTTTTAGAATGAGTGCACTAGAGGTAAGATGTGTACATTTATCTATCTTCATAAGTATATTCATTATTTGCTACTCTTATATTGATAGACAACAAGGGGGTCGATATCCGTGTCCGTCAAGGTGCTCAGGTCTTGGGCTATCATTATGTTTGTAATAATATGTGTTGGACTATTTTATTCATTTAAAATTGTGATTTTCAGTTCAATGTTCAGATAATTTCATTCAATGAAGGGCTTGTGGATACACTAGAGGAGGCAAAGAAAGCGCTTGGGTGACTTTTAGATAGAGGTCGATTACACAATTTATAAAAGTGAGACAATAATTTAACTGTGGCATATGATTTGTATAAAATATTTAGAAATACGTTTTTTTTTAATGTTGCATATTATTATTTGTATGAAGGCATATGCAACATAATATTTGCATATGTTATTGACCATATGCATCCGTTTTTTACATATATGTTTATATATTTGCATATTATATATAGATGACATATATTGTCAAATATATAAATTATTTATGTTTCAAGTCAAAGAGTATCTTTTATATTTTTCATATGTTAATAGAATTGTTCTTAATCAAACCCTTGTTCTATTGCACATTATCAAGAATTTTAAGTTATATGCAACATATTTTAGCATATGTCAACAAGAATATGTAACAATGTTTTGCATATATACATATATACATATATATATATATATATTTATATTTTCAATGGAATCAGATTAGTGAGTTGTCACCAAATCATTATCTACACAATCAATTATAATTTAAAATAAATAATGAAAATTTATTAATCTATTTTAAAAATAAATACTTATTAAATTGACCCGTTCAACAAATAAAATTATCCCATTCTATATTAATTTTTTAAAATAAAATTAATATTTTATAGTAACATTTATTACAAATATATTGTTCTATTGAATATTATCACGTATTTTAAGTTATATGCAACATATTTTTTTTGTATATGTAACAATTTTTATCGAATTATATATTCTATATTAATTTTTTAAAATAAAATTAATATTTTATAACATTTATTACAAATATATTGTTCTATTGCATATTATCACGTATTTTAAGTTATATGCAACATATTTTTTTGCATATGTGAACAAGAATATGTAACAATTTTTTTTACAAATCATTATCCACATAATCAATTACTATAATTTAAAATAAATAATTGAAATTTATTAATATATTTTAAAAATAAATATAAATATTTGACATTCAAATAGATTTTTATAATATCTTATCCCTAATTTTCATTAAGATTTTAAATTTGGGAAGAATATCAATCGGCTCAATTAAAGCTTCCGTGTATATACTTAGTTTTATTAATGTTTGACTAACTAATTAAAATATCTAATTAATTAATTAAGAGGGTAGTTTTGTACATGTACAGTTGATTTTGTCCTTATTTGAATTAAAACAAAAAGTTGTCTTTCTATATAAATTCTATAGGTGAAATGTCCTTATGAACAATTCCCCCCCTTTAAAATGGAAACTCTCCATAAATTCCACCTTCACAATATTCACAATTCTACACAAAATATCATTATTTTTGGGTCCATACATACACACAATCTAACTCATTTATTTACTTTATACATAAAGCTTTACTAAATTACACATCAATATCCTACTTATTACTTAACTTTCTTAAAAAGCCCCTCACTAAAATTCTGTCATATCATCATTTCAATAAAAACCTAGTATAATGAATTTTCAGGAGCCGCAGATAAATGTTTTTCTTGATATTATACCCATCGAAAAAATTCATATTACAAAATCCGTTATCCCTGTGTTAATTGAAGCATAATATTTCTGATTCTATTAAGAATCGAGATTTTACTATTTCAAAAAAAAAAAAAAAAAAGGCATAATATCCCCCATGTACTCGAGTGATAATGAAAATACCTTTTACTGTTTCAAAAAAAAAAAAAAAAAAGAATCAAAATTTAAAAAAGTAATTGAGTCTTGATTTCAACTATAGTTTTAATACGATCATAAACTCTACTCAAAGTGAACAACAACAACAAAACCTAGATCAAAATTGAGCACAATGTACATGTACCATCTTAACTCAAATATGATCACAGAAAATGTGAAGAATAGCAACAAATACAACAAATTGTTGTATTTGTATTTGTTGTTATTCTTCACAGAAAATGCCTCTCATTTTCATTCAAGGGCCCGTCCCAAATTCGATCTCGATCGTGAATGTAATTCCCAAAATCCACAGTGCAAAGAGTTTCTTTCATCAATTTAATTACTTCATTCATTTCAATTTTATTCTTTATTGGGCACCATTATGTAGCCAATAAAGTTATTGCTGTGAGATCAAATGTTATGTGTATCAAAATATAGAGGAGATTTTGGTAGAGGAATTTGAACTTTAGGTGTCTAAATTTGTTACTGCACTATATTCAATTAGATAAGAATTGGATCATACTTTGATAAATGTGAATGTACTATGTTTAATGTTTGATTAGTATTTTGAAAAAAATTAAAAATTACACAACTAATTTCTGATAGGGATATGTGTGTTTCAGCATATGCATTGGGAGATCAATCAGTGACAGTTGAACAAGTGAACCATAAAGTTTCCCCTGCTGGGGCACTTTTCCCATCTGAGTTCCATTTTTCTCGCACATAAAATTTTATTTAATATTTTTCATTTTTTGTTGTTCTTTATTATTAGTCATGACTCATATGTAAATTTTCAAACTTACATCGCAGGTGAATTGGTGAGTGTCTACTTGACTGGAAAGAATTGTCAAACTTCTTGAGAATAGTTCTTACTTTGTTGTCACCATATTTGATGTTACTTTGCGGCCACAACTTTATATAACTGGTGCAGTTGAGGTAAATAAATTATTTATCTCCACACAAAATTCATTGCTTTTCTATTGTTTGTTTCTTACAAATAGATAAGCTCCACATTTTCACCACTATCACACATTTCTTTTCCACATCTTAAAAGAGAAAAATGTTACAAGTAGATAAGCTCCATTTTTGTTATCTGTTTGTCTAAAATTTCAATAGTACTTAGTAATTTCTTTTTCGATCCGCTTAACACCATTGTGTTTGTGGTTGTTCCCTTCCAAAGCAAAGTAAGAATTCATTAGCATTTTTAAATTTATTAATTTATGTAGCTACTTAGACTATTGTAGGAAGTTAATTCCCAACTTTAATTCCTTCAAATTTACAGTAGCTAGCTAGCTAGATCTTATCCAATTTTTTATTTGGTTAGAATTTATTTTTCTTAGAGAAGAGTCGTTGACATATGGGTTAAAACTGGAGCATATTGCTCAAAGTATTGGATCTTGACTGATTAATGTGGGTGTTTGTATTCGTAGTGTCGGAAATACTATGAATTTGAATCTGAGGCTTACATCTATTGTACTCCGTAATACTTTTTAAACTTTCTTAAGCTTAATCAGGAGTAGAATTTTGTTGTTGTGATGAGTTGCTGACACGTAAGAAGAGGCAACTCAGTGTCGATTCTTCAATGAAATCTTTCTTATGGTGCAAATGATTCACCCCCAGATAAACACATTGATTTTTATTTTTCTCTGAAGTTGATTATGTTTATCGAATTACAAATATTTTTTGTTGTTGCTTTTTTTCTGTTTTCCTTTTAGATTTATAGAATACTCATTCTGGAATGTTGGGAGTTTGGGCTATACTGATAAATCTCATAAGGATTTCAGGTACTTTCTGTAAATTCTTCGCACCCATGTAGTTCAATTTTTTGACCAATTTTTCAATTTATAGAATACCTAATTTGGAATCGTTGAGAATTCCTACTTCATTGATAAATCAAATACATGTATTATAGGTACTTATTTTAAATTATTCATCCCAAGTAGTTCAACAGATTAATTGTGTTGTGTACCATAGGTATTTCGATTATCTAATAGTTCTGTTTCTAATGATCAGTATTTATACACCACCGCTTATGTGGATTTTTTAAATGAAAAAACGAAATGACAATGATGTCTAGAAAGAAAAAAACGATTCTTTAGAGTGGTAATTTAGATCATTGACAGTTTCTATTTATTTATTGTTCCTTCAATAAAATTCTTCAGCTATTTATTTAGTTTTTAGAACTGATCGAGTAAGAGTCTTCTGTTTATTACTATAGTTGTAAGAGGATCTATGTTATCAGACTTGGAGAAGAGGTAAAGAATTTCAATATGGGAGAAAATCTGAGATTAATGCCTACATGTATATGTCTAGACGAAGTCCTCTGATTTCTTTTACTGTGTTAGATTTTTGTTTTGACACGGTTAATATTTATGTTTCGACAACATACACAAAAACAATTTAATTTTTCGATATTTATTATGATATACCTAAATATATTTGAATTTCATATTTGTTAACAACTTAAGCTCATAAATGTCATCATTGTAGCATTGTTCTTGCAACATACAGTAAATGTGTTAGTAGATGTAGTGCTTAGTTGTGAAAAAACAGAAAGTGGTTCAAATTCCACCCCAAAATATGGCCTTTACAAACTATTTTTCCCCTTTAAATAAATATATTGTTGTACTTTCTAAGTAATAATTGACTGTACATGTTATATAGTACTAAATTTTTTTTTTTTTTTTTGTATGCAGAATAAGGTTTTAATTATGCATCATGCTCTAGAGAAAATGAGAGGCTCCCATCCTGTACAAGAATGTCTCGTGCAAGAGATCGGAGCCATTGGAATTTGGATTCACAAATGCGCGTGTGGGGATCTAAGGGCTCCCCATGCAGAGGACCCTCCAATCCAAGTCCCTTCACTATTTATTCTCATGTGTTCTAAGTTTTGTATATATGATTATAAATCAAATAATTTTGTGTTATTTAAATTAATATTGGGATAATTGTAATGTGTTGGGTATTTGGACCATAATGCTTTGTTAATTGATACTTCCTTTGTCCGTCTATAAGTTTTTCATTACTTTTTGGCACATAGATTAAGAAAAAGTGATTAAATAATAGATATAGTACAAGTGATGTGATGTGATGTGATTGGGAGAAGGAGAAAGATAGAGAGAAAAAGCAATATACTGTATAAAGTGATGTGTAAGAAAAACTACTTACCAAAAAGAGTATGAGAAGCTTATAAGCGGACGTACCAAAATGGTAAAATGAAAAGCTTATAGGCGGACGGAGAAAATATAATTTTTTGACTTTAATCTCGAGTACAATTAAAATGTCTACATGTATTATTATTTTTTAAAATCAATATTATAGATTTATAGTATTGGAATTGTTATACTTATATGCCCGTGAACCATAATCATTTTATGGGAGAGAGTGTTACACACTCAAGCGACACATTCTCCCTTAGCATTAGTTCCACTTCCTTCCTCTTCTTCTTCTCGTCCTCTCGTTTCCCGTCGCCTAAGGAGATTAACAGCTCCTGAAGACTCTTCTAGTGAATTATGGAATAAGGTCTCTTCTCATTCTACCCTCACCTCATTAGAACTTAAGGCGATAAGACGAAAGTGCCACAATGTCTCCGATTTTCTCTTTGACATGGCTCTTCCTGAGGAGAGGCCGAACTTCTTTTGTCATCCTTCGTTGCCCTTTTTTAAAGCACACATCGATTGTGGGATCCGTTTTCCCATTTGCCCTTATCTTACCAAAGTATGCCGACTCTTTAACATTTCGGTGGCTCAAGTTAATCCTTCATCTACAAGGACTTGTTTATCCTTCTATATCCTTTTAAGATATTATGGGGGTAATCCTAGTTCCGAGATGTTCGTAGCTTGTCATGAAATTAAATTAAAGGAGGGCTTCTTTTATTTTAGCTCCCGGGTTAATGGTCCTCCCAACTTCATAAAGAAACCTCCTAGTCTTGAAGGAGGGTGAAAGAAAAAATATTTCTGGGTTACCCCCAAAAGTAGGAAGTGGCCTTTTCCCTGTTCTGAATGTCAACAAACTACCCATTCTTATCCTATTATTTCGAACTCCATCGTCTCCCAAAGAGATCTAAAAATTATGGGTTCTCTAGAGGACCATGTTCACAAAGACAAAGGTCTTTTTAAAATAGCCCAACTCGTACGAGATCGGGGGGTGTTAATCCAGTCTGGTCTTGATAGCTCTGGAGCGGAACTTTCCCCCAGAGCCGGTAAAATCATCTTCTCTCATCTGTTCATGTTCTTCTCTTTTCTTAAATGTGTTTTGCTTAATCCTTCTTTTCTTTATTTTTTCAGAGTTGGACTTTATTTTCAGTTCTATCCAATTGGATGTCACTGATGTCGACGATGCTGATGAGGTCACTATGGCAGAGACCTCCCCAGTAGCTCCAGCTCCAACTACTGAAATAACTGGAGCAATTACGGTAGCTTCTCCTTTGAACTCAGCGCAACCTGTTCAGATGGCCGGGTCTATTCTTCCTGTTCTTTCGACTGAAATGGCCTAAAATATTACACCCTCTGGAACTCTTCCTCCTGCTCCAGCTCGTGATCGAAGTAAGCGCCGTGCTTCTGGTAATGGCGATAAAGTTCCTTCAAAGAAATCCAAGTCTCATCGTGTTCGCTCAGATACAGCTATTCCCAGGAAATCCTCCAAAGACCTCTTCACTATGGAGATCCCCAAAGCAGTCTCTGAATTGAGAGGCGAGGGGAGCACTTCTTTCATCAAAGCCATTCCAACTTCAGATGACAAGTGTTTGTTTCGAGAACACTCTATTTCTCAACTTTGGAGGACCTCTTCCGAGCTCTTTACTCAGGTAGTTCCTCCTCACATTTATCCTCAAATTTTCGTACTTGTCTTTATGCCTTTATTATCTTGTTATCATTATGATGGGTGTTCTTTTCTCAGTTCATGTCCGTTCAAGGTATCTTATTAGACAAGACTGAAACCTCAGAGGATGTAGAACGCCTCCGATCGGAACTAGCCGAAAAAGACGAAGAAGTTCAAAAGGCAGCTGCTGATCTTAATTTGCTCACCACTCAAAATGCGGAGCTAAAAGGCAAAGTTGAAGAAACTTGGGAGCTGGCCGAGAAAGCTCGTTCTGATCTGATCTCCCAGCACCAGGAAGAGATATCAGCCTTTAAAGTTCAGCACGAGAAAGCTCTAGAAGAATCTTTTAACCAAGGGCAGCGACGAGGCGTAGACAACTATCGTCAGAGACTGCTAACAACCTCCATTGGCCAAGAATTCCTTCGAGATCTCCATTTGGGGCTGATTGAGGCTTATCAACTTATTCCCCACTATGTTCGGGATATGAACCCCCATATTGGTCATTTTATTACTCATGGAGTTAAGTCTACCTTAGCACAGGCAAGGGAACAGGGTTTCAGGCCCTCCATTGACACTGGTCTAATTATTAAAAGTTTGAAGCCTTCTCCTTTCTTTCGTGGAGATATCAATGTAGGGACTGATAATGCATGGTGGTTGCTTGTGATCCAGAAAGCGGCCTTAAAATTGGCTTTTGAGAAAGAATTGGATCCTGAAGTACCTGCTGTCTCGCCATTGATCTATGACATTTTTTCTCCTCGTCAGGTCGCGTCTTCATCTTCTGACCCTTTGCCGAATCTTCCTCCACTGGAAGGATCTAGTACTCCAGATTTGGGGCTCTCGAACCCTGAAGAAGAGGCAGCTCCTGCATCTAATGCTCAGACTTAATATTCTTGCAATTCCGGGGCTTGTATGCTCCTTTTATTGTCTTACTCTGTATCTTTCATTATTGTACTCTTTGACTTCCTTGTATTTTTTATTTCTCTTTTTGTGTATGGTTATGATCTCATTGTTAATGTGAACTCTATCTTTTTGAACTGCTTCTGTTCTCAATGGTTTATGCTTGTATTGCTATTGATTTTTTTTTTCTAAGTAAATAATTTTTCGGATCTCGAACTCAGATCTTGAGTTCTCTTCTCATCCTTAAATTTTTTCTAAGTAAATAATTTTTCGGATCTCGAACTCAGATCTTGAGTTCTCTTCTCATCCTCAGAAAAAATTGAAATTTTTCCTAATTAAATAATTTTTCGAATCTTGAACTCAGATCTTGAGTTCTATTCTCATCCTCAGAAAAAATTGAAATTTTTTCTAAGTAAATAATTTTTCAGATCTCGAACTCAGAACTTGAGTTCTCTTCTCTTTCTCAGAAAAAAATTGAATTTTTTTCTAAGTAAATAATTTTTTGGATCTTGAACTCAGAACTTGAGTTCTCTTCTCTTCCTCAGAAAAAATTGAAATTTTTCCTAAGGGGGTGTTTACTTTGGGTTTTGGGTGGTTTTAAAAACCAGATTTTTGAAATCCTGGTTTTTGAAATCCCAATAAATAGTAATATGAGTGTTTCTTTTGAGTTTTGGAATAGTGAAGGATTTAAATTTATGTCAAATCAAGTTATAAGATTGAGTGAATTTGTATTATTATATTATTGTTTGATGAGATTATAATGATTGGTTAAGTGTGTAATGATTAAATGTATTATATTATTGTATTATTATATTATTATATTATTGTTGAGAAAAAATATAATGATTGAAGTAATATTATATATATATATATATATATATAACTTTATATCAAATCAATATGTTTGATAGGGGTGGTTTTGAGTGGATTTTGAAAACCGCTTTTTAAATCCCGAAGTAACACGGGTTTTGGATCTTGAAATCCAAAACCTGGTTTTTAAAACCAAAAGTAAACTTGCCCTAAGTAAATAATTTTTCGGATCTCGAACTCAGAACTTGAGTTCTCTTCTCTTCCTCAGAAAAAAATGAAATTTTTCCTAAGTAAATAATTTTTCGGATCTCGAACTCAAATCTTGAGTTCTCTTCTCTTCCTAAAAAAAAAATTGAAATTTTTTCTAAGTAAATAATTTTTCGGATCTCGAACTCAGAACTTGAGTTCTCTTCTCATCCTCAGAAAAAATTGAAATTTTTTTTAAGTAAATAATTTTTCGGATCTCGAACTCAGAACTTGAGTTCTCTTCTCTTTCTCAGAAAAAAATTTGAAATTTTTTCTAAGTAAATAATTTTTCAGATCTCGAACTCAGAACTTGAGTTCTCTTCTTTTCCTCAGAAAAAATTGAAATTTTTCCTAAGTAAATAATTTTTTAGATCTCGAACTCAGAACTTGAGTTCTCTTCTCTTCCTCAGAAAAAATTGAAATTTTTCCTAAGTAAATAATTTTTCAAATCTTGAACTCAGATCTTGAGTTCTCTTCTCTTCCTCAGAAACTAAGTAAATAAATTTTCAAATCTCGAACTCAGAACTTGAGTTCTCTTCTCTTTCTCAGAAAAAATTGAAATTTTTCCTAAGTAAATAATTTTTCAAATCTTGAACTCAGATCTTGAGTTCTCTTCTCTTCCTCAGAAACTAAGTAAATAAATTTTCAAATCTCGAACTCAGAACTTGAGTTCTCTTCCTCAGAAAAATTGAAATTTTTCCTAAGTAAATAATTTTTCAGATCTCGAACTCAGAACTTGAGTTCTCTTCTCTTCCTCAGAAAAAAATTGAAATTTTTCCTAAGTAAATAATTTTTCGGATCTCGAACTCAGATCTTGAGTTCTCTTCTCTTCCTCAGAAAAATTGAAAATTTTCCTAAGTAAATAATTTTTCGGATCTCGAACTCAAAACTTGAGTTCTCTTCTCTTCCTCAGAAAAAATTGAAATTTTTCCTAAGTAAATAATTTTTCAGATCTCGAACTCAGAACTTGAGTTCTCTTCTCATCCTCAGAAAAAATTGAAATTTTTTTCTAAGTAAATAATATTTCAGATCTCGAACTCAGAACTTGAGTTCTCTTCTAATCCTTAGAAAAAATTAAATTTTTTTCTAAGTACATGATTTCCTCATTTATACTCTGCATGTAAAGAACAATTATTTGTTCTTAAAGAGTTGTATTTTATACTCTTATTTGAGTTGTTTATACTCCTTGGGGAGTTGTTTATACTCCGAATATAAGGAGCAGTATTTGCTCATTCAGAGTTATATTTTATACTCTTATATGAGTTATTTATACTTCGAATATAAGGAGCAGCACTTGCTCATTCAGAGTTATATTTTATACTCTTATATGAGTTATTTATACTACTCGGGGAGTTCATTCAAATCTAGATACTTTCATATTAATAAGATAAAAAGGAACTGCTCTCACCAGCTCCTTGTTTCATTGAAATTTTCAAAGTGCAAGCTATTACAAAAGTCTTTCGTACTTGAATACATCATCCAATTCATAAACAAAGAAAGATGACAAAATAAAGATTTCAGATCTTGCCTGTTTCTTAATAGTAGTACGTGCCACCTTCTTCCCATCTTCTCTCATCAGCTTGTATGCTCCTCCTCTTAGCACTTCACTCACAATGAATGACCCTTCCCAATTTGGCTCCAACTTCTTCACTGGCTTTAGCGCATCAACTCTCCTGAGAACCATGTCCCCTTGATCAAATTTTCGCATTTTCACTCGCTTATTATATTCAGCTCTGATCTGGCTCTTGTACGCCTCGGCCCTGAGACGTGCTATCTCCCTTTCTTCTTCTACCAGATCCAGATTCTCTTTCATCAAGGCGGAGTTTTGGACTTCATCATAAAACATGATTCGGTGGGACTCGGATCCGACCTCCACTGGGATCACTGTTGCCGCTTCATAGACCAAGTTGAAGGGTGTCTCTCTTGTAGCTGTTTTGGGACTGGTTCTGTAGGACCAAAGAACAGAATCCAGCTCCTCTGGCCAACTTCCTTTCTTCTTCTCCAATCTAGCTTTGATTCCTTCAACTATGGTTCTATTAGTCACTTCCACTTGGCCATTGGCTTGAGGATGTGCTACTGATGTGAACCTTTGCTTGATTTTTATCTTTTCACACCAGTTCCTGATAGCCTTACCACTGAACTGAGTTCCATTGTCTGAAACAAGGACTCTAGGGATCCCATATCTGCAACAAATATTTTTCCATAAGAACTTTTGAATGTTGCTCTCATCAATCGTGGCTACTGCTTCAACCTCCACCCACTTACTGAAATAATCCACAGCCACAATTAGAAAGGATCTCTTTCCTGATGCTTTAGGGAACTTCCCTACAATGTCAATTCCCCACTTATCAAAAGGGCATGGGGAGTACATAACTCCAATTTCTTCTCCAGGAACATGGATAAGAGGTCCATGCTTTTGACACTTATCACACTTTCGTATAAGCTCCTTGGCATCTCTAAGCATCTTTGGCCAATAATATCCAGCTCTTAAGATTCTCCTGACCACGTCTCTGAACCCTGTGTGGCTTCCTCCGCATCCTTCATGGATCTCTCGAATAACATAGTTTCCTTCTTCATTAGTTATACACTTCAAATATGGCTGTGAAAATGATCTCTTGTACAGATCCTTTCCTATCATGCAATACTTTGCAAATATTGCTCTCTTGGGAACTTCAGGTTGATCAAGCCTCTGCCCTGTTTTCAAGTAGTGAATAATTGGAGCTCTCCAATCTTCACTCTCTGCTTCTTCTTCCACTGAACTAGCTAGCTTTGCTAAGTAACCAGCCTTGACATTTTTTGCTCTTGGTATATGCTCCAAAGAGAACTCCACAAATCTTGACTTGATATTTTCCACCATTTTGACTTACTTGATCATCTTTTCATCTTTCTTCTCATATGATCCAGCTACTTGCTGAGCCATCAACTGAGAATCTGAAAAAATCTTCACTTTCTGCGCTCCCAAATCTGCTAACATTCTCATCCCCCTCACCAGAGCTTCATACTCCTATTCATTGTTTGAAGCCTTGAAGCCAAATTTGATAGCGAATTGCAACTCTTCTCCTGTTGGAGTAATGATCATTAATCCAACTCCACTTCCCATCATGGTAGAGGATCCATCTACATAAGCTGTCCATTCCTCCAACTCTATGTTCCTCGTAGTCTCTTGAATAAAGTCTGCTAGAGCCTGAGCCTTAATAGCAGTTCTTGGTTCAAACTCTATGTCATACTCACTTATTTCCACTGCCCATTTTACCATACGCCCTGACAGATCGGGTCTTCCCATCGTCTGCCTCAAAGGTAGGTTTGTTCTCACCATCACTTTGTGAGCTAAAAAATATGGTCTAAGTCTTTTAGCTGTCACCATTACTGCCAATGTTGACTTCTCCATTTTTGAGTATCTCTCTTCTAGTCCTTGAAGCATCTTACTCACATAATATATTGGCCTCTGATAACCTCCCTCTTCTCTTAGGAGAACAGAGCTTAGGGAATGTTCTCCTACAATGAAATATAAGAACAGTGTCTCGCCTGAGACTGGTTTAGTAAGCAATGGCAAGGCTGAGAGATGATCCTTCAGTTCCTGAAAAGCTTTTCTACATTCCTCGCTCCACTCGAATTTAGATCCTTTCCTCAAAATTTTGAAGAAGGGCAGACTCCTCTTTGCAGATCTAGAGATGAAACGGCTGAGAGCTACTACACGGCCATTCAACCTCTGAATCTCTCTTATACTCCTGGGCTCTTGCATCTCTAGAACAACTTTCACTTTTTCCTTGTTCACTTCAATTCCCCTTGGGGTAACCATATACCCCAAGAACTTTCCAGACTGAACTCCAAAGGCACACTTCGCGGGATTAAGCTTCATGCCACTTGCTCTAATTACCTCGAAAGTCTCTTCCAGATCTTTCACATGATCTCCTTCTTTTAAGCTTTTCACCAGCATATCGTCTACATATACTTCCATGTTTCTCCCTATTTGATTTCGAAAAATCGAATCCACCATCCTCTGATAAGTAGCCCCCACATTCTTCAGACCAAAGGGCATGTCTGTGTATCTGTATGTTCCACAGCACACCACGAAGATAGTCTTTGCTTCATCTTTGGGATCCATTTTGATTTGGTGATAGCCCTGATAAGCATCCATCATTGAGAGCAGCTCGCATCCCGATGTGGAATCCACCAGTTGATCTATTCGAGGAAGTGGATAGTGATCCTTTGGGCAAGCTTTCTTGAGATCCCTGAAATCTATGCACATTCTCCATTTTCCAGCTCCCTTAGAAACCATTACTGCATTGGAAAGCCACTCGGGGAACTGGATCTCCACAATGTGTTTTTCTACTAATAGTTTGTCTATCCTTCTCTGGACCAAACCTCCTCAGCTTCTGCTTTACTGGTTTCACTTGTGAACTCACATTTAAGTTGTGCATGGCCAGAGCTGGATCTATCCCTGTGAGGTCAGCTGAATGGAATGCGAAGATATCAGAGTTAGCTCTAAGACATTGAACTAATTTTTGAGCCACTTCATGACTCATCTGAGTTCCGATTTTGGTTGTGCAACCTATTTTGTGAGGCAACAAATCTACTGCCATAGTTTCTTCTTCGGGTCTGATCTGCAAATGAGGATCTTCTTCCATCATTTCTCCTTCTTTCATCCTTTTCCCCACAGGATCATCCCCCCTACCTTGATCTTTTTTAAACACCTTATCCGCCTGATTCACAGTGTCCACATAACATCTCCTGGAACTGGTCTGATCACCAAGAACTTCCCCCACCTCTTCTCCAACTGGAAACTTCATTTTTCATGTAAAAGGTGGACACCACCGCTTACAATGAGTTCAGAGATGGTCGTCCTAGGATCACATTGTAAGAAGAGGGAGCATCCACAATCAAGAACTCCACCATCCTTACTCTTTGTAATGGTTGTTCTCCTATCCGAAGTTGTAAAGTAACTTGCCCCCAGGGTTGGATAGCCCCTCCAGTAAAACCATACAAGGCTGTCTTTACTGGCACAAACTTCACATTCAGGTCCATCTTATCAAAGCATTCTTTGAACATGATGTCAGAAGAGCTTCCTGTATCAATGAACACCCTTGCTACATCATATCCTCCTATCTCCGTCGTGATAACCAGTGCATCATTATGTGGTTGGAGTGCACTTCCTCCGTCGGCTGGACCAAATTGGATATTTGGTGCTTTACTTAGATCTAACACGCTGTAAACTTCAGATCCCCAAGTTCTCGCTTCTCTCACAAAGGCTTTTTGCGCCCTGTTCAAATCACCATCAGTGGGTCCTCCCGCAATCATGGAGATTTTACCCCTCTTCTGTGGCGCTCCTCCTCCTCTGGGTGGCTTATGTTACTCCTTCTCCTTTCCTTTATCCTCCCTCCGACCATAACTCTTATCCCTTTCAGCTCTTACATATTCAGCTAACTGGCCTTCCTGTATCAACCTTTCGATAGCATCTTTGAGATGACGACACTGATCAGTATTGTGACCATATTCATTGTGGTACTTGCAATATTTATCTGATCTGGGATTCTTGGGACCACCTTTAGCGGAATATGGGAACTTAAACCCTGGTTTGTTCTGTACCACTTCCAACAATTCCGAAGGTTGCTTGATCAGAGGCGTGTGGTTTCGGAAGTGCCTGGTCTCCACTCTGGCATCCCTCTCCTCTTACTTACGCTTCTTGTCTCCCCCGTTCTCTCTTTTTGTGTAGGAATTTCTTACTTCTCCTTTTTTAGTGTGTTGGATTTCTTCCAAATTGATGTACTTCTCTGCTCTGGTCAGGAGCTCGTCAAACGTCAGTGGAGGACGCTTGGCCAAAGACTTAAACAGATCTCCTTCTGCTAAGCCTTGAGTAAGAGCATTAATTTTCACTTCCCCTGTTGCATTAGGCACCTCCAAGGCTGCCATGTTGAATCTTCCAAGAAAGGTCCTCAAGCTTTCTCCTGCCCTTTGCTTGAGGCTCATCAAAGATAAGAACGTCCTGAGCTGTCTTCGAGCACTCGCAAATTGGTGCAAGAAAAGGGAGCTCATCTCCGTAAAGGAACTTATGGAATTAGGAGGGAGTTGTGCAAACCATTGTTGAGCCGCTTTGGTCAAAGTTGTTAGGAACACACGACACTTGACTCCGTCAGTGTATTGGTCGAGGAGAGCTCCATTCTGGAAACGGAGGAGGTGCTCCTGAGGATCAGTAGTACCATCATACTCGTAAGAAAGTGTCTTAAAATTCTTAGGGAGTTGATCCATTAAAATCTCTGAAACAAAAGGAGATCCCACTACCCTACTTTCACTCGTAGCATTTTTCTCATACATTCCCTTCATTTCCTCCATTTCTCTTCTTAATGCCACAATCTCAGTATTGAGGCTTTCTCGGGCTGAAGATTAAAAATATTCTTCTCCCGAACTGTCCTCCTCCTCGTCATTCACAAGCAGCACTATTCTCTCCTTTCTCTTCCTAGTGCCCCTTTTAGTAGCTGCGGCCAACACCTCTGTTGATTCATTCATCACCTGATCTCTCCGGGCCATGGGGACATCTTCCGGAGGGATCTGTTCTCGCACATTCACCGTCGGGGGAGCTATGGGAGTACCTTGCGCAAGCACTCCTCTCCTGGTCAAGGCATGATCTACAACAGCAGCGATCAGATCCCTTAAACTTTCCAAAGGGAGAGTAACAACAGGTCCAGAAGAGGAAGATGGAGTTGGCACTTCCTCTCTCTAACCTTGAGGAGTATTTTCCGCCCTAGTGTCATTGGCCGGGTCAATGACAATAGTCGGATCAGTGGCAGTGGCCACGCTTTCGAAATCTCCATTCAAGTTCTTTTGCACTTGATTCTCCATCGCTAAATGAGTAGAATCATAAGAAAAATTCAATATCCTCACGAACACACATAAACAGATCCCATGACTATGGATTTTCCACAGCAGGTTGAGAGATTGACTTCTCTTCAACCATTTTTAGAAAAAGTTTGAATGAATGAAAAACCTAACGTCTTAGTCAGATTTTTCCACAGACGGCGCCATTTGATGTGACCTTGTCGAATTCACAGGAGTGAATGATAAGAAACACAATCAAAGAAAGATTAAAAAAATAAATACCTAAATAAGTCCTTTGCAAATCCTTAGATATTGAGTAGTAATGCACGTCCTTGATGAGTTGAAAGACCTGCACACAAACCGGGCCTGAGGGGTGTCCGGCGACGGACCTCCGACTCTCAAGTCAGTCGAGCACGATGGAGAAGATAAGAGTGTTTTGTATATGAAAGTGAATAGTAATGAAAAATAACTTAACCTTTTTATAATGAAAGAGGGTGTCTTTTATACCTTGTTATTGAAGGGTAAAGACGTAAACTCGTATTTAGGGTTTGTTACTGATGAGACCTTATCAAACCCGTAGGAGTGACTGATAAGGATTCAATCAAAGAATGATTATAACCAGAGATACCTGGACGAGCTCCTTAAGGTTCCTTGAATGGTTGATGAAGATGGAGGATGACGATTGCTCCCAGGACCTGCACGAAAATCGGGCCGGAGGGGTGTCCGGCGACGGACCTCCGACACTCAACTCAGTCGAGAAAGATGATGAATAATAGAGAGAGAAAGTGTATATTCGTGAGAGTTAGCTTAGAAAACATAACAATGAGAGAGGTGACTTATATACTCTTGTACCTGGGGGGTAGAATAGTAATTATGCTTTTTAGGGTTTGTTACAAATAGTGCCACGTCATAGTACGACTCTGGCACACTCTGATTATTTTAAGTGGTGCGCATACATTTGCAGAGATATTTTGACATACCAAGATTGCTTGCTCCTCTTTGTCAATCGAGACAATATGTCGTCCTGGCCCTGATTACGTGAGGAAGACCGAACGACGACCTTACTCTCCCGTCCATGTCCATAAGATCTGGTTATGTCCGAGATGAGGGTATTAGTATCAGATCAGATCTTGGAGGGATCTGATCAGATGATGACCTATATCATGGGTAGAGACTTTTCTGGTCCTGATCCTAGAAGGAAGTGATCAGCTTTTATTTTGGTCTCAGTCAGTAGTTATTCCTTTCTGGACCTGCACCATTATGTCACATCATCCACTCCCCCCTATTCTTGACTATGACAGCTCTTTGCCGAAATAGTTAAGAATAGAGTCTTTTCGAATTCCCATCTTGGGTTCTGATTCTGATTAAGGATCTCCCCTTCTAAAACGTTTCAGACCCACATCTTGGGTTCTGATCTTAATCACAGACCTCTTTACTTCATAATATTTTCTCTTGAAAATATTTAATATTTCAGACCCACATCTTGGGTTCTGATCCCGGTTAGGGATCTCAATTTCTCAATATTTTCTCTTGAAAATATTTAAGTTTCAGACCCATATCCTGGGTTCTGATCCCGGTCAGGGATCTCAATTTCTTAATATTTTCTCTTGAAAATATTTAATGTTTCAGACCCACATCTTGGGTTCTGATCCCGGTTAGGGATCTCAATTTCTCAATATTTTCTCTTGAAAATATTTAAGTTTCAGACCCATATCTGGGGTTCAGATCCCGGTTAGGGATCTTTTCTTCTCAATATTTTCTCTTGAAAATATTTAAGTTTTCAGACCCACATCTTGGGTTCTGATCCCGGTAAGGGATCTCTTCTTCTCAATATTTTCTGCTTATGTTGTCATGAATTTTTTCTAAGTAACAAATATTCCTGATTTCGGACTCGGGTCCTGAGATCTCTTCTCATCCACAGAAAAAATTGAATTTTTTTCCAAGTAATATTTCTAATCTCGGATTCAGGTCCTGAGATCTCGATCTTCTCATTCTCAGAAAAAATTGAAATTTTTCCAAGTAAATTAAATATTTCTGATCTCGGACTCAGGTCCTGAGATCTCTTCTCATCCTCAGAAAAAATTGAAATTTTTTCTAAGTAAAGTAAATATTTCTGTTTTCGGACTTGGGTCCTGAGATCTCTTCTCATCCTCAAAAAAAATTGAAATTTTTTCTAAGTAAAATAAATATTTCTGATCTCGGACTTAGGTCCTGAGATCTCTTCTCTGTTCTCGGACTTAGGTCCTGAGATCTCTTCTCATCCTCAAAAAAATTAAAAAAAAATTTCTAAGTAAAATAAATATTTCTGATCTCGGACTTAGGCCCTGAGATCTCTTCTCATCCTCAGAAAAAATTGAAATTTTTTCTAAGTAAAATAAATATTTCTGATCTCGGACTTAGGTTCTGAGATCTTCATTCTTCGAATACGAGGAGCAGCGGTTGTTCCTTCAGAGCTATATTTTATACTCGTGTATGCGTTATTTGTGCTCTTTGGGGAGTTGTTTATACTCTGAATATAAGGAGCAGCACTTACTCACTCAGAGTTATATTTTATACTCTTATATGAGTTGTTTATACTCCTTGGGGAGTTTTATACTCCGAATATAAGGAGCAGCACTTGCTCATTCAGAGTTATATTTTATACTCTTATATGAGTTGTTTATACTCCTTGGGGAGTTTTATACTCCGAATATAAGGAGCAACACTTGCTCATTCAGAGTTATATTTTATACTCTTATATGAGTTGTTTATACTCCTTGGGGAGTTTTATACTCCAAATATAAGGAGCAGCACTTGCTCACTCAGAGTTATATTTTATACTCTTATATGAGTTCTCTTCTCATCCTCAGAAAAAAGTGAAAAAAATTCTGAGTTAAATAATTTTTCAGATCTCGAACTCAGATCTTGAGTTCTGATCCCGGTTAGGGATCTCCACTTCTTAATATTTTCTTTTGAAAATATTTAATATTTCAGACCCACATCTTGGGTTCTGATCCCAGTTGGGGATCTCTACTTCTTAATATTTTCTCTTGAAAATATTTTGTATCTTGAACTCACATTTTGAGTTCAATCTTGGTTGCAGATCTCGCCACCTCCTTCGGTATGAGATGTTCTCTTCTCCTCTGATTAGTCTTCTTTGTAACTCTCCTCTCTTTTCTTTATCCAAACTTTGCGAATTATTTATACTCCTCGGGGAGTTGTTTATACTCCGAATATAAGGAGCAGTACTTGCTCATTCAGAGTTCTATTTTATACTCTTATATGAGTTGTTTATACTCCTCGGGGAGTTGTTTATACTCCGAATATAAGGAGCAGTACTTGCTCATTCAGAGTTCTATTTTATACTCTTATATGAGTTGTTTATACTCCTTGGGGAGTTGTTTATACTCCGAATATAAGGAGCAACACTTGCTCACTCAGAGTTATATTTTATACTCTTATATGAGTTGTTTATACTCCTTGGGGAGTTTGCTCATTTTTATATACGTTGCTCTGAAGTAATGGTAAGGAAAGGCTGTTTTCATCAGTTCCCTGTCTCATTGAGTTCTCCAAAGTACAAGTTATTACAAGATTAAGAATAACTAAAAACAATATTCAGAACAAGCAAATGAAATTTCAGCACTGAAACTTGCCTGATCTCCTCTAACAATGATATGCTTAGCTTACTCACAATCGAGAGGCGAGTCACTTCTTTGTCGCCTTTCTTCATTATCTTGTATATTCCTCTCGGTTTTCCTCTTCATCTCATTATTAATAATGCAGAAAGATTCACTTCTTCAACATATTCAATCGAGAAATATTTTGTTGAAACACATTTTAATGTAACCAGATAGAGATTAAACTGAACACACAATAAGAATGCAAAAATAGCAAGGTAAATATTTTATTTATGCCCTTAAGAGCAAAGGCAGGAACAATGAATTTATGCCCCTCTCCTTTGGATGAATTTATGCAATTTTCCTTCTTTAGCTGAGGTCAGAAGATCACCAACATCATATCACAAAATAAAAGTTGAACTTAAGAACAAATATTTAAGAATTAAATGAAGATTTTTGCAAAGCTGAGCTGCTTCAGCCATTTTGAAAAGGTGGCCCAAATAGATCGACTCCAACGCCCATTTGTTTCCAAATACCACCATCAAAGAACCTATACTAATAAATTTTGGACAGAACATGAATCAATTGGTAAAGTCTTCCCATAAAATCAAAGGCCTCCCAATTTGAACCAGCATAAAGATTGAGTTATGCCCACAAGAGATTTCCCTGTTTTAGAACACTACAGCATAGGACAAGGTTCATTACAAAAAAGTATCAAATACATTATGAAATTTTACTTCAGTCCCAAAGTTAGTGAAAAAGCATTGATTAGCAATATTTCTTAATATCATACTCCACAAAGGTAATCAAGGAAATTCAGAAAACAAAAGCCACACAGTCCTCAAGTTTATACCACAGGGATACTTGACACAATTCTATTTTTCAGCTCTAAATACAACTGCTTCAACAGTTCAATTCATGAATGGACTAGTATGTAAACTATAGCTGCTGCATCCTTGAGACTTTATGAATATAACAGGTATGAAGTAGAGGAGAGGGGATATACAGAAATACCATATAACGGACCCATCATGCTAAATGCCACATAACGAGCCAGGGTGCCCTGTCACTTTCTTTAATGCATTAATTGCCTATGCTGCCTCTAACTTCCGCATTGTTATGAGCTACAACTCTAGATTGCGAGTTGGGTGTTTGCACCCTGAATTAAGAAGTGGAGGCAGAGCTCTCGCTTTCCTTGAAATTCAGTTCGTGCTCAACCGCGAGCATGTCTGGCCTGATACACGAATAAGGAGAGTTAAGGAATTAAAATTCCAAAAGCCCAACTGAACAAAAAATTGAAAATGAAAAAACTGTGAATAAAATTCTCCCTGTCATCAGATTTGGAAGTTTTCTGATATTTCAGATTGCAGATTCGCGTAAATTCAAAATTGGGGGTTTTCTGCTTTGGGGTAATCGAGTATTCCCCTTCTCATGCGCGAGGCTCCGATGAATTGATGTAGACAACGCCACTGATAGAGGATCTGTTGTGATTCAACTTGTCTAATTCGAATTGAGTTGATTCAATGAGGCGTGCAGGGTCCTACGACGGTCCAGGCTTGCGGACCAGACGCAGCGGTTGTGCTTGCCGCTTCCGTCAACACGGCGATGGAGTGGGTGAAGCAGGAGCATCAGAGCGAACGCGCTGCCTTGACAACCCGTGCAGATGGCGGTGACTCATAGGCAATTTAAGGGTTTCGGATCCCTAACCTTGCCCATGCCGCCATTGTTGATTTTTTTTTTTTAAATCTGGGAGTTGAGGCCTTTCAACCAGCTATGCCGATAGTGCCTTTATTTCTTCAATTACTTGCAGATTTCGGGGTATAGCTTGGTGCTCCTCCCGAAATTAAGAAAAATCCTCACGCCTTAGCTCAGATTTCCCACACACGGCGCCATTTGATGAGACCTTATCAAATCCGTAGGAGTGACTGATAAGGATTCAATCAAAGAATGATTATAACCAGAGATACCTGGACGAGCTCCTTAAGATTCCTTGAATGGTTGATGAAGATGGAGGATGACGATTGCTCCCAGGACCTGCACGAAAACCGGGCCGGAGGGGTGTCCGGCGACGGACCTCCGACGCTTTAGTCAGTCGAGGAAGATGATGAATAATAGAGAGAGAAAGTGTATATTCGTGAGAGTTAGCTTAGAAAACATAACAATGAGAGAGATGACGTATATACTCTTGTACCTGAGGGGTAGAATAGTAATTATGCTTTTAGGGTTTGTTACAAATAGTGCCACGTCATAGTACGACTCTGGCACACTCTGATTATTTTAAGTGGTGCACATACATTTGCAGAGATATTTTGACATACCAAGATTGCTTGCTCCTCCTTGTCAATCGAGACAATCTGTCGTCCTGGCCCTGATTACGTGAGGAAGACCGAACGACGACCTTACTCTCCCGTCCATGTTCATAAGATCTGGTTATGTCCGAGATGAGGGTATTAGTATCAGATCAGATCTTGGAGGGATCTGATCAGATCATGACCTATATCATGGGTAGAGACTTTTCTGGTCCTGATCCTAGAAGGAAGTGATCAGCTTTTATTTTGGTCTCAATCAGTAGTTATTCCTTTCTGGACCTGCACCATTATGTCACATCAGTTACAAATAGTGCCACGTCATGGTACGACTCTGACACATAACTGATTATTCGGGTAGTGCGCACACATTTGCAGAGATATTCTGACAAATCAAGATTGCTTATTCTTCTTGCCAATCAAGACAACTTGTTATCTTGGTCCTGGTTATGTGAAGAAGACCGAATGAGGACTCTGGTCTTTGGTCCTTGGTCCTTGGCCATCGGATCTGGTCGGACCCGAAATAGGTTTCGTAAAATCAGATCAGATCATTCTCAACAAGGGCAAAGTCTTTTCTGATCCTAAAGGGAAAGGATCAGCTCTTGCTTTGGATTTTAGTCCGTAGCTCTTCTTTTCTAGACCTACACCATTATGCCACATCAGATGTCCTGCTTGCTTTCAAATGGATCAAATTTCCCGTTTATTATTGGAATCTCTCAACAAGGCCAATGCATCCTAATATCCAAGTACAATATAACATTGATGTGACCTTATCGAATTCATAGGGATGAATGATAAGGAACACAGTCAAAAAGAGATTTAAAACAAGAAATACTTAAATGGATCTTTAGTAAGTCCTTGGATATTTGATTGCAATACGCGCCTTGGTGAGTCTAAGGACCTGCACGCAAAACCGGGTCGGAGGAGTGTCCGGCGACGGACCTCCGACGCTCAAGTCAGTCGAGCTCGATGAAGAAGATGAAGAAAATAAGAGTGTTTTGAATATGAGAGTGAATAGTAGAAAAAGTGACTTAGCCTTGTTTAAAATGAAAGGGGCTGCTTTTATACCTTGTTCTTGAAGGGTAAAGAGGTAAACTCGCCTCTAGGGTTTGTTACAAATAGTGCCACGGTACGACCCTGACACATAACTGAATTCTCGGGTAGTGCGCACACATTTGCAGAAGTTCTCAGAGATATTCTGACACATCAAATTGCTTGCTCCTCCTTGTCAACCAAGACGATTCGTCGTCCTGGCTTTGGTTACGTGAGGAAAACCGAGTGAGGACCTTACTCTCCCGTCCATGTCCGTCAGATTTGGCCATGTCCGGGATGAGGGTATTAATATCAGATCAGATCTTGGAGGGATCTGATCAGATCATGACCCATATCATGGGTAGAGACTTTTCTGATCCTGATCCCAAAAGGAAGTGATCAGCTTTTATTTTGGTTTTGGTCAGTAGCTCTTCCTTTCTGGACCTACACCATTATGTCACATCATCCACTCCCCCCTATTCTTAACTATGATAGTTTTTTGTCGAAATAGTTAAGAATAGAGTCTTTTCGAATTCTCATCTTGGGTTCTGATTCTGATTAAGGATCTCCCATTTTAAAACGTTTCAGACCCACATCTCGGGTTCTGATCCTAATCACAGATCTCTTTACTTCATAATATTTTCTTTTGAAAATATTTTTCAAATCCTGAACTCAAATCTTGATTCCTCTGATTCAGATCCTGATCACGGATCTTTTTACTTCATAAAATTTTCTTTTGAAATTTTTTTTCAAATCCTGAACTCAAATCTTGATTTCTCTGATTCAGATCCTGATCACGGATCTTTTTTCTTCTCAATATTTTCTCTTGAAAATATTTAAGTTTCGGACCCACATCTTGGGTTCTGATCCCGGTTAGGGATCTCAATTTCTTAATATTTTCTCTTGAAAATATTTAATGTTTCAGACCCACATCTTGGGTTCTGATCCCAGTTAGGGATCTCTTCCTCTCAATATTTTCTACTTGAAAATATTTAAGTTTCAGACCCATATCTTGGGTTCTGATCCCGGTTAGGGATCTCAGTTTCTTAATATTTTCTCTTGAAAATATTTAATGTTTCAGACCTACATCTTGGGTTCTGATCCCGGTTAGGGATCTCTTCCTCTCAATATTTTCTGCTTGAAAATATTTAAGTTTCAAACCCATATCTTGGGTTCTGATCCCGGTTAGGGATCTCAATTTCTTAATATTTTCTCTTGAAAATATTTAATGTTTCAGACCCACATCTTGGGTTCTGATCCCGGTTAAGGATCTCTTCCTCTCAATATTTTCTGCTTGAAAATATTTAAGTTTCAGACCCATATCTTGGGTTCTGATCCCGGTTAGGGATCTCTTCTTCTCAATATTTTCTCTTGAAAATATTTAAGTTTCAGACCCACATCTTGGGTTCTGATCCCGGTTAGGGATCTCTTCTTCTCAATATTTTCTTTTAAAAATATTTAAGTTTTCAGACCCACATCTTGGGCTCTGATCCCGGTTAGGGATCTCTTCTTCTCAATATTTTCTCTTGAAAATATTTAAGTTTCAGACCCATATCTTGGGTTCTGATCCCGGTTAGGGATCTCTCATTCTCAATATTTTCTCTTGAAAATATTTAAGTTTCAGACCCATATCTTGGGTTCTGATCCCGGTTAGGGATCTCTTCTTCTCAATATTTTCTCTTGAAAATATTTAAGTTTCAGACCCATATCTTGGGTTCTGATCCCGGTTAGGGATCTCTTCTTCTCAATATTTTCTCTTGTGTTGTCATGAATTTTTTCTAAGTAACAGATATTCCTGATCTCGGACTCGGGTCCTGAGATCTCTTCTCATCGTCAGAAAAAACTTGAAATTTTTCTAAGTAAATAAATATTTTTGATCTCGGACTTAGGTCCTGAGATCTCTTCTCATCCTCAGAAAAAATTGAATTTTTTCTAAGTAAATAAATATTTCTGATCTCGGACTTAGGTCCTGAGATCTCTTCTTATCCTCAGAAAAAATTGAGATTTTTCTAAGTAAATAAATATTTCTGATCTCGGACTCAGGTCCTGAGATCTCTTCTCATCCTTAGAAAAAATTGAAATTTTTCTAAGTAAATAAATATTTCTGATCTCGGACTCGGGTCCTGAGATCTCTTCTCATCGTCAGAAAAAACTTGAAATTTTTTCCAAATAAATAAATATTTCTGATCTCGGACTTAGGTCCAGAGATCTCTTCTCATCTTCATTAAAAACTTGAAATTTTTCTAAGTAAATAAATATTTCTGATCTCGGACTTAGGTCCTGAGATCTCTTCTCATCCTCAGAAAAAATTGAAATTTTTCTAAGTAAATAAATATTTCTGATCTCGGACTTAGGTCCTGAGATCTCTTCTCATCCTTAGAAAAAATTGAAATTTTTTCTAAGTAAAATATATGTTTCTGATCTCGGACTTAGGTCCTGAGATCTCTTCTCATCCTCAGAAAAAATTGAAATTTTTCTAAGTAAATAAATATTTCTGATCTCGGACTTAGGTCCTGAGATCGTTTCTCATCCTCAGAAAAAATTGAAATTTTTTCCAAGTAAAATATGTGCTTCTGGTCTCGGACTTAGGTCCTGAGATCGTTTCTCATCCTCAGAAAAAATTGAAATTTTTTCCAAGTAAGAATATGTGCTTCTTCTTAACGCTACAATCTCAGTATCGATGCTCTCTCGAGCTGAGGATTGAACATATTCTTCCCCCGAACTGTCCTCCTCCTCCTCTTCACTCATCGGAAGCACTACCCTCTCCTTTCTTTTCCTCGTGCCCCTTTCAGTGGCTGCGGCTACCACCTCCGTTGGTTCATCCAACACCGAATCTTTCTGGACTGGGGGAGAAGGAACATCCCTTGGAGGGAGTTGTTCTCATATGTTTACTGTTGAGGGAGTTATAGGAGTATCCTCGGCTGGCACTCCTCTTCGAGCTAAGGCCTGATCCACAGCAGCAGTGATCAGATCCCTTAAACTTTCCAGAAGGAGGGTAACAACATGCCCAGAAGAAGGAGACGGATCTGGTACTCCTTCTCTCTGACCCACAGCAGCGTTTTCCCCCCTCGTATCATTGGCCGATTCAGTGACCACAGTTGGGTCCGTGATACGGGCTGGATCAGTGGCCACGCCCTCAAAATCCTTACTCAAGTTCTTTTGCACTTGGTTCTCCATCGCTAAATGAGTAAAATCTTATGACAAATTTAATATCTTCACAAGCACACATGAACAGATCCCATGATTATGGATTTCAAACAACAGATTGAGAGACTGATTTTCGGAAAAAGCTTGAATAAATGAAAAACCTCACGTCTCAGTCAGATTTTTCCCACAGACGGCACCATTTGATGTGACCTTATCGAATTCATAGGGATGAATGATAAGGAACACAGTCAAAACGAGATTTAAAACAAGAAATACCTAAATGGATCTTTAGTAAGTCCTTGGATATTTGATTGCAATACGCGCCTTGGTGAGTCTAAGGACCTGCAGGCAAAATCGGGTCGGAGGAGTGTCCGGCGACGGACCTCCGACGCTCAAGTCAGTCGAGCTCGATGAAGAAGATGAAGAAAATAAGAGTGTTTTGAATATGAGAGTGAATAGTAGAAAAAGTGACTTAGCCTTGTTTAAAATGAAAGGGGCTGCTTTTATACCTTGTTCTTGAAGGGTAAAGAGGTAAACTCGCCTCTAGGGTTTGTTACAAATAGTGCCACGTCACGGTACGACCCTGACACATAACTGAATTCTCGGGTAGTGCGCACACATTTGCAGAAGTTCTCAGAGATATTCTGACACATCAAGATTGCTTGCTCCTCCTTGTCAACCAAGACGATTCGTCGTCCTGGCTTTGGTTACGTGAGGAAAACCGAGTGAGGACCTTACTCTCCCGTCCATGTCCGTCAGATCTGGTCATGTCCGGGATGAGGGTATTAATATCAGATCAGATCTTGGAGGGATCTGATCAGATCATGACCCATATCATGGGTAGAGACTTTTCTGATCCTGATCCCAAAAGGAAGTGATCAGCTTTTATTTTGGTTTTGGTCAGTAGCTCTTCCTTTCTGGACCTACACCATTATGTCACATCAAACATATAAGAGCCTAATGTATTGGAGACCATTGTTATTGAAGGACTGTTATTTCACATTATCTATTTGATTATGTGAATTCTTTTCCAGGTTGATTTTGAGACAAATCAAGATAAAGTCTATGCCCGAACCCCAGCAAAACTTGAACCTGCCCAGGTTTCTGGTAGAGAAGAATACTTAGAAGGTGAGTTGTTGTGTGAATATGTGTGTAATGACACTAATGTGTTATATGGTCCAAATATAGACACACTCTAACTCAAGATATGCAATGGTGCAAAGGCATAGTAATTCCCAATTCATCAGTAGAGATTGTAATTGGGCCGCTAACCTTAAAAATTGGGGTTTAGAGTCTGTTTTCCTAGTCCGATTAAACTATAGTTTTTTTTAACATCTTTGTTCATCATTTTTATGAACGATAAAACAATGTTTTCAGAAATTGGGGTTTTATTTTATATATCCAAAATGATGAAATTACATCCTAATATAGGCTAAGAGTGGCCGGAATTCCAGTCCACTAAAAAGGAAAAAACACAATTCCTAAAAATCAAAGAACCAATCTAATTCCTAGAAATCAGAGATTCAATCTAATATTTTATTTAAAGAAACTAAATAAACTAAGAGCTAGTTGACCAATCTTTTTTCTACAAAATGTTGTGTGAATGTGTGTGTAATGTGTTATATGGTCCAAATAGGCACACGCTGTAACTCAAGATATGGGATGGTGCACAGGCCTAGTAATTTCCAATTCATCAGTAGAGATGTTATTTGGGCGTTAGAGTCAGTTTTCCTAGTCCGATTAAATTCCAGTCTTTCAACATCCCTGTTCATCATTTTATGAACAGTAAAACAAAGTTTGCAGGCCTTTAGACTTTAGGTTTGATCTATTTACTAGGAAACAAATACTTGTCGATGGTTAAATCTAGTATGCGAGAAATAATGCACCTAACAAACAAAACTTTTATCTTTAAATTTAATAGTTGAAAACCAAGATAGAAAACTGGGTAATTTCCAGCATCTCTTTTCTTCATTCCTTTCCTATTTTTGCTCATTCCATTTTTTGTAGAAGATGTTGTTGATAGGCTATTTTTTATCAACAGTCATATCTAGTGCGTGACTTTTATTATTGTGAATAGTATGTGGCTGATGCAAGGTTTTGCCTATCAAACATTAATGAACATTTGGTCATGATCTCATCTGTTTTTCTGGCACCTTGGTGTTGGTTGTCACATGCATCGTGTGTGCTGCCATGGTTAGGTACAAAAACTTTTGTTTCTGCTTCAAGTATGTCATCGCTTTTGTGATTTTCATGGGATCTTGTATTATGGTCTCCAGGTCCCATGATTCAGACGATACATGCATGCTGGGGTTTCCCCTGGATCTTTGTTGGTAGCACCGCCTTCTTTCGGATTTTGGGAATGACCTGACATTTTTCTCTCGATGATCTTTAGTTTGGAAGATTCGTTCGTTCACCACCTTCCTTCTAGCGCTAAAATGTTGATAGACTGTTTTTTATCAACAATCATATCTAGTGCGTGAGACTTTTATTATTGTGAATAATATGTGGCTGATGCAAGGTTTTTCCTATCAAACATTAATGAACATTTATTCATGATCCCATCTGTTTTTCTAAATGTTCCTCCCCCTCGCCAATCCCCCATGAGGCATCCCCCCAAGGGTGGTCGAGATGCTGGTCGTCGTGACCCTGAAGATCGCACTTATTTGGGTTGGCAGACTGATCGGGTTGAAAGGTATTAGATTTTTCCTAAGTTTTTCCCTTTTTGTTTTATGCGTTTTCCCGTGGCTAAGGAGTTATTTCTTTCTCTTCAAGGTTTGTGAGTAGCACCTCGCATAGGGCCCCTATTGTTCGAGATTATGTTTCATCTCGTTCAATGACGAAGGAAGACTTCGATCAATTCCCTTCTTTTCTTCGTCGGGCGATCGAGGACATACCCAGTTCGCTAAGCCTTGATGTGGAGAATGACATTCTGAATCAGGACTCTTTCGACAACATGAGGTCGTTTATGGCTTACATAGGTCGTGGGTTGGCCCATGGGGCACAAGGCTTTTCTCAAATGCATGGGACTCGCAAGGAGCTTGGAGAAAGCACAGGATCATGTAAGGCAAGTGAATCACGAGAATGAGGAACTGAAGAAACAATTGGCTGAAGCTCAGGGTCATCTTGATACTGCCATGAAAAAGGTGAACTCCACTCATGAAGCTCTGCAAGAAAAAACACGGCTTTGCCAGAACGCCCAACTCCTTGCTAAACAAAAGGCTGATGATTTGGTTTGTGTCGACAATCAATTGGTTGTCGCTCAGAACGTGCTAGAGGTTGCTAAGCAGACTATTTTGAACGTGGAAACTGAGTCTAGAGGATTGGCCACTTTTTCGTATGTTTGTGCCTATGCTGATGCTATTCGTGCCGTCCGAGCTGTTGACCCTTCATCTTCTTCCATCCTTGTTATGCATCAAGCCTTGCTCGCTTACTTGCGGGTAGACAAGGCACTCCGCTCCCGATCAAAGATTTGGTAGACTTTGGCCTTGATTTTAGCGAACTCACTGCCCAGGGCTTTGAACTGGAGTCTGCTGTTGTAGATGATGCCGATCAGCCTAAAAAGTAGTATTAGAGCAAGTGGAAAAGACTGCAACTTTTCACTTGGCTAAGGTATTATTATTCTTTCACTTTTGCCTTTTCTTTTCTTACAGAATCAGAGGGTCCCAAAGCTGCTATCGAGCTTCGCAACAAGTTGGAGGTCAAAGAGCAGGAAGTTCTTAAGCTCAATAAGAGCATGAGCGAGCTCAACGATTCATTTTGTCATTTTTGTTGTTAATGATTTAAATTAAAATAGTAAAAGAGTATTACTACTATCCTCTTAAAACATCATCGTAATATTACATCAAATGTCATCATTTTATTTACACTAAAAAATATTTTAACTATTTATAAAGTTGAAAAATATTTAATACTCCACTTTTATCTCTCATAATAATAACAAACAATTATACATTAAATTTTATACTAAAAAATTATGTGTCTTTAAGTAAAAGGCTTTACATTTGTCCACTAATAGAGACTAGTTTTTTGCCCGTGCATCGCACGGGCTTGATGTAATTTAATATTTTACTCTATATAAATTTCATCAATTTTATTTAATCAACAATGATATTTTTGTTGCTCTATATAAGAAAACATTTAATTTAAAATAAACTTGTGCTTTAACAACTTAACATGTTCAAAAATTTATTCTGGAACTAATGTACAACTTTGAATCGAATTGAACCATAATTGGTGGAAACCTTTGTTTTACATGCCGTAATCCTTTGCTTTTCTTTCAGATGATTTAATTCAATGAGACTTGACATACTCCCAATTCCCAAACAATGTAGACACCTTTGTTTTTCTTGGCAAAATCATTCACCACGACACAGGCTCCGACAACATTCCTAACCTTCCCTTAAGAATCAATCTTACTTCTTAATATTTTTTGGTCCTTTACAATAGATGTGGAAAATACAAAATTAAGATTTGACATATGAACATATCGAATTGGAACACGGTGGGCCAGGTGGTGTGGTGGGAGAGGACAATTTGTACCTCATCGATGGCCCTCATCATCATCATATCTAACATCTAATATTGTTGGTGGAACATTATAGTTATGCTCTCTGATAACTTTTCTTGTATCGTTGCTTGGTGGTGTAACTGGTGTTTCAATCTCAGTCTCTTCATCGCACTCAGTGAGTCCTCTGTCACCATTATATGTCATTCTCCTAAACACCTTTCTAACATCATCAGCTCTCTCCACACTTTGTGCATGATAATTATCACTACTTTTCTGAACATAGAGTCAATTATCACTATAAGAGAAAAATAAAATAGAAAAATGAAAATTCACAGGCTGTTACACCCAGTAACGAATTATATTTAGAAAAGGAAAATATCTATCACCTAGTCTCTCTATCATTTGCCATGTCAGTCCATTGTTTGGTTCAAGACCATGTTGGGTAATCTCTAAACCATGTTTCTTTAACAAAGCAATGAACCTAGCAAGTATAGAATGTCCAACATCAGTTCAGAAGCTATAAAAACATCATAAACATAAATATTAAGCATTAGGGACTGCCAATTTCTTCTCAGCATTGAACTGTTTTCAACTCCAAGATCTTCATCGCAAATGAAAATGTATAATTATAGGCAGTTATAACATCTGAATGTAAAAATTTCTTTATATACCACCTAAGAAACAAACAACGAAAAAGTCATCAAGTATAGAGTATAATTTTGCTATTTACAATTAACATTGTCAAGACTCATAACTCAATTTGAAATTTTAAGTATCTGAATAACAATAGTTTTCTTCAGTGACCTGAAGCTTTAACAACTCAAAATTATAGCCTTTGAATGTTCATTATGAGGTTAAATGTCATTTATGCAATACTTAAAGCTATTGCATTATATAAAAAAATTGAGTTTCAACATAATATGTATATGTTTTTTTTATGAAAAATAAGCTAGAGTTACTTTTAAAATAATTCTCAAAATAGTAACATAATTTCAGTACATTTAAATTCACACCCTACTTAGGCATTGAACTATAAAAAAAATTAACAAAATCTGGTAATTAAACGCCCACACACTTACCATTTTGTTTGTTTTCTAACACGGATGAATGGCATTCTTTGACCACTCCAATTGATCCCATTCACTTGTCATAATTTGAAAATCCTCAGAAAACTACAACATGTGCAATATCAGTCTTAATGAGCTGCAACTTAAGCAAAAGAAATCAACTTAGGCAATAATGAAATTCTATAGTAACTTACCTTTTTCACAATTTCATTAACTATGTTCTTTTGTTTCAAACCAACTATAAATATTACCAGGTACTTCAACTTCTTTTTTAGATTCTGAAAGTTCCAGAATATAGTACTAAGTATTCTCTAATCTCATGAAATCTCATCTTAGTTCAAGTAAAGTCTACAAGATGAGGTCATAAAATATATGTTAATATATACTTTAACATTGTTTCTCTTGTGCTGCCTAAGATAAGGCACCATGATTAAGCATTGAAGAAATTAGTAAAAGAAAAAGATGACGAATGAAACTAATCATTTATAACCTACCATTTTTTTATACATTCTACAAGCATAAGCAATCAAAGTGCGTATATAGCACGTACAATAAGCAAAAAAGAGAGAAACATATAAATAAATTACAGATAAACGTACCTCACTACTCCGTTTCCGAATGTCAAAAGAAAAACAATACGGCTGGTCATTGGCAGTTCTTTCGCAACTGAATATTTAACAGAGAGTTTAATCCCTCAACATTAGCATAGCTTATAATCAAAATTAAAGAAACATAGAATAATAAGCTTAATCAAGACGCTTGTCTCATATTTCACAATTATATCTATTTCCTTAATTTAATGTAGTGCCCCTTTGCCTCTTGTTACTCCTACTATGCAATCCTCTCTGTAATAGAAAAGCAAAAGACACGCGTGAAATAAAGGAAAGCCTAAAAGTTAAAATAAATTACTTATGACCCGGCCAAAACCCAAGAAAAAACAGTTGCACAACTCTGATTAATGAAAAAATTCTCGTGAGTTTTGGAACTATCGAAGAGAAGAAACTGGAAGAAGCAATCAAGAATGCAGAAAGAGGGTTTTGTTTAGAATACCTTATATGTGCATGGATGATTGATAGTCGAAGAGATCGTGATGAGAATTGCTGGAAAAGAAACAATGAATTCTTAAAATGATCGATGGCTGATCAGCTTCAAATTCTCAAAACAATTAATACACCATATATATAGTAAAACTGCCAGTATTAAACAGAAATTAATGTTACTACCAGAGAAACTTTAACCATGCATGCAAGAGTTTAACTGCAATATTAACTGCAGATAAAAATTAGCAAAGAATATGCAATTAATAATTTTACTTTTTTTTTTTTTTTTTCATGAATTAAAGATCCAAAGGTGTAAAGTAAATGAGAAGAGTGGATAGAGAGATTATATACCATTAGGATTGTGGTGAAATTATAATTGTAGATTAGTTGATTCTACCTGAAAAGGAAAAATAAACTTGTCAAAAACTGGTTCCATTAGTATTGTTCAAGGGAAAGGAAACATCATTACAAGGACTCAAGATTCATGGAAGATATCTACAAAATTAACAGAGGATTAAATGACAACCTAATTGCATAATTCGAATTAAAACACAGAATGGGGGTGGGGCAGAAGGAGTGCGATTTGATTGAAGAGGAAGATGAGGAGTAGCAAAAATGATTGCCCCGCAAATGCTTGTAGTGGGTTTTTATTACTCAGATGGATGAGGAGGAAGATGAACCGGTTGATTTTCTTTACTAAAGATGAATAACTTGGTACTTTTTAGTGGAAGACAAAGAGCATGTTGTATTAAAAATGAAATATTATAGTTTGCCACGTCACTAATAGAAGAGATCTAAAATGACAAGTCATCTGACACATGGCAGAAGGAGGAGGGGTCTCAAATGCACACGTGGCGGAAGCAGGAGAGCCCCATCCTCCTTTTATATATATAGATTAGATTAAGAGCTGGTCAATCACTATTACCATTTAGAAATGTTATCATTATTATTTAATACATGTCTATTTTTATTTTGAAATTTATGGGATGTACATTACTTGGAATTGTGTAAATAGTGACTCCAACAAACAAATATACCTCTCGAGAACATACGGATTTTATTTGATTCAAATGAAATGAAAAGGTGATTGGTTGGAAAAAAAAAAAGAATTAAAGGACTTATTTTTGCAAAACACATAAAATAAAAGATTTATTTATTTATTCTTTACGTTTCACAATAATTTTTACACTTCAACTAACTCACTTTTACTTTATAGAAGTACAACTCTTAAATCTTAATACTCCTCCTGTTCCACAAATGTTGACACACTTTTTTTATTGTCCCACAATTATTGCACACTCTAAAAAAAAACTCTTTCAACCCTAGATCCACTCTTTGTGTCTTCATTGGATACTCTCCTACTCAAGCCGCTTATCTTTGTCTTGACTTAAAAACCAAAAGAATATATACATCTCGTCATGTTCAATTCGTTGAAAATATATTTCCCTTAGCCTCTCCAAAAACTGTTCCTGATACACCCCCTAATTTAGTAGATACACCTACTGCCCACCAGAAAACCCTTATGTTATATTTTATCCACCATCCACTCTGATTAATACACCCCCTCCCTTACCTACTGCTCCTGCCCCACCCACTACTTTTACAAATGCACCCCCTCCACATAATCTACAACCTCTCGACCACACCACTGCCCCACCACCAATTTCATCACACGTACCTCCTGCTCCGATTAATACACCCCCTAGCCCATCGTCCAACTCTGCTGCACCCCCCAGATTACTAAATACACCCCCATCGACCCCAAATGTTGCACCACACAGTTTACTAAATACACCCCCATCGACCCCAAACACTGCACCCCTCTTTACTAAATACACCCCCATCGACCCCAAACCCCAATTCCACGATACAAACTCTTGATCTTGAGTCTCCAGCTGCTCCCTCACTGTCATCCCCACCGATACAACAACGAACTCGAATGGTCACTCGAGCCCAAAATAGCATCTTTAAATCAAATCTGAGGTATGGTATATCTTCTACTTTATCTTCTGACACTGAACCTAGCCGCGTCTCTCAAGCATTAAAAGATGAACGATGGAGGGAGGCCATGTCATCTGAATTTAATGCCCTTCTAAAAAACGGTACTTGGGATTTAGTACCACCTGATGATTCTATCAACGTTGTTGGATCCAAGTGGGTTTTTCGCATCAAACGGAAATCAGACGGGTCCTTAGATAAATTCAAAGCTCGACTTGTTGCCAAAGGCTTTCACCAACGCCCTGGAGTTGATTTTTCAGAAACATTTAGTCATGTGGTCAAACCAGCAACCGTTCGAGCAGTCTTGAGTATTGCAGTCACTCAAAATTGACACTTCGACAGTTTGATGTGAACAACGCCTTTCTTCATGGTTCCGTATCTGATACAGTTTACATGGCTCAACCTCCTGGTTTCATTGATAAGGCGTTTCCGTCCTATGTTTGCAAATTACACAAATCCATTTACGGTTTGAAACAGGCTCCACGTACTTGGTATTATGCACTTAGGACATTTTTGGAAGGAATTGGGTTTATTCACACAAAATCCGATGAATCCCTTTTTGTGTACAATAAATCTGGCATTATTGCATATTTTCTTGTGTATGTTGATGATTTGATTCTCACAGGAAATTTCATTCCCTTTCTTACCCGTGTGGCAACAGATCTTGGTTCAAAATTTTCAGTAAAAGACTTGGGCCCTCTTTCCTACTTCTTAGGTGTTGAAGTACTTCGTACCAACAACTCCTGCTTTCTCTCTCAACGAAAGTACGTAGTTGATCTACTCACTCGATACAATATGGTGACCTCCAAACCTGTTCAGACGCTACTAGCCACCTCCGCTCGCCTTACACTTCTTGATGGGACTCCTCCTACGGATGCCACTCAATATCGACAAATACTTGGCAGTCTTCAATATCTTCAACTCACGAGACCCGACATTGCTTTTGCTGTTCACAAGTTATGTCAATTTATGCATGCTCCAACTGTCACTCATTGGGGAGCTGTCAAACGCCTACTTAGGTACTTAAATGGAACAAGAGATGTTGGAATCACACTACGACCTACCACGTCCTCCTCTCTACATTGTTTCACAGATGCTAATTGGGCTGGCAACAGTGATGATCGTTCCTCCACAAGTGCTTATGTTGTTTTTCTTGGTGCAAATCATATCTCTTGGTCCTCCAAGAAACAGAAATCGATTGCTCGTTCCTCAACAAAAGCTGAGTATCGTGCTATTGCCTCCGCTGCCTCTGAAGTTCAATGGTTAAAATCTCTGTTTCATGAGCTATGCTTCACAATCTCAGACTTGCCTGTTATCTATTGTGACAACATTGGAGCCACTTATCTCTGCTCAAATCCTGTCTTTCACTCCCGAATGAAGCACATTGCAATCGATTTCCATTTTGTTAGAGACTTGATCAAAACATCTCAACTTAGGGTCTCACATGTCTCCTCTGCGGACCAACTTATCGCTCCATCTTGAGGGGGCGTATTAGGCATATATAAATATATTAAGAGATATTATATATATATCTTGTATAATATATTTTATATATCTTGTAAATCTTTATTTTCCTTAATTAGAGATTTAGGATAGATATGTTTTGTATCTATAAATACTTTCTTCATGTACTCTTTACAATAACTCAATGAAAACATAATTTCATAAATCATTGTTTCTCTATATATACAACTCCTCATCAAATGGAGTCGGAGCTATTTTTGATGTGCATGACGTTGGCAATGAATTACCTAATTCCTGCATATATATGTTAACATTAATGTTATATAATCAATATATAATATTAAAGAAAATGTAGTTAGAAGTAGGACAAACGAAAAATACATGTGTTGCAACGAGGTCACTAAATATTTTTTCCCTTAGCTCGACACCAATGAGATCATTTCTGTCCATAACAAGAAAATTTAATTTAATAACAGTATCTATATTTTTATTACAAAAAAAAATATATGAATTTACCAATGAATAAAAAACCCAGAATCAACTACACACTTGACCTGAGAGTATTTTATAAGAGTTCACGAAACTTATCACAGTAGAGGAAAGTTGTGATCAGGTCACCTGGAGAGCTACCCGCCAATATAGTACATGAACATTTAATAATATCATTAAGAAGCCGCGTCGACACACTAATTAATCATTAATTATATAAAATTAAAATAATTAATCATACATTCTCTGCCCTTCCCAATCCTTTGGCTAGCAATTCCTCCATCGTAATATTATAAATCCGTGCACCTCGATAGGCAAGTTTAGTTTCCTGAAGTGATCCAATTAAATAAATTTTTATTTAATAAACAATAAATCAACAAGTAATTAAAAATGACGGGAATGATATAATGTCCACCGGTGGGCACAAATAACAAATTTTATGCCTACCACTTACGTGGCAATGCCACATAATATATATTTTATTCCATATTTTTAGATTATTCTTATTTTACATCATAAATCTTATCTTTACGTGGCAACATGCACTCGAGTGCATACTAGACTTAATATTTTTTTTAAGGTATGATTTTTTTTTGTTTTGTTTTTTAATCCTATTTACATGGAAAGATAAGATTTATGATATAAAATGGGAATAATTTAAAAATATGGAATAAAAAATATATTATGTGGCATTGCCACGTAAGCGGTGGACATAAAATTTGTGCCCACCGATGGACATTATATCATTCCCGTTAAAAATGAATATAAATATGTTTTGATAGAATATATACTTTATTCCAAAGTTGTAAAAATGTGAAAAATCACAACGCAGAATTATACATTAAGGTTCACAATCCATTAAATTGTCAAAAACAAAATTCTTAAATAACATAAAAGATGTCCCAAGATTACTTGCGCACACATAATATGAAAATACCACACAAAATAATTAATACCCTCACAACATCATTTTATTTTTAAAATTGTCATTCATTTTTTACATACATTTTATTTTACACATAATCAAATCACCTAAATTACTCCTCATATATATATCTTACATCCAGTGACGGAGCCAGAAATATTAGATTGGGGGGCCCGATTTACATTACTATAAAGATAAAATAATATTATATTTAATTCATTATAAATTTTGATTGTTTCGACTCATAATAGGTGAAATGGTGTTAAAATTATTAGACAAATGTATAACTTAAAATATATTCCCTCCATCCCATAATGACTTGAATACGTTGATAAGTTCACTTTTTAAGAAATGTGAATTTAGTAAAGTGTGGGGTCAAATAAATGAGAAGTATTTTTGGTGATTTAGTGAGGTATAAAAGAAATTTAATGAGGTGTTAAAAAAAATTTAGTGAGATGTAGGGAAGAATGTAGATTAAAATGAGTGACAATTTTAAAAATAAAATGATAGTGAGAATATTAATTTTGTAGATTATTTACATATTATGAGTGTACAAATAATTTTGAAACGTCTCAAATAAAAAAAAAAAAGTATACAAATAATTATAAAACGGAAAAAATATACATAATAAAAAAAAATTGGTGGGGGGCCCAGTGCCCCCGCTGGGCCCTATGTGGCTCCGTCCTTGCTTACATCACCAACCTTTAAATCCTCTTTTTTTAAAAATTGTGTTGGTCAAACCGTACAAATCATTCCACAACGGAGGGAGTATATATTATTACCTGGATTAAATTTGATATCATCGTTAAATATTCTAAAGAATGGTCGACATGGCCGTCGAAACTAGTTCCACCATATAATTTTGTTCTTTGACACAGTTGTCCTTTGAAGTACACCATCTACCGTTCGATCAACTTTTTTAATAAATAAAATAAAGAAAAATATTATTATATACGTACGCACAAAGTCAAAAATAGTTATTAGAATACATACGTGTAAGGTAAATTATTTTCTTAATTAATTTATAATTATATATCTAAAAATGCATCATGTTACGCCAGAATTTGGTTAAAGATCAAGAAAGGGTTCTTTGAGTAGGGTGCCAGTTGTTGAGCGATGCGATGGTGTCTATTGACAGGAGTTTCAAGTAAATTTTAAAAGACTTTAATTTTTTACTGTATTATTTTAATTAATTAAGAATTTAGTGAGTTTATAAATTCTAACACTCAAAGCAATTAAAGTCTAGTCTATAATTAAATTAATTAAATAAAATAAACACATAAAATATAAATAACAAAACATTAAATTAAAGAAATGTATCACTTTAATATCTCCAAATTCTTCAATAATGACACAACCAAAACTAAACTATATAATGAATGGAGTGAAAAGTGTGGGAGAGGATGGTTTCTCCCCTGCCGAATTCTCCCCCAGCTGCTGTATGCGTGTTTTTTGCCCTTTCTACTGATGGGTTTCTCAAGTTCGGCCATCCAAATGGACAACCAATGTTGGGCCTGAATTTAATTTCTTTGTATATGCTATTGGACTACAGCTCACGGCTGCCACCCTCTCACATCAAATGGGCCGCCTAACTTTAAATTAATTGGTGCATGGGCCAGCTTTAATTGATGCTCATTCCCTTTGGGCCACGGTTATGCGCACACACAGACCTATTGAGGACACTCACTGGCTAAACACACACACCGTAAGATGAGTACACCCACATTGAAAACCCAAAAATACCAAAAAAATCAGGACACCCACTTCTCTCCCTCCGCCCTCTTCCTCCACCCCTCTCCCTCCTCCAAGCATAGCGGTCGTCGTCGTTTCTCCACCAAGCAACGCGGCTGTCGTCCCCCTGCTCCCACGTCGCGATCGTCGTTGATCCTCTACCAAGCGACGCGGCCGTCGACCCTTGCTCCCACGTTGCCGTTCGTAGCGGACGATCGACGCTATCTCGCTGTTGCCATCTCCGATCTCCCTCTCCGTCCGTCCGCCATCTCGCGGCCGCACCCCCTCGCCGCAGCACCGGCGCTCGCAACCCTCCTCCCTCCCCTTTGCGGCCGCACCCCCTCCCTTCCCTTCCCTTCCTCTTCACGTTTGTGTTTTGTGTTAGGGTTCCGCCGTCGCACCCCTCACCCCTCCACCACGATCGCGGCCGCAACGCCGCCGCCGTTCGTGCCCTCCTCTTCCGCCTCAGGTAAGTCTAGGTTTAGGATAAATTAGGGTTTTTGGTAATTGTTCAGGAACTTTTTTCGAACAAATTGAGTTTGTTTTGGAAAAAATTTCAAACAATTTGAGTTTGTTTTGAAAAAAAATTTGAACAAGATGTTCGATCTTTTTTTTCCGAACAAATTTAAGTTGTTTTGGAATGTTTTTCGAACATATTGAGTTTGTTCATTAAAAAATTTCGAACATCTCAACTTTGTTTGGGTAAAATTTTCGAACATATTAATTTTTTTTTTTAATTTTGTTGTTTTTAAGAGTTTTTTTTATTGAAGTATGGTGGTTGTTTTTGTTGTTGATGGTGGGGGATGATTTTGGCATGAAATGGAATGGGGGTGTACTCATCTTTCGTTTTAATTTTCGTCTTTACTTTTGTTGTTATGTGGGTTTGTTTATTTCCTGTCTTGCTTTAGTTTTTGCTTTAGATCATATTTTCTTGTTTCAGTTCTTGTTTTTTTCCCTGTTTTATTTTCTCCCCTTTATGGGTTATCTTCCCTAGTATGGGTCTCCTTCCCCCTTTGTGGGTCCTTGTTGTGCTGATGGTTGGACTTGATTGATACCGGTTGTTCTTTGGGTCGTCTTCTATGATCTAGAAAGTCGTAGCGCGAGTCGTAGTGTGCGATAATTTGTTCCTCGGAACAGGTTTGCTATCTTTCTTGGTCGAGGCACCTCGTGGAGGACATGCTGGTTTGCTTATGTGACTTTCCACTCTTTCACGATTGAGTTTGGAGTTATAAATCTTTGTAGAATTTCTCTCTAATAGATAAGTGAGCAAAAGCGGATGTAATTCTTATTTCCCTATCTCTGTAATTCTACTCTCAAAAAAAAAAAAAAACATGTACTAAAAGATAAAAAAAATACGTGATGGGTGTACTGAATAAGTCCGTGTATGTGTATAACCGTGGCCTTCCCTTTTCTTTAATTCAAGATGGTGAAATGGGCGAAGGCCCAAAATCAATTATGGATTTCAGCTGCTTTGATTTATTTTCACATCAATTCTATTGCAAGCTTCACGCCCATTAAGCCAAATTGGGCGAAACAATTTAATTAAATGGATCGAAAATTATTTGCAAAGCTCAAATAATTTTTAGTTTCCATCTTCTCTCCTTTCGACTCTATTTTCGTCTCACTCCTTCAATTGACCTCATAAAATAATTGAGACGTGTTTTACTTCAAAAATCATCAATTTTTGTAAAAAAAAAAAAAAAAATAGCAAAACACACATTTTCTCCAAATCAAGTGCAATTAGTCAATTTAGTGTAAATAATGCACGAAATCAAATAAAATTATGCAAATTAAACATATGAATTTCGAGCAATTTTCACACTAATCACCGATCCAAACTGGGACCGACCCAAGTAAATGATTTACCGTGAGGTTGCTTGAATTTGTGGATGAATTATACTTTAAATATCGTTCTATGCTTGCAAGAATCGTGTGATAGTGGTTCAATTGTCGAAATTTTGAGACACGATCATTCTTGCTTGATTTATATGTAAAATGAGGTGTGTTGAAGCAAATCAAGAAAAATCAGGCCGATGGATCAATCCGAAGAGTGGATCATATGAAATATATAGAAGAGAGGTTCGTAATGAAACAAAAATCAATCCGATCAGAGTTTCAGATCAAGAGTTATGCACAAAACAAGATGCAGGAGACTAGTCGACCGAGTCAGATAACTCGGCCGAGTCGAGTGCAAAATCTGCAACTCTCGAAATTTACTGAACACTCGACCGAGTGGAATGACTCGGCCGAGTCGAGGCCAAAAATTGAAACTCTAGGAATTCACTGAACACTCGGCCGAGTCGATGGTCGAACAAAGTAGTGGCACGCTTTATGCTTGGTCCACTCGGCCGAGTGGCATGACTCCGCCGAGTCACAACAAAAACTTTATCTTCCTCCCCATTTGACCTAGGGACACGTGCCAGACCATTTTGGAAGAGTATATAAGCTCATATTTTCGAATATTTGAAGGAGGCAACCATTGTTGAAGAACCAAAGCTCCCAAAATATAAATTTCATCATTTCTCACTAATTTTAGTTAGTTTAATCCATATATTAGAGTTTATTTACACAGATAGAGTGCAATTTAGTTGTAATTTACTTTCCAAGCAAGAGATTGAAGATTTTGTGTAGGATTTCAAGGTTTTGTCTAAATTTTCATTTCAAGAGGTGATACCATTATTTTATTCAAGCATTTTCTTGTTATTCATCATAGGTATGTTATTTCTTATCAATTTCTTCATCTATTTTTCTAACTTAGTCATGAACTAAGAATGTTTGTGTTTGGGTGTTGTAGAATTTTGATGAAATTGATGGTATTAGCTTGATTTTGATTGTGTGATTCAATTGGAAGGTCTTTTGGTTAGGTTAATGAGTTTTATTTAATCATTTGCTAAAATTCAATTAGTAGGTTATATGTGAATTGAAGCTCGATTAATGCAATGAGAGTTGGTTAATAGAGGTAGATAGTATAATCGAGAGCTGGGAATCTAGTGGATTGAGAATATATTAGGTTATCGCAACGAGAGTTGTGTAATTTTCATTAAAACCCCATTAGTCTACATTAATTGTTTAAATGTGAGTTTAGGTAATTGGTGAGAATGTCATAGGAGCTTGGTTGCTAGTATTCAAGTGAAAATGTGTGATTAGGGATTAGATTAGCTTAATTTAGATAGAGTAGAACCCCCTAATTGTGTGATTACCTGAGTAAGAACGTCTCTATTTTTCCTCCCCATCCGAGGTGCTAGATTATATGTATACATAGCGATTGCTTCTACCAAACACCGACCTACGAATTATACATAGAAGTCGGGCTTTAACATCGATTCCACACAAGGACGAACACCCGAACACTCTCTCTTATTACTTGATTCACATCATCATCACATTAGTTCTTGTTAATCATTAGATATTTCTAAATAGTTTAATTTACATTTATTTGCACAAACTATGGTTTCTCACTATATATTGAAAGAGCAATACATAACACTAAGGATACTTGATCAATCTAGTCTCGTGAATCCATATTTAATCGGACACTACTTTTATTATTACGACCCTCTTATACTATTATTACGACCCTCTTATACTTGAAAGACACGTATTCGTAAAATTATGTGTCAATAAAATGCATTGTAAAATACCACCAGAAATAAGTTTCTGTTTAATAAAAATGTTTATTTTGCCTGATCAAAAAAAAAATAAAAATGTGTCAATAAAATGCGACTCAAAATAATAATAATATAATTTGTGGTCGTTGGGTATTGAACCATAACCTTGTGGTGATTAGTGTTTTTTTAATCACTTGGGACTAGAAGACCTTCTATTGAATTGTTGATATAAATTATACTCCCTCTTGCACGGTTTGACTCACACACTTTTTAAAAAAAATGAGATTTAATGGTTGGTGATGTAAGATAAAAGGGAGGTATTTAAGGTGATTTAGTGAGGCCATTTATAGCTCATGATCCTTCAATGCCTTTCCGATGTGGGATATTGTTTGACCCTCAACAATCCTCTCCTTCAAACAAAGGACCACACAACACAACATCCCCTCAAACGACTGATCTAGCTAGAAACCAAGCCTAGTCCATAGAGGCTTACCCCTATTGTTTCTCTAGAGGGTGAATTAGTTCGTCCTACTATTTTTTAACACCGGGGACATCTCCAACATCACATTCGTTCAGGACCATGGCTCTTGATTTTTCACAGATGGCGCCACTTGTTATGATTTTTTCGGGATGGACACTTCCGTATTCCCCACTTGGTATGATATTGTCCGCTTTAGGTTTGCCAAAAACTTATGGCTTTGCTTTTGAGTTTCCCCAAAAGGCCTCATACTAATGGGGATACAGGTCCACCCTTTTTATAGCTCATGATCCTTCAATGCCTTTTCAATGTGGAATATTGTTTGACCCTCAACAAAAATGGAATCGACCTAAGATTTATTTTGAAAATTTCCCAAATAAATACCCTCGCATAATAAATAAAAAAAAAAACATCACAAATTTGGCTAACTTCGTCAAAATCGTGAATTGTGTGCAAATTTGTTCACGGGCCTCAAAAGACTAACTCTGCAATTCCCTTAAGATAGGGTAGTGTGAAAGATGTGACTTTCTTTGTGAATTTGGTTGTTAACCTCTAATGAATGAATAATTATATAAATTATTGATTATTACATATGATCATGAGTAGTTTAATTTATTATGTAAAATATTGATTATTACACATCGATCACCATGAGTAATTTTATTACTGCAATTGATTCCAAAGTGGACGATGAGTGGAACAATAATCCCAAAGTAGTTTAGCCCTCTCATCTATGAAATTGAGATCTACAGTTGAGCAACAAGGATTTTGTGTCTTGATGTCCCTTCCTACCGACGTAGTGTAGAAGCAACCTTCTTCGACAGCCACATTGAGGTTGAAGCAAACGATTGGTAGAGTGTTGTTAATGTTAGTAACATTATTATTTTCACACGGGCATAATGCATCACGAAATAAATAATACATGACAGCTATGGTCTTTTTTAAACATCCTTGTGGTAACACAGGCATATTAGCTTCATCAATGCGCATTTGGTAGTCTGCAATAACAATTCTTCCGCTAATTACTACCAAAAATATAATTTCCAACATTCTTCTCCATTGCGAAGTCATTTTCAAGATAATTTAATTGAAAGATGTATGTATGTCAAATATAATTTTTCAATGCTTAAATATATAGTAATGCAGTTTTTGGATTGAAACATATAAACATAAGCATTTAAGATTATTTTACGTTGCTAAACCATTAATATTTCATATCAATATGCAATTATGATTAAACATCGGTTTTAATGTTGTAATTTAGGTCGAGTCTGTTAAGGATCAAACAAATTTCCCACATCGCAAAGACATTGAAAGATCATGGGCTATAAAAGGGTGGACTAGTATCCCAATTGGTATGAGGCATTTTTGGGAAAACTCAAAAAGTAAAGCCGTGAGGGTTTAGCAAACCCAAAACGGACAATATCATACTAAATGGGGAATACGGAAGTGTCCAGCTCGGGAAAACCCTAAGAAGTGGCATCGTCCGTGGAAAAATTGGGGGCTATGATATGATCCAGACGAATGTGAACGATGTCAGAAAAAACAATAGGACAAACTAACCATTTGGAAGGTTATGTATTTACTTTGTATGGCACTGCTATCACTTGGAGAGCAGCTGAGTACAATCCATCTAGCCAAACATCAAGTGTTTCATGAAAGGTCAAAACATATTGATGTGAAGTTACACTTTGTTAGGGATGTCTTAGAGACGGGCTTAGTCGAAGTTCAAAAAGCTACAACAGAAGAGAATGGTTGGGAGGAGGCTTATAAGATTAGTCATCTGATTAGGAATCAACTAATCTGGGAGAGTAATTAGGACAACTTTGCTGAGTGCAAGTCATCTGATCAGATCAGGGGAGTTGAGATCCAAGTCTGTTGAAGCCATATCAGCTGATAGGCATATCAGTTGAGTCAAGTTTGTTGATTTATGTTACTCCAAATTTGGTTATTAACAGTTTTTTCTAGGGTTAATTGCAAATTAAATCACCACCTTTCACTGAATTGCAATTTAATCTAAACTTTTGAATAATTGCAAATAAAATCACCACCTTTCAATATTGTTGCAATTTAAACTTCTAGACAATACCATTTGTGTTTGAATTTAACGTTTCGAGATTAGATCGAAATAAAAAACAATGTTGTATCATTAAGGAGGTGTCACATAACCTAGATACATTAGATTAGGACACAAATGAAACTATCAATAAGTTTGCATTTGCATTTTTTATGGAGCCGATGGAGCCGAAGCTATTTTTTATGTTCATTATTAGGCATATATAAATATATTAAAAGATATTATATATATCTTGTATAATATATTTTATATATCTTGTAAATTATTTCCTTAAATTAGAGATATATAGTAGATATGTTTTGTATCTATAAATACTCCCCTAATGTATTCTTTACATTCACTTAATGAAATTATAATTTCACAATTCATTGTTTCTCTATATGGTATCAACGAGCCTCTCGGCTCACGCCTCGATCCCACAATAATCCTTGTAATCGTTGTTCGGCATTCTTGTCGTTCAAAACTCACGATTACAACACTCCTCGCATAACTGCCGTTCGCTTGCAACTCCCGAACAAAACATCGCCGGTTTCAACTCTTCACGGTACCCTCTAGTTAAATCACCGTGCCCAATAATGATGTTAACATTATTTTTGGATCTACTTATTTTCAGGTGCGGGATGGCAAAACGGGGACCATTCTCCTCACGGGGAGTCGCGTGGATAATCTCTACGTATGGCCGACTCGAGCATCTCTTAACCCACAACTTCCATCTCGGAAAAACAACCATCACCCATCTGGCATGCTCGTCTAGGTCATCCGTCCTCCAAAATCCTTTCCCATACCTTATCCAAGTATAGCTTACCTATCACGAACTCAAAACTGCATTATTGTGATTCTTGCAACTGTATTAAAAGTCATAAACTTCATTTTTACGATTCAAGCATTATATCTAGTTCTCCCCTTGAGGTTCTTTTTTCTGATGTTTGGTCGTCCCCTGTCCTGTCAACTGAAGGCTTCAAATACTATGTCATTTTTGTTGATCACTTTAGCAAATATATATGGATTTACCCTCTAAAACGCAAATCTGATGTCCTCCCCACCTTTACATCCTTTAAAAGCATCGTAGAAAACTTCTACAACACCAAAATCAAAACCCTTTATACTGACAACGGGGGCGAATTCATTGCCCTACGATCCCTCCTTCAAACTCATGGTATATCTCATCTCACAACTCCTCCCCACACCCCTGAACACAATGTCATGTCTGAACGTCGTCACAGACATGTTGTTGATACTGCCTTAGCCCTTTTACATCATGCTTCTATGCCCCTTACATATTGGCCTCATGCAGTTTATGCTGCTACCTATATTATAAACCGTTTACCAAAACCCAATCTTAACATGTTGTCCTCATATCAATTCCTTCTAAAACAAACTCCCAACCTAGCTAAACTTAGAGTTTTTGGTTGCTTATGTTATCCTTGGCTCCGCCCCTACACTTCCCATAAATTAGACCCTAGATCTACTCCATGTGTCTTCATTGGATACTCTTCTACCCAAGCTGCTTATCTTTGTCTTGATTTAAAAACCAACAAAATATATACCTCTCGTCATGTTCAATTTGTTGAAAATGTCTTTCCTCTAGCCACTCCTAAAACTGCTCCTGATACACCCCCTACCTTAACAGATACACCCCCCAACCTGCCAGACACACCCACTGTTTTAATTTATCCACCCCCTGCACCCACCAATACACCCCTGGCCCCTTCCCCCAAATGCATTTCGTTGGCAATGAATTACCTAATTCCTGCATATATATATATATATACACATATATATATTAACATTAATGTTATATAATTAATATTAAAGAAAATGTAGCTAGGACAAACGAAAAATACATGTGTTGCAACGACGTCACTAAATATTTGTTCTCTTAGCTCGACACCAATGAGATCATTTCTCTCAATAACAAACAAAGAAAATTTAATTTATAACTGTATGTATATATATTTTTATTACAAAAAAAAAAAAAATTATATAAATTTACCCATGAATAATAAACCCAGAATCAGCTACACACTTGACTCTAGGAGTGTTTGGTAAAAGTGCACGAAATTTGTCACAATAAAGGTAAGTTGCTAGGCCACCATCAGAGCTACCCGCCAATATAGCCTGTGAACATTTAATAATATCATTAAGAAACCGGGTCACACTAATTAATCATTAATTATATAAATATTAAATTAATTAATCATACATTCTCTGCCCTTCCCAATCCTTTGGCTAGCAATTCCTCCATTGTAATATTATAAATTCGTGCACCTCGATAGGCAATTTTGGTTTCCTGAAGTGAACCAATTAAATAATACTACATTTTTATTTAAATAAACAAGTAATTAAAAATGGAATATAAATATGTTTTGATAGAAGACTTACTGGGTCAATATTTTCGATATCAGACATAAATATTGAACCGTCACAATAATGAATATATACTTTATTCCAGTTGTAAAAATCTGAAAAATAAAGAAAATAAGTACTACTGAGCTATATATTTAATTTTGTGATGCAATATATAAATACATACGGTATGTATTATACGCGGAAATGATATAGAGCCCACCAATTGTGCCCACCAGTTTTGCCCACCGCCTATGTGGCATTACCACGTCAATAAATTCTTATTTATATTTAATTTAAACTTAATCTAATATCAATATTTTATTTTTTTATCCATATCAATATTTTAAAAAATCTTTTTTTATATTTAATTTAATATTATCTCTATCAAATTACGCTAACTAACGCCATAAATCTTTTCTCAAATCTTTCCATCACCATTAATTTTTTCTCAAATCTTATATCAATATTTTATTTTATGCGTAAGTAACGCCATAAATCTTTTCTCAAATCTTTCCATCACCATTAATTTTTTCTCAAATCTTATATCAATATTTTATTTTATGCGTAACTAACCCATTAATCTTTTCTTAAATCTTTTCTATCACCATCTTATATCTATATCATTTCCGTAAAAATGACTACATTAATTTACATAACTCTAAACCTCTAAACTCATAAACCCTAAAACCCTAAACCCTAAAACCCCTAAACCCTAAACCCCTAAAACCCTAAAACCTAAACCCCCTAAACCCTAAACCCCTAAAATCCTAAACCCTAAAACCGTAAACCCTAAGATTCAATTAAGATTTGATAATATATTAATATTACATTAAACTCACGCCACATATAAGATTTGAGAAAAAATTAATGGTGATGGAAAGATTTGAGAAAAGATTTATGGCGTTAGTTAGCGTAATTTGATAGAGATAATATTAAATTAAATATAAAAAAAGATTTTTTTAAATATTGATATGGATAAAAAAATAAAATATTGATATTAGATTAAGTTTAAATTAAATATAAATAAGAATTTATTGACGTGGTAATGGCGGTGGGCAAAACTGGTGGGCACAATTGGTGGGCTCTATATCATTTCCGGTATTATACGTACCTGGATTAAATGTGATATTATCATCAAATATTCCAACGAATGGTTTGACTTGGCCGTCGAGAGTAGTTCCACTATATAAATTTTTAGATCTATATATATAAACAGTCCTCCTTTGAAGTACACCACCCACCATGCTAAAAAAAATCAACAAAATAAAGAAAAAAGTATTATATACGCATAAAGTAAAGCATATTTTTGGTAAAAAAATAGTTATTTGAATACATACATACGTACGTGCAAGGTAAATCATTTTCTTAATTTTAATAAAGAATTTAATTACCTCCAAATAGACGATCCAGTTATTGAGTCCATTTCCAGACCCTTCAAAATGACTGTAAGAAGCTGGTGTCCCGTCTAAGCAAACTGCAGAGTAAGAAAAATTAATTAAGAAATTATATAAAGAGTTTGGAGGGCAGCTTGTGGAGCAGTAAATCTATAGGGTGTAGCACTACTCATCACAACAAATGAGGTAATTAGCAGCCAAACAATAACAGCCTCCATCCTTAATTTTCTGCAGGCAATTACAAACATTTTTTGTTAAATAAATAAATCTGCTAGCTGCCAACTAACAAATAATTTGAACAAGTTTGATATTCTAATTCTGCTGCAATTACCTTTTCTTGCAGAGAGAAAAAATGAGCACAAATATTTTCTTGAAATGAGAGAGAAAGAAGGTTGAACTTAAGGGGTGGAATGGTGGGGGGTTTCCAATTGCCAACTATCCCTCTATTTATAGAAGCCACAAGTCTCATTCTGCTTTTTCAATTTATTTATTTTATTTTATTTTAGAAATAATTGTTTTATTTAAAAAAAGAAATGTAATAATGTATCTGCACTATTCATTAATATGATGCTGCAAATTACACACATATGACTATTGTCCAATTCTTGTTGAGTCGTTGACGAATTAATTTCACCATATCTATATAAGGAAATTCAACAATTATGTGCATCTCCCATTCCCCTTCATTTGCATGCTAATTTTGATATATATATATATATATATATATATATATATATATATATATATATATATACTCCTTTCTACCTACCTAACTCACATATTTTCTAAAATGTATGTCATCATCTCACTATTTCTCTACCTTTTTTTCTTTGTTATTTCTCTGATTAAAAAACAAATGTGTCATGAAATTAATTAATTACCTTTTCATAAATTCTAATCTTGAAATAGTTTCAATTTTTTTTTATATAAATCATTCCACAAAAAAGGTTTTTTTTTTATTTTAAATTCAAAAGAAGTAAAACCTATCATTATCCACTAATTAAAATTAAACATCAGGTACATTAAATATATATATAAAAAAATAATATATAGATGATGAATGTTTTTGTAATCGAGAGAATTATAAAAATTGCATGGAGCAATTAATTAACCTCACATCCTTTTCCTTTTTTTGGACTATTAATTGAGTGTGAAATTGGAGATGGCTAGTATGGTCCTATTTACCTTCCCTAAGGGTATGTTTCTTTTTTGTTTTAAAAGCCAGGTTTTGGATTTCAAGATCCAATGTTACTTCGGGATTTAAAAATCGGTTTTCAAAATCCACTCAAAACCACCCCTATCAAACATATTGATTTGACATAAAGTTATATCTATATAATATTACTTCAATCATTATATTCTTTCTCAACAATAATATAATAATACTATAATAATATAATAATACAATAATATAATACATTTAATCATTACACACTTAATCAATCATTATAATCTCATCAAACAATAATATAATAATACAAACTCATTCAATCTTACAACTTGATTTGACATAAAGTTAAAACCTTCACTATTCCAAAACTCAAAAGAAACACCCATATTACTATTTATCGTGATTTCAAAAACCAGGATTTCAAAAATCTGGTTTTTAAAACCACCCAAATCCCAAAAGAAACACCCCCTAAAGGCTTGTACCCCACCCATACCATTTATTTTTTCTCTCTCTCTCAATTAATAATATATGTACGACGTCGTATGAGAGGGAATATAGGTCTATATATATCCTCCTCCTTCTATATCGATCATATCATCAATTCACTCAACAACAACTAAAGCAGAGTTTGATCGAAGAGCTAGAATTATTGGTGTAAGGTTTCTGGAAAATGGAAATTATATATAACTTGGTATAATTTTTAGTATAAAATGAATAGGGAAATTAAGACCAATGAGTTGACTAGCTACTCTTTGTTTTCTGAATATTTTTAAAAACAATTAATGAATAAAAGACATTAATCTGTAAAAGTGAATTGGTAAAAGGAATAATTATTATAACATGGAATTAAAGATATTAATTATATAAGAAGTTTCATTACAAGTCAACAGATGAGTTCGTCTGCATGTGTAGAATTAATGACTAACATTTAATTAAAACATAAAAATAATGTGAAATTCAGAAGGGCTCTTTGGGTATATATATATATATATATATATATATATATTAGACATTGTAGTTTGGCATTAATTAAAATTAAGTATATGTAACTTGTCTGCAATACAATTAATTAAGACAAGAAAAAAGGTTGATCAAAGTTAAATTTTCACTTTTAGCTCTATTCTTTCATAATGAATCTTACACACAAAAATATATTAATGATAATGTATAGAAAAAATATAAAATTATCAAATCTAAAATTTAACCTCCCGCCATACCTCGTAAAAAATGTAAATTAAATATGTTACCAATTTGAATTCATATAAATTTAAATAGTGGAGTGTCGCGAAGGGAACATTTTAACTCCTCAAAAAATTAAGAAAATACAAAGTTAGGAATTAATTGCACTATGTACATAGGAAGAAGTTTCTCATGAATTTATCGATTTTATTTTTTATTTTTCTTAAGAATTAATTCTAGAAATATGTCACCATCCATTCACAAGATGAATAATTGAAGCTTCTCAATAATGGATGTACATATATGTTTTAAAAAAGTTCTAGAAATATTGTCTAGCCTGTTGAGTTGAGCTAGCCTTACTAAATAGTTTTAGTTCTATAAAATAAAACACTTTAAAATAGACTAATGTTATAATTAATTATGTTAATTATTTATGAACGGTCTCACTGTGAATCCATCTCACATAAATTTTCAGGAATTCGAGAAATTACTGAAATATTCTCCGAGTCTTCATAATTAGGTCTTTCTATGTTAGAATTCATACAATAGAAAATGTTGATTTACATATACAATGAGCACGATGTCAAATTTTAAATATGACAATTACTCCTAATGTGTATTTTTATATCATTTATATAATACGTTTATCCTTAAAATAATTGCACGTTACCCAAATATTCTAATTGACTGGAAATAATTTAATTAGGGTGAAATTATCAGACAATGATAAAAAAAAAAAAAAAAAAAAAACTGTCAAACAATGAGATGGTATGTAAAAGAATTGTGAAGATCGATGAATGCATTAATAAAAAAGTTAGACGAATTAATTAATTGCATCATATATATATATATATATATATAAGGAAAATATATAAATAGGCATTTTTTTTGGGTTTTTTAATTAGGTGGAAATCTCCAATTAACTACTCCGTAATATGTTTCCCATTTGGATTTGTAGGGTGATGTGAAGATGCAAAATAGCGCATTGAAATTTTATGTGTTTCAATTTTATTTTATTTTGAAAGATGTGTCTTTCAAATTTGAGGTTACAAATGATTTCTGATATATAAATTTTAACAGTGTAGTGGTGAAATGGATAATTTTAAAAACTTTTAATACAAATATTGTGAAGATAAGGTTTATAAACAAGTTTTCTTTTTAGATGTGTACAACAATATTTGTGAGATAAATGAATAAGAAAGAATGTATATAAATAATTGTGGTACCAGTGTGCAAAAGAATTGAAGTATTGGTTGGCTTAAAATGAAAATAGAAGTATGATGTGCTGATGTAAGGATTACATGAATTCTTGTAGCTAGGTAGCTACATCACATGCATATTCCCTCATACGTACTATTATATAATTTAATGCCCCAATCTTATTAAATGTAAAAAACCCATATATATATATATATAGGGTTGGGGTATATACCCCTCCAGGTTTGTTTGATACACTCCACCGATTTCCATACTCCCCCATTTATTGAGCTTAGATACATGCACCCCCTGAAATGTCTCCAGTACCCTTTAACCATTATTGGAGCCAAAAAATATGGTAAAGATACACTCCATCGTATCACTCCATATCACTCCATCCCAAATTCAAAAAACTCTTCAATTTCAAAGGCGAACGGCGGCGAACGGCGAACGGTGGCGAACGGCGGCGAACGGCGAACGGTGGCGAACGGCGGCGAACGGCGAACGACTTAGAGCAGAAGCAATGGAGCTACCCCCGAATGCTAAACGTACGTTGCGTAGATGTTTTTGAATTTTTTTGTTTTTTTACAAGAATGACATTTTTTGTATTTTTTTTGCATTTTTCTGTATGGGCATGAAGCGTTTCGTAGTTCTTTTGCACTTAATGGGTTTATTTCGTGTTGTATTTGAGTAGAAATTCGAAGATTGTTGTAGAATTTGATTTGTGGTTTCTTGTTAAACTAGGGTTTATATTTCGTATGTGGTTTCTTGGATTTGTGGTGAAAACTAGTATGGGGTGTAAAAATTACAAAGCGAATGATATTGGGTTTTGTCATAATAATAATGGATCGACGGACCAGGCTCGATTGTAATTTTTCTCGCCGACTCTGGTCCATCGATCGAACGATGTTTGGTCGACTCTTTCATGTCGACCGGATGTTCATTCATCGATTATTTGTCGTCGATCGTATTTGTGGAGGGTGGGGAGTTTCTCTTTATGTTTATGTTTTTATGTTTATGTTTTTTGCAGTGTACAAGAGAACTAGACCAACGGCGTCTAATAGGAAGAAAAACGAGGAGCTTCACAAAAAACCAGAAGAAGTTGCCCCTCCTCCACAACAAGAAACTCCCCACCCTCCACAAGAACAACAAACTCCCCCTCTTCCACAAGAACAACAAACTCCCCCTCCTCCACAACAACAACAAGAAACTCCCCCTCCACAACAACAACAACAAACTCCCCCTCCTCCACAACAAGAAACTCCCCACCCTCCACAAGAACAACAAACTTCCCCTCCTCCACAACAACAACAAACTCCCCCTCCTCCACAACAACAACAAAATCCCCCTTCTCCACAACAACAAGAAGCTCCCCCTCCTCTACAACGAGGACAAGAAGCTTCCCCTATTCCACAACAACAACAAGCTACCCCTCTTGAGCATGAAGAAGCTGCCCCTTCTCCGCAACAAGAAGCTGTCCCTAATGTTGACGATTCGAGCGATGACTTTGTATCCGGTGGTGAAGAGTGGGACGATGAAGAGAACTTGGATGAAGAATATGTGGACGAAGGACAGATTGATGTGGATGTTGAAACGAATGTGGCCAATCCTCCATTGTTGAGTTCTTTCGACATTCACGTGGCAAAATATATTTGGAAGGGCGAGGAGCGTGGTGTGCTTAAGTGTCACAGCCACATTAGTAAGCTTATGGCATGGACGATCGTGGAGGATGTCGATGCCCAACAGCATCGCCGTTGGAGGAGGTTTTTTAAGAAATATGGACTTCTTCAAGTAAGGAATTTCTCGTATAGGTCAGTGAACAAGAACTTGATTACAGCCTTTATCGAGCGATGGCATCCCGAGACCAACACATTTCACTTTCCATTTGGTGAGATTACCATCACACTTGACGACGTATTTTGCATAACCGGTTTATCGGTTGAAGGACGACCGGTGCAGTCGTCTCGTGTAGACCACATCCACGGGGCTGAAGATGTTAGCTCCATCTTGGGTGTAGACGATATGGTTGCAAAACAGGTAGTTTGTGGTACACGTGGGCACGCGTTGAAGTTGGAATGGTTGCGAGAGACTTACATGGATATGGCTAGTTCTGAAAATACTCGTGAGGTGTTGATGGCTGCACGGGCCTATGCATTATATACTTTTGGGTGCTCTATATTTGCTGATAAAAGTGGCACTCGGGTATCTACCTCATGGCTGGAGTATTTGGAGGATATGGACAGGTTTCACGAGTATGCTTGGGGTGCGGCTACGTTAGCGTATTTGTATAGGCAGTTGGGTTTAGCATCACAATATAAAACAACCCAGATATCTGGCTATTTAACTTTGTTGGAGGTATGTATGTGCACTTAAACTTCCATTGTTTAATATTTTGTAATGTACTAAAAAACCAAATTTTCTTTGTAGGCTTGGATTTACGAGCATTTTCCTGTTTTGATCAAACCTCCACACAACATGGACTTCAACAATGGCTTCCCACTGTCAGCGAGGTGGGCACCAGAGGGCCATTCTGGTCCATCACTTGCTCGTGTGCAAGCATATAGGGATCGTATGGATGCCCTAGAGCCGTACGAGGTAAGCGCCTTTCCCGTTGTATTCTTATGTGTCTAACATAGAATTTTGAAGTTAATCAATATTATTATTCTTAGGTTACATGGAATCCGTACTCAAAGATTAGAAATGAGTATCCTTGTCATGATGTGACGTACTTCCATGGTTGCTTGGTGTGTGGTGACATTGTGGAACCGTACATGCCGGACCGAGTCCTTAGACAGTTCGGATATGTGCAGACTATACCGGAGAAGCCTCTTGTCGCTCGTACGCAGAGAAGTGCCAAAACCTCTCAAAAGACAAAGCTTGTGTGGGGCCATCTAGCTGATTATTTCGGAGCGTGGGATACGCATCTACTAACTACTGAAAGACTTGGTGAGCGTGCTAGATTACCATGGGAGTGTTCATCGGACTATCTCACATGGTACAAACAAAACACGCACATGTATCTATCAAACCCTGCAACACGTACGCGGGCTGAACATGAACGAGTACCCATTAGCGATGATGCGTGGCTTATGATCAGTGTGGCTCAAAATATGATGGCTCCTTTGGTGGACAGATGGAAGTCCGGAGATGGTCCCACCACGGATGAGGCAATGCATGTAATGGAGGCAGCATGTCGAACACTTCAACTACCACAACATACAACGTCGTCATCTTCAAGAGCTGAAGGTGGTAGAGGACGAGGAAGAGCCTCAAGAAGAGTCACCAAAAGGGGGAGGAAAACATAAATTGTTGTTATTTTGTTGATGGATTGTTATTTTGATGGATTATTATTTTGATGGATTCTACTTTTGTGACTAGATTATTGTTATTTTGTTGAAGGATTGATTGTTATTTTGTTGATGGATTGTAATTATTATTTTGTGTGATGGATTATTGTGATTTTTAAGGATTGTTATTTTGTTGATAGATTGTAATTTTTGTTGCAAATATGTTGTGTTAAGGGTTAAGAAATACAGGTGGTCGACTGGCTAAAATTCAGTCGAACTACATGTATCGGTCGACTGACTACAAAATGTCGACAGAGGGAGTGCATGTATCACTATAATCGAAAATTGTTGTCGATTTGAAGTGACTTGGTCGACTATTAGTAATCGACCGTAATAGATATGGGCGACATATATATGTCGATCGACTACAAAATGTCGACAGAGGGAGTGCATGTATCACTATAATCGAAAATTGTTGTCGATTTGAAGTGAATTGGTCGACTATTAGTAATCGACCGTAATAGATATGGGCGACATATATATGTCGATCAACTACAAAATGTCGACAGAGGGAGTGCATCTATCATTATAATCGAAAATCGTTGTCGATTTGAAGTGACTTGGTCGCCTATGAGTAGTCGACTGGAATAGATATGATCGACATTTATATTTCGATCGACCGTAAAATGTCGATTTGAAGTGAAATGGTCGACTATTAGACGTCGACCGAAGAAGATATGGGCGATATATATATGTCGATCGGGTCATGTATCATTTATACAGATTGGTTGGTTTATTTTCGTGAACCCTGCAAAACTTTTCGGATCTGTTACAAAAAACTATGTACAATAATCTCACAAATATATCAAAATGATTCAAATAGATGATAAGGGCAAAAGGATTATAGTTTTGATCTTTTCGATCATACAAAAGATGAGGTTTTGATCTTTTCGATCATACAAAAGATGAGGTTTTGATCATTTCGATCATACAAAAGATGAAGTTTTGATCATTTCGATCATACAAAAGATGAATTTTTGATCATTTCGATCATACAAAAGATGAAGTTTTAATAAACAACTAATACCAAACATGCATATCTACTTAAATTTGTTACTTTCATATGCATCCCTCCATCCAGTAGCCGCTGAAAGTTTGTAGGCCGTCCATGCAGATGCAATCGGCGGCAGTGGACGTCCATCACGAAGAATTACCTATATGCAACAACCAACGTAAAGAATAAATAACAACCAACGTAAACTATTAACAACCAACTTACATGTATGAAATGATTTCGATTCACATGCCCAATGCAAATCAGCTTCGGATTCTCCGGTGGAGGAGTTCTCAGGGGCAAGTATGTAAGGGACAAATCATCCCCTAACGTAACAAGAGCGACGTTGTACACACTTGCAACCAAAAAACCCATATATGGCAATTGGAACCACCGGGTTCCGGGGGCTGTAGGTGTGAAACAATTAAGTGCAGTCGACATCCTAGCCACGGCTCCATTCTCTCGGAAGGCTCCCTCGTACAAGTGAACATGGTGGCTTAGCTCAGTCATCATATTCTGTCGTACTCTTACCCAATTTTCATCACCAAAGCCCATTGCGGATGAACCGGCTCGGAAACCACAATGGCCGTCAGATTCCACATTTTTGCACTCCAATACATGTGGTTGGAATCGTACTGGCAAAAAGTCTACTAAAGCTGTCTTTCTTACGGATCGGGTTCGCTTGCGATAAACCTGTACACAAAATGATTAAAAACTGACTTACATATTAAATACTGACTTACATATAAACACATGAAAATTAATGCATAAATTACCGGGCGTAGAGGGGCTGTTCTTTTGTTGCTTGACTTTTGTGTGGTCAAATCAATAACCTCATCAGGAAAGGGAATAGACTCCACATACTCAAACTCACTGGGATCACGCTTTGTCGAACTTTCGTTCTTTTTCTTTGACCCTTTGAACTTCCCCTTCCCCTTCCCTTTCCCTTTCGGGCGACCACGAGTGTTCTTTTTTGGCGAGGGCTCAAGTACAGAAGTGGTGGCCGGATTGTGCCATTCTATTGCTTGCCTCAACATGACTCTCTTTCGTGCTGTTTCTTCTTCCCCATGATATCGAACAACCATGGACTGTATAACACCGTCAAAACGGGTGTCAAGGTCTTCATCAACACCATCCTTAGCATCATTCACGTCTCTTACCGTGGGCTCCATATCTAATTTCCTCCAGAACTTATCGATTGCATCAAGTGGTATGGGTTTACCAAGTCGATGGTATTCATCAAGCTCATGCGAACATGGTAACCCACAAACTTTCCTTAAGTAGTGATTGCAAATGAGTGGATTGGATTCCCCTGCTTCAATTCGTGTCATCTCCTTATACATCTTCTCCAATGCATAGATAGACACAACCCCTCTTAGATCTTTCCACAACACTGACTTGAACTTGTGTAGAGCGACGTTGACACTCTTTTCAAAAGATGCTTTTATGGCATTGTGGCTTGCATTATACAGCGCCTCCGAGCTAGTCCAACATGCCTCAAAGTTTCCCATGCTAGTACCAAGAGATCTCTTCAAAGAAGCATGGTGTGATTCAACCCTGAAAGTAATGGAATATAGATCAAATTCATAAAGAACCACAGATATAGCTAAAGAATTTAATTCAAAAGGCATAGAAAACTAATCTGATTACACAGTCAGTCGACATTACAGAGTCGGCTATTACACATTCGATCGACTACTATGTGTCGACTAAAATGAATCCCATCGACTACTGAGTGCCGACTGAAAACTATCCAGTCGACTACTATGTGTCGACTGCAAAGTTTCCTGTCCACTACTGTGTGTCACAGCCACATTGTTTCCATTGATTAAAAACCACAATACAACCAACCAACCTATATGCAACAACCAACCAACCAATATATTTCATCAGCTATTAACAAATATAAACAACCAAACTTACCTATATGAAACAACCAACCAACTGAATTATAAACAAGTGTTAACAAATATTAAAACTTACTGGTTAGTTGTTGTGTTCTCAAAATGCATCACTTGATCTGTCCAAGCTGCTACAAATTTCTCTTTGTACGGATCAACCCATTGCCTCATGACATACTCGTACGCTTCACTTTGAATAGGGACATCCGCATACTCGTCATGGAAAGAGCGACATACCTCTTCAAATTCTTCCAAAGACGATGCATTCATTACGTTCTTCCATGAAACTTGATAGAATCTATTCCACTCATCCTTCGTAGAGAACTTCCCCTTACACTTCGCCAACACATTCCTATCGATATGCCACGAACATAGGAAATGCGTTGCTCATGGAAATATTGAACCATTTATTCACCAGTGCCAACTCTCTATCCGTAAGTACAACTCTAGGTAGGCAAGCATCGTCCAAGACTTCACGAAGGACACCTAATGCCCATGTGTAGTTCTCCTCTCTCTCATGGTCAAGGTAGACAGAAGCAACTGAAAATGTCATACCTGTTGGTGTGAATCCGACCATCTCCAAATAAGGCATCTTGTACCTATTTGTTTTATACGTGCAATCGATGATCAGAATACTAGGAAATGCCCGAAACAATTGAATCCCCATAGGATGTGCAAAGAACAAATCTTTCAAGGTGTTTGTCTCTGAACAGGTTCTATGACAATGGAAGTATTGATTATCGATCAACAGACTCATTAATTGTTGTAGTTGACTTCGTCCGGCATACTCCGTCAACTTGTACTTTTTCCGGGCATTGTAGATGGTGCGGAGTGTCGAGTGGTTGTCAGGATTCCTCTTCTTGAGCATCATCAATACATCCTTCGGAGGAGCATTGCATTTAGACATGTCAATTACAATTTGCTCTTCTTCGGGAGTTAATCTCCCAGCATAAGAGTGGCCCTCAAGATACAAAGCCACAGGATGATTATGAAGCCCACACTTCACATCCAACCTCCATTCCCCCTCTGAAATTTTGATGCCCTTCAATAAAAACGGACATCCACACTTCTTCGATCCGGTTGTCCGCTTCTTCTTGTCGTTTAGCTCGTCCTCAAAATCCGAATCCTTTGAATCCTTGTGAATAACAATTTTACTCCTGTCCCTCCCCTTAAATTGACGATATACTCCAGCCCGTTCACATGCAAGCAAAACATGTGCCTTCTTCTTCCCAGAGCCGTTATCGGAGCGCTTAACAACAATGACCATGTTATTTTCTATAGATACACGACGGACCCACTCTTGCAAATCTTCCCGACTAGCAAAGTAATTTCCATTGGTGAAGACATCCGTATAGTCCATCACCATATCATTACATGGAACCTCCTCTTCACCATCTTCACCACATCTGCCCTCTTCATCAAATGAAATAAGACCACCTTCAAAATCAAAATCAAAATCAAAATGGCCAAATTCTTCATCTTCATGGATCTTTGCCTCCCATGATTGAATTTCAGTATTCTCAATACTATCCTCAACAACAGTATCCTCAACAACAGTATCCTCAAAATATTCCGGATCGTCCGCCAAATCCTGATAAAAAAGGACACATTTTAATTTAAAATTGAATGGTAGTCGACACATAAGGGTCGATCACAAACAACCCAGTCGACACTCTACCCTCGCTCAACATCATTACAGTCGACTGTATACGGTCGACCACAAATTTATAACAACAACATCAATACTTATTTAATCGACTACACAGTGTCGACGGGAAACCTTCCGGTCGACTTCTTCCCGTCGACCACAATTATTACCGGCGACACACCAGGATCGGTAATGTTAACTTCGAAAACTTAAATATTTTGACGCGGGAACACAACCAAACACCATTTTCATCACATTAGAACCCCTAAACTACCACAAAATATACTACGAACATTAAAACACTAACAAAAATCGAAAACCTAGTCATGCATGTATACATTACAAAACTGTAAAAACGAAAAAACAAACTTACTGGAGTATTGTGCCCTTCACGTTTTCGCACCATTCTTGATATTTTCGTCACCCTAAAAGCCGTCTGAAGCTTGCCCGTAAGATTTTTTGCCTTGCTTGAGGTTGGATTTTGAGTTTTTGAGTTTTCCAGAAAAGTGACAAGATGGAGTAGGCAAAGGGTCGCCTATTTCATTTCGTACCAATATTGGAATTGTGGGAGTGTATCTATCGGACTCCATTTCAGTCAAAGGGCAACATGGACATTTTACTTGATTATTTTATTATTAAAAGTTTGGGGGTAGTGTATCTAACAAACCTGGAGGGGTATATACCCCAACCCATATATATATATACACCAACCCTAGGTAGCTAAAAGAGGTATTTTGATTAGAATTGAAAACTGGATATAAATATAAATAGTTGGGACTTGGGAGGGATTAATGAATTCGTGTAAGTTTTTATTGATGAGAAAATGGTCAATTACAATAAAATATGTAAAAACCCTCTCTATCTATCTATATATATATATCAACCCTAGGTAAAAGAGGTATATGTATATGTAATTAAGAAGGAGGCTATGCTAATATGCTATATATCATATATGATTCACTGAAGAATTAGCTGGCTAAGTTTGCAGGGGATATAAATATACATATATATTGAATTCGTGTAAATAGCTTAATTTCATTGATGAGATGATAGCTAAAGGAATGGGGATGCTCTCGAACCGTGCATATGATCAATTATGTACAATAAAATATATATGTCCATTAAATTTAGATGATGAGATGAAATTCTTTCATAATATTAAAATTTAGTCGACTCACTCACATTCTAATTAAGTTCAAATTTTATATAAAGAAACTTCACTTATATTAAATTAATTGTCCATCGATTAGATTAGTCTCCTCTTTGGAGCTATGGTGGAAAACCCCAAATTCACATTTCAAAACCCAGCAATATTTCAAGAACATCTTTTAATTAGGGCAGAAACACTCTCAAATGTAATTTTAAGGAAAGACTTCTTAATTTAATTGCACTAGCTAGTGATCTATTGTTACAAAAAAAAATACAAAAAAAAATCTACTGTTACACTAAACTTATGTAATTCGTTTGATGAAAATCACGTAATAATTTAAATTTTAGTAAATTATTTTGCAAATTGAATTCTATGAATTCTATTATTTTTTCTCCTCTTTTCTACACAGTATTTTCCCCACAAATATATAGAGATTTAATTCTCCACAAAATATGGAAATATCCTAACAAACTAACTAATCAATAATATCTTTTAATTATTATTCAATAATATCTTCTAATATCCTAATTAATCAAAATATATTCTAAACTAATGCCTAATTTAATTTGGGCCTCGACCTTCAACCCGGCTCTCGGTTGAACGAGATTTTGAGCCCACGATCCACATTCTCATCAGATTACTTGCACACTCTTTATATAGAAATACGTCACAAAATTAATACCCTCCCAATCTCATTTTATTTTTAAAATCGCCACTCATTTTTTACATACATTTTTTACACTTCACCAAATCACCTAAAATACCCCTCCTTACATTACCAACCATTAAATTTCATTTTTCTTAAAAAGTGTGCCGATTAAATCGTGCAAATCATTTCGAAGCCTAAGGTGTATAACATTAACAATTGTTAAAATTAAGGGTCAATTGTTTCGAAGTATCCATATTAATTTACAAATCACTTGTTTACTTGAATGTGTCCAACAAGAGATTGAGTAAATAATGATGCAATTCTATTCCCAAACTTTATAAGGCAATCTTGAAAGTATTCACGGCCATGTGTTTTGTCCACTGTAGAAGTATGGACATGAATATTGTTGCTTACTTGAAAATATTATATGAAAAGATACTTAAATATCATAAAGAAAAAAAATAGCCTAGAAGACCGTTTTAAAATTTATCTACTAGTAAAAAATAGCCTAGAGGACCATGTTCATATTCATATATTTATCCACTCATGTGTAGGTCATCTTATGTTACTTATGGGCCTCATTATAAGCCCACTAAAATTACTGTATAAATATCTTCTGTACATCTTTTTATAAATTAATAAAAAAATATATTTTTCAAACTTTTATATGGTATCATCGAGTTCATTGGCTCACAACTAATCCAACAAAATGAAGATAAATATGTGAATTAATCTTTTAAAAAGAAGAAACTTGCCTCTTCGGCAGAAGGAGAAGAAAGGTGTGTGTTATAATTTATTTGTATGGATAAATTCGGTAGTTTAAAAGGGTGTGTGTATTACTTTTTAAATTTAATGATTAATTTATTTAGCCGCGAGTTCATTTATAAAATATTTGAGTGCTAATATCATATGCAAGGCTTGAAAAAAAGATGTAAGCAATTTTTTTGTGGGTGAAACAATGATATTCTTAATTCCTTATATGAAATTTCATTAATTTTATAGTTAAAATTTTCTTTTAATATTTTGTAAATAAAATAAATCACACGTAACATCCTAGGCGCGCATTACCTACTGAAATTGCCTTCACATCCGTTTTATAATTAGTTTGTCACAATTTTAAATACATATATAAGTTTCGACTGAAAAAATCATTAAATTAATTAAAACGTAACAAATCATTCCAACAAAAAAGTCTTTAGAGAGTTTCGAAATCGAAATTGCACGAAATTGAAATTATGGTTACAAAATTGTGTTTTTCTTTGTAACGAGTGGAACGATCATGTTCGAAGCGCGAGCTAGCAATCGAGACACATGAAGACTGTCTCAAAAAAATAGAATTGATGGCAACAAAATTTGTGGATCAATTAGATAATTCTGTATGCCATATATATTACAGCGGAATTGCAGTCACCTCCTGAAAATTATTGTTGTTATTTGTTAATTATATGCATGTGATATTAAGATATGATCTAATTAATATATAAAACATTCGTAATTTTACGGTTGTTAATTCCACCCTTCTATACACTTAGTTGTATGGGTCAAAACAGCAAACTAAGTAAACAATAGTTCAAATTAATATCTCAAATGAAATTCACAGCAACAATTAAAATGTCAAAATTAAAGATTTTATAAGAAAGTCGTTTATAAAATTATTACGATTATTATTAGTATTCCTCATTCTTTAGCATTCTCACAACAATAATCTCAAACTTGTTGAGCCTTATCATCAAACAAATTGGAATCTACCTTGATAAAACAAAAATCAGGTGTCTTGATGCCCTTTTCTACGGCTGTATTGAAGAAGCAATCTTTCCCAACATCATATACGAGGTCAAAGAAATGGATATAGTTCATATATATAAGAGAATTTAGTCAATCACCGTGAATTGGTGATGGAGTGGTTTTGCTATTAATAATTAAGAGATACAACAAACTCTACAATTAGTGGGAGAAATACATGGAAAGAATAACAAATATAAAGATATGGTCAAACTAGAATTTAGGCACTAATATATCACTGATATATCCTATTACCCCCCGTCAAGTGCTGCGTGGGATGAAGACACACGCAAAGCTTGGATCGTAGGAACTCAAAGGCAGGACGAGGGAGGCTCTTCGTAAAGATATCCGCTAGCTGCAAATCCGAAGGGATGAAACGTGTGAGTAATCTCCCGGATGACACAAGTTCACGGACAAAGTGATAATCAATATCAATGTGTTTAACTCGTTTGTGGGCGACCAGATTCTGACTTAGGAATATAGCACTCTTGTTATCACAAAGAAGAATGGGACGGGAAGTGGGCAAAGCACGACGCTCTTGAAGAAGATTCGTTACCCAAACAATCTCGGCTGAAGCATTAGCCATAGCCCGATACTCCGATTCACAACTGGATCTGGCAACAGTCGGTTGTTTCTTGGCACCCCAAGAGACGAGATTGCCCCCAATAAAAATGGAATAGCCATAAGTTGAGCGACGAGTCTCAGGGCAACGGGCCCAGTCGGCATCAGAGTAACCCAAAATGGAGGAATCAGAACGCCGTGTAAAGGAAAGGCCAAAGTGAACTGTACCCTTGACATAACGAAGGATACGCTTTACTGCTAAAAAATGAGCATCAGTAGGCGAGTGAAGAAATTGACTGACCGAGCTAACTGCATAAGAGAGATCAGGACGAGTGATGGTTAGATACTGAAGAGCTCCAACAAGAGATCTGTATAAAGTAGGATCATGAAATGGGACACCATCACTAATGAGAGATTCGTCTGCCGCAAGAGGGGTGGAAACGGGCTTAGAGTCAAGAAGCTCAGCCCGTTTAAGAATATCATGGGCATACTTAGCTTGTCCAACAAATAGACCGTTCGTCGTGGAAGAAACCTCAAGTCCAAGAAAGTAGTTAAGACGCCCAAGATCCTTGATAGCAAACTCCCGATGAGTACGAGAAATGAAATCCCGTAACATAGACGAATCATTTCCGGTGACAATAATATCATCAACGTAGAGTAACAGGTAGATAATATAGGTACCTCGATGGAAATGAAACAGAGACGAATCACAACGACTCTGAAGAAAGCCCAAACTGGAGAGATAAGTGTTGAAATGCTGAAACCAAGCGAGGGGAGCTTGACGAAGACCGTATAAGGCCTTTTTTAACCGACAAACATGATCAGGGAAACGGGGATCCACAAAACCAGGAGGTTGAGCCATGAATACTGGTTTGTTAAGAACACCATTAAGAAATGCATTTTTTACATCAAGCTGATGAAGAGGCCAATCATGTTGAACAGAGAGAGCCAGAATAATTCGAACTGTGGCAGCCTTGACAACAGGACTAAATGTATGATGGAAATCGGTACCCGGAATCTGAGTAAAGCCCCGAGCAACCAATCGGGCTTTATGACGCTCAATGGAACCATCAGCATGAAACTTCGTACGAAAGACCCACTTTGAGCCAACAATGTTAGTGCCAGGAGAACGAGGTACCAAGTCCCACGTATCATTCGAACGAAGAGCATTAATCTCTTCTTTCTCCTTTTCTGCAGCCTTACTCGATCCCTAAAAAAAAAAAAATTAAATTAATTTCGGCCGCCACTTTCTTCCGACGGACAGGTCTCCTCCGTTGTGATATTTCTGCTATATCTTCTCCTCTTCCCTTCCTATTCTCATGGCTACTACACCCGTTGATCCTATTCCTGTCACCACCATGATCAATATGGTTGCAGCCATATAAGAGAATTTAGTCAATTACCGTTAATTGGTAATGGAGTGGTTTTGCTATTAATAATTAAGAGATACAACAAACTCCACAATTAGTGGGAGAAATACATGGAAAAAATAACAAATATAAAGATATGGTCAAACTAGAATATTTCAATATGAGATGTTTAAATTAAACAGTAACAAATCAATACACTATAAGATCCGTCGATGGAGTGTTAGAATGTCAATTAACATATATGGCTACCAAATTGAAGAGCATAATCGAGATTGCATTATTAATGTTCGTTCTAATTAATGGAACGATTTTGTTCGAAGTCGAAGGTGTAAATGAAATTTGCGACGAAAAAATAGCATTAATAACACCGTATTGTGTGGATCAAATAGCTAATGCCATATGCATCAATACTAATAGACGAATTTGGGTAGAATTTCTGGAGTTTGATTGTTGTAAAAAGCTTGTGAAATATGGTGAGTGCTATGATGTAATAAAAAATATAAGTCGCGCCAATTGTAAAGAAGATACCGATACTACGGGCATTGCTGATATAATTATGTCAGTATGCCTCGAAACTTAACTATACACGTCATTAATAAAATCATGATGAATATATGATTATTTAAGAAGAATATAATTTTGTGTGACAATGGCTAGTTTTTGCATTTAACTTATGTTAAGTAAACTTTTTTTTTTTTAACGAAAAAAGATTATTTTATTAACGTGTGTCAATGTTAAGTAAGCTAATATGTTTGCATTTAACATAATATAATTTTCGTAGAAAATGGATGGTCAAAACGTCAATGCACATCTCATCTTGCATTCAAATTTAAATTCAAATTTCAAATAGGTATTGTTTTTTTTTTTTTTGAGAACTACACATATGTTTTTATGAATTAGTCCAATAATTTGCTGATCGCAAGCTTTTGGATCAATTTAATTAGTGCAAACTTTCATAAGCCAAATTCATATTAATAATTAATGTGTATAGTAGTACATAATTTCCACACGCGGTACCACCATTTAATTCAACCACACCATATTTTTTTTTCAATTTTTTGTTGGCCGACATCATTAAAGATATAAATGTTTGCAAAATTTCTAAAACTTAAGCTTGGTAGAATATTAATTATAAAATAATAAAATATTAATGAAAAACAAGAATCAGATAAGAAGCATACCCGTCTAAACTATTAGATATTATGGATTCCACGTGATTAATTTAAGTAGAATCACTCAAATGAAAAATACTAAAATTTATTTTCACACATTTCTAGATGACTATAGTCATTTATAATTTTTTTAAAATACCCTTAATTGATTCTTTAGGTTGAATCAACACGTTAATTTACTAAAAATAAATAAATTAAAATAACGTGACAAATAGATGCCCTAGTTGAAATTAAAGTTAATTTACTAAAAAAAAAAAAAGTGTGACAATTAAATGCCATAGTTGAAATTAAATCCTATAGGTTAATGTTATTTATGCGTTGTTGCAGGAAACTTTTACATACTAGTATCAATTAATACCATTTCAATTAATAAATTAATGTTAAACGAAAAGTTAAAACGATTTATAATATGAATAGGAGGAAGTATATATTAACTATATATTTACCAACGCAAAATAATCTTAAATGGTCGTGTAGGTTTCAATCCACATCATGCATTAAATGTAGATGTAAAAAAATCAACTCCCTAAAAAACTTATAATTGAGTTAATTACAATAAGTATATATTTGATTAAGTTATTCTAAATTATATATCACAAATTAAAACATTCAACATGATTTTTCAGTCGAGGACAATGCTCAAAATCACAGTTTTGCTAGTAATTAGTAGCGAAACAATTGTAGCTTATAAATTCACTATAGATAAATTTAGAGATTTCATCCCCGTGATGCCTACAGATGGATGTGAACAAAAGTATAATATTGACACTTATGAAGTTGTTATCAATACAATATGCTCATTAGACACTGAAATATATTAATAGGATATATCAGTGATATATTAGTGCCTAAATAAACGTATACATTTGTTTGCATTTAAGGTTATCTTTAATTATACTTAATTAAACTAAATGCGCGTACACGATGTTACATGTTTATTATATTTACAAAACACTAAACCAAAATTTTAACTATAAAATCAATAAAATTTCTGTTATTGTTTCACTATCTTTTGTACAAAAATTGCTTACGTATTTTTTTTCTTCAAATAAAATAAATAAATTGCAAAATATATATCTATTTACCTTACGTATAAAATTAATAAAATTAATAAAATTTATATTATTGTTAAAATATTTTTTTACAAAAATTGCTTACGTATTTCTTTTTTCTACTTATCACCTAGTGATTGTAATAGAAAGAAGATAGGATTGTGTTTATTATATAACCACATATATATATATATATATATATATATATATATATATATATATATATATAATAAAATTGACAATTCTCACAATTGGGTCCGGTATGTAAATTATTTTATAAGAACAATTATTACGTACAATTTTTTAAAGTAAGTAATAATGAATAACATTTGTTAAAGAATTACAAGATCAATACAAGTAAATATAAATGCGCTAAAATTTTAAAATAAGACGGATCAAACAGAAATTGTTGTCCCTTTTCAATTAGTAAAGTATGAGTTCATTACTTTTGACTTACATTGAAATGGATTAATAGGTCAATTATAATTTCAAAACATTTTATCATTTTAACATCACATGTTCGATCTCAACAAAAGGGGAGGGAGAAACATCACATTAATTTTTACCAAAAAAGGATTTCATAATTCCTTCTCACTTTTCTTTTGCATGCAATATTTATATACTTTTCTCCTATATATAAATGTGTATATAATTATTATCACTAGAAAAAGGGTATATTAAATTAAATGTAGAGTCTGAAGGTGGCTGAGATACCATGATGCTCTGTTAATACACTATTTGCAAATTGATTTTGAGAATCAATTAATTAATTTATAAGGAATTGATTATCAGTTTCTCAAGTTGTAGTCAATAGCTTTCTGCGCGCTTTAAGCGGATATATATTGTACCTAAATAAATATATATAGTAATATTTATATATAATTTTTAGTATAAAATGAATAGTGAAATTCTATTCCCTAAAATTCTACTCATCAATTGAATAAAATTCTACTCATCAATTGAACGTGTCAAACAAGGGATTGAGTAAATAATAATGCAATTCTATTGTCAAGCCTTATAAGGCAATCTTGAAAGTATTCACGACCATGTGTTTTGTCCACTGCACAAAGCATGGGCACAAATATTGTTGCTTACTTAAAAATATTACTCTGTATACAAAAAGAATCATAACCAAAAAAATAGCCTAGAGGACCATTTTAAAATTTACCTTCTAGTAAAAAAGGTAAGATGGGTAAGAATTTTATAATAGGTAGAATTACATTTAAATTAGATACTCGATCACTTGGGTCGTTAATGTAGGCTTCACTTTGTCTTATAATTAACAATATTTTAAATATTATTGGCTTGTTCTAACGTTTTTTTTTTTTAAATGAACTGATTCACTTAATTTTTGATATAATTTAATTTTAAAAAAAATATTTAAACTAACCTTATTAAAAAAATATTAATTACCCTTTTTTCCATCAATCAAAACCCACCTTATATATACACAAAGTCACCCTATGAGTAAACCCACCATTTTTCCTCTACAGAAAATTAACAATCCACACGGTCACACTTCTTTTCATTATAGTATGATGGTTAATTTTTTTGGTGATCGAAAGTAAATAAATACAGTCGACACGACTCTTATTTAATAGTGTAGAAGAATCATTAAATTGAAAAGGAAAAATAAATCGAAGAAATATTGAAAATTTGAGATTTAGAGCTTGAGTTTAAAAAATAAGGCATGAGTTTGGGAAAAAAATATCATCTTAAAATAAATCACACGTAACATCCTGGGCGCGCATTACCTACTGAAATTGTCTTCACATCCGATTTATTAGTTTGTCACAATCTTAAATACTTATATAAGTTTCGAATGAAAAAAATCATTAAATTAATTAAAATGTAACGAATCAATCCAGCAAAAAAATCGATAGAGTTTCGAAATCGAAATTATGGTTACAAAGTTGCGTTTTTTGTTGTAACAAGTGGAACGATCATGTTCAAAGCGCGAGCTAGCAATCGAGACACATAATGACTGTCCCAAAAAAAGAGAATTGATGTCAACAAAATTTGTGGATCAATTAGTTAATTTTGTATGCCATATTACAGCGGAATTGTAGTCACCTCCGGCATGAAAATTATTGTTGTTAATTATATATATGCATATTATATTAAAATATGATCTAATTAATATATAAAACATTCTTAATTGCAATCAAGTAACTTAATATTTTACAGTTGTTAACCCCACCATTCCATACACTTAATTAGTTGTATGGGTCAAAACAACAAACTAATTGAGTAAATTAACCTAGAGAATTCAAAGTTCAAATTAATCTCTCAAATGAAATTCACTGCAACAATTAGAATGTCAAAATTAAAGATTCTAAAAGAAAGTTGTTTATAAAATTATTACGATTTTATTGCATATTATTAGGGATTCCTCATTCTTTAGCCTTCTCACTACAATAATCCCAAACTTGTTGAGCCTTATCATCAAACCGATTGGGATCTACCTTGATGAAACAAAAATCAGGTGTCTTGATGCCCTTTTCTACGGTTGCATTGAAGAAGCAATCTTTCCCAACATCATATACGAGATTTCGACAATGAAATGGATATAGTTCATATATTCCAGTGTCAAATATTGAGCATACTGTATTGATAACAGTTTCATAAGTGTCAATAGTGTACTTTTGTTCACACACATGTGTAGGCATTTCCGGGATGGGATTTCCAAATTCATCTATAGTGAATTTATAAGCTTCAATTGTTTTGCTACTGATTACTAGCAAAACTATGATTTTGAGCATTGTTCTCGACTGGAAAATCATGTCGAATGTTTTAATTTGTGATACATAATTCAGAATAACTTAATCAAATATATACTATTGTAATTAACTCATTATAAGATTTTTTGGGAATTGATTTTTTTACATCGATCTACATTTAATGCATTATGTGGATTGAAACCTACACGAGCATTTAAGATTATTTTACGGTAAACATATTGTTAATATATATTAATTTATTAATTGAAATTGCATTAATTGATACTAGTATGCAGATGCCATAAAAGATTAACTTGAAATGGAATTATTTTTTCTTCATATGTAAAAATTTCCTGCAACAACGCATAAATAGCACACTAACCTATAGGATTTAATTTCAACTAGGACACTTAATTGTCACATTTTTTTTTAGTAAATTAACGTGTTGATTCAACCTAAAGAATCAATTAAGGGGGTATTTAAAAAAAAAAATATAAATGACTAATGATCTAGAAATGTGTGAAAATAAAATTTGTTCAATTTTTTTCAAAATAAAATTATAAATTTATTTCATGGCATAAGCGCTTAATCGACTCACTCACATTCTAAGTTCAAATTTTATTTAAAGAAACTTCACTTATATAAAATTGTCCATCGACTAGTCTCCTCCTCATAGCTATAGTGGAAACCCCCAATTTCACATTTCCTTCCTTAATTTAGATTCAAAACCCAGCAATATTTCAAGAACATCTTCAGATTTTAATTAGGGTAGAAACACTCCAGAATGTAATATTTAAGTGAAAGTCGTACTGGTAAATTTCATCTTAATTTAATCGCAGCTAGCTAATGATCTATTGTTACAATTAAAAAAAAAATCAACGGTTACACTCAACTTATAATGTAATTCGTTTGATTAAAATCATGTATATAGTATTTAATGCCCATCCTTTTTAAATATATAAAAATATATACAACCCTAGCTAGGTAAAAGAGGTATATGTAATGAAGATCGAATGAGCTAATTAAGGGCTATTGATGCAGACAAAATATGTCGTTTACAGAGATGACGACACGTGGATAAAAGATGAATTAAATCCGCCTTATTATAAGTAAACAGTTGATGGATAGGATTAATACACCCTAAGTCTAGTAAGGGGAATAGGTGTATTTGGGCTTTGGGTCCACGACCAAGCCCAATGAGGGAAATAGGTATAAACTGGGCCATGGGCTAAAAACATCTAAGGTCTGGCCACTGTTGGGCCGGGAGTATTGAACCCGCGAGGAAAAAGACACAGGATCTGTCTGTGGTGGATAAGGCCCGAGAAGGAGTCAAAGTCAGTAAGTGGGAGAAGTCCATGAGAAGGCCGATTCTTATGGGGCAGTTGAGAAGAAAGAGGGAGAGGCAGTCTCCTTCTCAGCCACGAAATTGGAAAAGGTATATAAACAGGTTAGTTTTACCATTTTGACTACGTTTTTTGATACTACGAACATACACTTTACACTATTCACTGAGAATACACGAAATCCATTAATAATACACTGAAAAGAAAAGATATCCGACACTTCTTGCGAGAATTTCCCTAGATTCACAGGGAAATTCCTCTTTGATTCTTCCGAGAAAGACTTTTGACTTGAGCGTCGGAGATTCCACGCCGGAATCCCCTCCGGCGTGTTTTGCAGATCTTACGGAAGCGTGGAAGAGGATTATTCGTGAGAGAACTTGCCAAAAAGTGACGATTCAAGCCCGTAATTATCACAGCCCGCACGGGAAGATTTAGTATCCTTGATCGTTATTTTTGGACGCAACAATTGGCGCCGTCTGTGGGAACTTTCTGAGTTAAGAAGTGAGAAAGTTTCGTACGAAATTGGTGGAGAACGAGACGTTACGAAGCAAGGTAAGGAGAAAGGAGATCTTGCCCCCTTGCCCTCACCTCCGCCTCCACCGGGTTTTCCTCCTAACAGGAATCTAGGAAAACAACCTGTAAACCCTACACCGGAAGATAATCCTCTCGCACCAGAAGGGAATGTGACGGGTACCTCAAAAACCTCTGGAAGTGGGACTAACAAGGATACCCCTCATCCCAACGCCCAACCGGAGCTCTTGACCCTCTCTCAGGCTCAATTAGACGTGATGATCGCACAAGCGATCGAAAAGATAATCACCTCTTGTGGACTTCGCCCTCCTGGGCCCATCCCACTAGTCAATGAGGGTACAAAGCAAAACCCCCTGGACCATGTCATTGATTCTGCCCCGGTCCGTTCCATAAATGAGGGTCCCCCTCGAGATCAGGAAGAAAAGGTGCCCTCCCAAACTGAGAGAAGCATTCTCGATCGACCCCCTAGGAGGAACACGGAGAGGACCCCTGGTGGTACCACTCTAGACACAGAGACGGGAGAAAGCACGGATGACACTTATCAGGGAGCAGTTAGTGACCAGATACAAGCTCTTCGGAAGGAAATGAAAGATATGCAGAAACACATGATTGACAATGTAAGTAGACCCTCTTACGTTATTGGTTATCAATTTTCTTCCAGTATCTTGCAAGATGAATTGCTCTATAATTTTAAATCTCTAAATTTTGAATATGATGGGACCACCGACCCTTATGAGCACCTTATGAGGTTCGAAAATGCCGCCCTGTTACATCGTTACGGAGAAGGTGTGAAATGCAGGGTCTTCTTAACTACTCTATCCAAAGCTGTACATCAGTGGTTTACTTAGTTGGGACTGCACCAATTCGCCAGTGCTAGAAGGCAGCCCAGGGCAACCCTCACCCTATTTAACATGCGACAAGGAGAAAATGAGAGCCTTCGGGCCTTCCTGAAAAGATTCAATCAAGCGGCCTTGGAGGTACCTACAGCCTCTTTGGAAGTCAAAATCAATGCCCTCACTAATGGGTTGAAGGACGGAGACCTCTTTACCTCCCTAGCTAAGAAACCTGTGCAGACCTTTGATGAGTTACTAAGGAGGGCCGAAAAATACCTCACTCTTGAAGAGGTGCGGAAAGCTAAGCGCTCTGAAGCTAGACCGGTAGGAGGAACTGGAGAGCGAAGAAGGGAAACAATACCAAGAAGGCCTAGTCTAGAGAAGCACAGGAGCTTGAGGAGGCCTGGGGTTGTAAAGGAGGAAGAAACAGTGCGCTCAGGCCCCAGGGGAAGATTTGAAAAATATACCCCTTTGAAGATAGAACCAGCGGAAGTTTTAGAGGTAGCAGAAGATCACCCCAGTATGAAATTCCCCTATTCTAGGAACAGGGGTCCTCAGAACCCCAAATCCGATAAGTTTTGCCGGTTCCACAATGACTACGGTCATGATACGAACCAATGTTGGCACCTAAAGGATGATACAAGCAGGACATCTTAAGGAGTTTACTTACAGGGACAGGCAAGGCCCTCGAGGGTAGAAGCGGAAAGACCTAGAGGGAAGAACAGAGGAGAACAAGAGGGAGCGGAGGAAGGAGGGGGAAGACCAGCCTCCCCCTCCCCAAAAGAGGGGAACGATCCATATGATTATGGGCGGCCCTGCTGATGACGATTCCTTTAGACAAAGGAAACAAAGTATCCGATCGTTGAAGGTAGAGTAGAACATGGAACATCGAGGGATAGGAAAATTGACAGTGACTCCCGACATCCATTTTGGATCCGAGGACATGGGAGCGTCCAGAGAAACTCATAATGATGCTCTAATGATCACTACTGACATCGCAGGGTATGATGTGGCGCGAATCTTTGTAGATACGGGAAGTTCAGCGGACATCATGTTCCTGGAGTGCTTTAAAAGGATGGAGTTGAACATAAAGCTTAGGCCAGTGGAAACTGCCCTTTATGGATTTTCAGGGGGAGCGATCCAACCCCTGGGATCGGCCCTATTGCAAGTAGGGCTAGGGACTGTCCCCCACCGGCGAGTACAAGTGATAGAGTTCCTGATAGTTGATGTTCCCTCTTCATATAATGTGGTGATGGGAAGACCGAGCTTGAACATTTTTCAGGCCATAATTTCCACCTTCCATATGAAGATGAAATTTCCCGCCTCAAGGGGAGTGAGAGAGATATGTGGGGACCAGTACCAAGCTAGGAAATGTTATGTGGAGTCAGTTAAGATAGCAGACAAGGCTACGTTCCGAGTTCTGGAAAGATGTAAAGGGGAAGATACCGAACTAAAAAAATAGAAAGTAGCAGAATTGGAAGGAGAGCAGCCCAAAATCAGAGCAGATGAGGAACTAATGAACATCGAACTTTATGCAGAGAAGGAGAGATTCACGACTAGAGTTGGGACTCAGATGGACCCAGAACTCAAGGAAAGAATAATAGCCACTCTCCGAAAGAATGTGGATATATTCGCCTTCACCTCAGCGGATATGACGGGTATCCCTCCAGAAATAGCAGTACACCACCTCAATGTGGACCCTAGAGCAAGGCCGGTGAAACAAAAACTAAGAAATTTCGGTAAAGAGAAGAATCTCATTGTGAAGGAGGAGATTGATAAATTATTAAAGGAAGGACATATAAAGAGGATACAGTTTCCCGAATGGCTCTCAAATGCAGTGTTAGTATCTAAAGGAGCTGGTAAGTGGAGAATGTGTATCGACTTCAGAGACTTAAACAAAGCATGCCCCAAGGACCATTATCCCTTGCCCAGGATTGATCAATTGGTGGATGCGACATCAGGCTTTGAGTTGCTCAGTATGATGGATGCATATCAGGGGTATCATCAGATCCAGTTGAATCCCCTCGATATCCCGAAGGTATGTTTTATTGCAGCTTGTGGTACTTTTGGATATATACGCATGCCTTTTGGACTAATAAATGCAGGAGCCTCCTACCAGAGAATGGTAGACTCGGTTTTCCGAGAACAAATTGGTAAAAACATGGAGATTTACGTTGATGATATGTTGGCCAAGAGCGTTAAGGCAGAGCAGCATGTGAAAGACTTGGAAGAGATATTCCAAGTGATTATGAGCAATGGCATTAAGCTGAATCCGGCTAAATGCTCTTTCGGATTGAAATCAGGGAAATTTCTAGGATACATGGTGACCCAGAGGGGAATAGAAGTCAACCCCGCCAAGGTGAAGTCTGTGTTGGACATGCAGCCTCCCCAAAACTTGAAGGAATTACAAACCTTGAATGGAAGGATAGCAGCTCTGAGCAGCTTCATATACAGATCAGCAGAGAAAAGTCCTAACTTCTTCAGAACCTTGAGGAAAGGGATGAAATTTGAATGGGACGAGCCTTGCCAGAATGCCTTTGAGGAACTCAAGCGCCACCTGGAACAACTCCCGAAATTGACAAAACCCTCTCAGGGAGATATACTATTCCTATATCTCTCGGTAGGGGAGCACTCCTTAAGCACACCACTGATGAAAGAAGAGGGCTCCAAGCAGCAGCCCATATACTACGTGAGTAAGGTAATTCAAGGAGCAGAGGTCAGATATTCTGAGGTAGAAAAGGCAGCCCTGGCGGTAGTAGTGACAGCTAGGAGATTACGCCCCTATTTCTTGTCTTATAAAATTGTTGTACGAACTAATTATCCCCTGAAGCAGTTACTAGGAAGAGCAGACTTGTCCGAGAGAATGGTCAAATGGGCTGTCGAGTTACAAGAGTATGATGTTGATTATGAGCCCAGGAAAGCTATTAAAGCCCAAGCCCTGACAGATTTCATCTAAGAATCCACCAGGACAGAGGAAATGAAAGGATGGAAAGTATACATGGACGGTTCCGCATCAGCATTGGGATGCGGGGCAGGGATAGTACTGATAGACCCTGAGGGCCAAGAGGGCCAAGAGGTACAAGTTGTCGTTAAGTTCAGGTTTTCGACTTCCAACAACAGAGCCGAATACGAAGCCCTTATCAGAGGGGCTAACATGGCAGCAAAACTGGGAGCACAGAAGGTCACCCTATACTCAGACTCACAGTTGGTGGTGCAGCAAGTAATAGGGGAATACCTTGCCAAAGATGAGAAGATGATTGCATATCTGGAGCAGGTAAGGAACCTGAAAAGCAAATTCCATGCTTTCGAAGTAATACAGATACCAAGAGAGGAGAACACGAAGGCAGATGGGTTGTCCAAGTTAGCTAGTTCCACTGAGTTCGAAGGACAAGGGAAGATAACACTAGTAATGGCAGATCGATTGGCGACGGAAATATTAGTTTGAGAGATAACAGAAGGGGACGATTGGAGAAAAGAGATATGGGAGGAGCTGAATAAAGACCCCGCAATTCCAGCGTCGAGGGAAGCCAAGGCTTTGAGATTGAAATATTGTATCCTTGGAGATCAATTGTACAAGAGATCCTTTACTCAACCTTATTTGAAATGTCTTTCGAAACAGGAAGCAGAGTTCGTAATCAAGGATATCCATGAGGGTTGTGCAGCTAGCCATGAAGGCTATAAGACGATGGTGAAGAAGGTTTTTAGGGCAGGTTTTTATTGGCCCAGTGTGATGAGGGGCGCTCGAGAATTCGTGAAGAAATGTGAGAGATGTCAGAAGAATGGACCTTTGATACGGGTACCAGCCGAGGAGATGGGTGCTATGTATTCGCCTTGTCCATTTGCAAAATGGGGAATAGATTTAGTGGGGCCCTTCCCCATGGCACCAGGAAGAAGGAAATTCCTAATCGTCGCGGTGGATTACTTCAGCAAGTGGGTAGAGGACGTGCCTTTGGCAAAGATAGAGGAAGACAATGTGATCAATTTCCTAGCAAGACATATTTGCTGCAGGTTCGCAGTGCCTAGAGTTCTAGTTTCAGATAATGGAACGCAATTCAACGGAGAGAGAGTGAGGAAATGGTGTCAGAGGTGGAATATCGTAGAAAGATTCACCTCGGTTGCTCACCCATAAGCCAATGGTCAAGTTGAGGTCACAAATAGGATTCTGGTGGACGGTATCTGGACACGTTTGCAAAAGATAGGAGGAGGATGGGTGAAGGAGTTGGACAATGTCCTCTGGTCTTACAGAACTAGCCCTAAGTCAGCTACGGAGGAGTCCCCCTTTCAATTGGTGTACGGGGCAACAATGGTAATACCCCAAGAGGCCCGACTAGGATCGCACCGGATCACCTATTTTGATGAGAAGATGAATGAAGAGCTGATGAGAGAAGCTTTGGACCTGGTGGAGGAGAAAAGAGAGATCGCAAAGTTGAAAGCAGAAAGATACAAAAGCAGGATCAAGGCAGCATACGATCGTAGGGTAATCCCCAGATCCTTCAGAGTTGGAGACTTAGTCCTCTGAAGAGCAGATGCCTTGAGAAACACAGGAAAGATGGAGGCTAACTGGGAAGGCCCCTACAAGGTGATACAGGTGCTGAAGGGCGGAGCTTATAAACTCCAGGATATGGAGGGAAAGGAGATACTACGCCCATGGAATGTGTGCCACTTAAAGAGGTTTTATGTTTGAAAATGTGTTAGTCCCTTATGATCTTTCTCTCTATGGACAATTTTGATGTTTTTTTCTATTCGAATAATTGTGCACATCAATTCACCGGCATTCTTTTTCCCTCTACATGGGTTTCCCTTAGGGTTTTACCATGGAGAGGTTTTTAATGAGGCCGGCATAGGTTTCCTCTTTTCTTACCTATGTTGATAAACACTTTTGATCAATGAAGCTCTACCTTTTGTTAGCATTATGATGAGATGATTGGTACTTGTTAGCATTATGATGAGATGATTGGTATTTGTTAGCATTATGATGAGATGATCGGTATGTGTTAGCATTATGATGAGATGATTGACATATGCTAGCTTTATGATTAAGTGATTGGTATATGCTAGTATTAAGACACAAAATAAAATGAAAACGCGAAGGTTTATACAAACCTCACCCTGAGAAGGTTTATGCAAACCTCACCCTGAGAAACAAGTGAGTTCCAATGAACTTCACTTAGACAAAACGCGAAGGTTTATACAAACCTCACCCTGAGAAGGTTTATGCAAACCTCACCCTGAGAAACAAGTGAGTTCCAATGAACTTCACTTAGACAAAACGTGAAGGTTTATACAAACCTCACTCTGAGAAGGTTTATGCAAACCTCACCTTGAGAAACAAGTGAGTTACAATGAACTTCACTTAGACAAAACGCGAAGGCTTATACAAACCTCACCCTGAGAAGGATTATGCAAACCTCACCCTGAGAAACAAGTGAGTTCCAATGAACTTCACTTAGACAAAACGCGAAGGTTTATACAAACCTCACCATGAGAAGGTTTATACAAACCTCACCCTGAGAAGGTTTATGCAAAACCTCACACTGAAAAAAACAAGTTCTAATGAACTTCATTTATATAAAGCTAATGCAGATGCGGAATGAATTCCATCCTAAAGGAAGGATCCAAAGCTACAAGGGTGAAAGCCTTCATACACTATAACCTCTAAGGCTGGGGGGATAGGAACTATGAGGAAACCCTACGAGCATCATCAAAGCACCAACAAGTAAGCACAAAAATTTGAACTTTCTATTTTAAGCCTTAGAGTCTATATGCGCTAGAAAGATATTAGAGGTATGCATTGAGACATAGCTAAGAGAAACTAAACATACAACATGCGACATACTTCTTATCATACTTGACATGCTTAGAAAAGCAACATACGCACACAGCGAGACAATATGCAGGTATAAGAAAAAGGGGTAAGATAAAAGCATCTAGCAGCAAAAGTTAAGAAATATTCAAGACCGGTGACACCACGTCCCAGCCCTCCACAGAAAAACACAGGAGTGTGGAGTCTCCTGAAAATACTAAAAGAGCTCAAAAGCCCCAACAAGAGAAAGTGTTTAATAGTACCAGAATATTGTTATCACAGAAAGTAAATAGAGTTATGAAGAGAGGGGAACATCACCCCCTCCAGTCCCTCCCATCGCCTCGTCAACTTGCCCGCCGGAACCGCCGCCCTCTTCCTTCCCCTCCGAGGCATTAGCCGCTACGGTAACTAGAGGATCAGGATTAGCTACATGAATGGGGAACGTTGGATTGCTCACGGGCACCAAATATTCCACTTTCAAAATAACACCCTTTAGCTCTGAAATGGCCTTCCTCATACCAGGCAGCCACCAAGGAGTGTTGATATCCTCCTTAGGATCTCTTGGGAACTTAAGAGGAGTAGCTAGTGCATCTAGGCGAAGGGCGCGAGTGTAATGACCATCAAATCCAGGAGCAGTGTGCTCGGCTACGGCGTTGGAGAAACCATGGTCAATAATGTGAGGAATGTATGCCCCCATTGCCCCCATAAAACTAGTGCTCTTGAGAAAAGCCTCCAGCCAGTCTTGATGCAAAGTGCCCAGGAAAGTTTGCCCCGCCGCAGAAGTAAAGATGGAATCGATACAAAGCTTCACCCCGGCCAGAGAAAGGTCGGTCTCCAAGCGCTGAATCCCCCTATCCCGCTCAGCGATCTGATTCCGGAGCAAAGAAATCTCCTCGGACAAAGCTTGATTCTGCGCAGAAAGCTGAACCTTTTCAGCCTGAGCCGTCTTCCGCCCCAAAGTGGCCTCCCGTAGCTCTGCCTCGAGTATCTCCTTCGTTACTTTCCCTAACTCCACCTGACTTTGGAGATCGTCATGAAGTTGAAGAGATTGGAGCGCCCACTTGGATACGTCAAAGTAGAGAAGGCCGAACTACATAAGAAATAATTGAAAGAATTAAGACATTTACCCTAGCCCTCCTCAGTCATGCGAAATGATATGTATGTTATGGGCTTACCTGGGAGAAACTATGAGCCGCATGCACTATCCGTTCCTCTAGGGACAAGGCACTGAGAGCCTTCGCAGCAGGGGTGGGAGTATGGCGGTCCACAAAAGCCTTGAACTGATCGACACTAATATCGCTAGGACCCTCTAGATCAACGGTTGTCGAGGAGGGGAAGGAAGACTTATCCTTAGTTTTCTTTCTCCTGGAAGCACCGGAGGTGGGGAGTCCTGAAGAAAACAGAGCCTTCTCGGTGGAGGATCGGGTACGTTTTGCAACTGACCATACTGAAGGCTTCACCGGAGAAGGAGGAGGAGGAGCTTTTGAAGAACTCTCTGGAGCAGGAGGTTTGGCCACCATGGAAAGCGGAGCAGCATCTCGGGAAATTTGGGACAACCAACTCATAACTGCAACAAGAGATAATAGAGACATCAGAGACCACGAGAACTCAAATCTTAAAAATAATAACAAAGGAAAAGAAATGGTATTACCATCGTCTGGACCTAAAGGGTAATCTGTGCGGCTAAAGCCAAAATGGGATAAGGCCCTAGGATTTTTACATATGCTCATTACATCAAAATACCCATGAGTAAGCACGTGTTTATTCAAGTTTTTCATTATATCCAAGTTAAGAGAGGAACAGACTGAGAGAGGAGAACTGGGCACCCCAGGATTCTCATAGATCCACCCTTCGTGGGGAAACTCCCAAGGAGAAGGGTTAGTGACGAAGAAGTAGTAGTCCTTCCACTCCTGGACACCCTCATGGAGCTTCTCCATGAATTTCCCGGTCCTAGAAGGACGACCACATGCATAGAAAAATCCGTCTGCAAACTTGCACATATATTGGGTTAGAAAAAGTTGGGTTGAGGGTTCTCCACCGTATCCTTTAACCAGAATGTAAAACCCTAACATTGTGCGGATAGCATTTGGGGTAAATTGGTTAAGAGGTATTCGGAGGTAGGAGGAAATCTCAGCAAGATAAGGGTTAATCGGAAAGCGAAGGCCTGCCTTTAATTGGGCCTCCCAAAAAGCTAGAGTATTAGGACCAGGAAAGTTGGGGCGTTCCTTACTGCGAGCAACCCTAATTATGTAATCCGTCGGAAAAATCCCAGAACGGAGGAAGGCGGCTGCCCGCTCTTCAGGAAGGGCTGAAGAACGAGAAATCTTATTTTTTAAAGCGGGATCGGTTATGGGAAACGGAGAGAACGAATCGGAGAAAGAAGCAGAACTTTCCATGGAAGTCGAACCAGACGAGGTTCGGGAAGAGGATGACATGAAGATAAAATAAAAGAAAAGATAAGTGAGAAGAGGAGAGAGGTACCTGAGACGAATGCACCTTTCGAATGCGACGGAGTGGCCGGCGAACGTGCGGAGAGGTAGTTAATCGCAGAAGAACAAAAGGAGGATGTGAGGATGGAGGTTAAAGAAAAATGGATAAAGCTTGAAGAAGGGAAGGGTTTGTGAAGTGAAATGAATTTTGAATTAGGAAGTTATGATGAGGAAGTAAGAACGGGGGAAAAATCGAGAAGGCTTATAAATGCCTCCCAATGAGAAAGCGCGTGAGAAAAATTGATGGCTGGGTGTTCGCTCTTTTGCAGACGTGCGGAGTAAAAGCAAGGGAGGGGTTCGAGACCAAGTTAAAGTGGGGAATCGGAAGAGTCACAATTATTTCGGAAGGAGCATTATTATTGAGGGCCGAATATATTATGCCCTAGGAAGGAAGTATTCCTCTTGAAATTCATCTTATTTCTTTTTCCTACTCTCTTAAAAATTACGAACACTTTTTATGAGAGTAGGGGGGAGTAGTTGATGCGAACAAAATATGTCGTTTACAGAGATGACGACACGTGGATAAAAGATGAATCAAATCCGCCTTATTATAAGTAAACAGTTGATGGATAGGATTAATACACCCTAAGCCTAGTAAGGGGAATATGTGTATTTGGGCTTTGGGTCCACGACCAAGCCCAATGAGGGAAATAGGTATAAATTGGGCCATGGGCTAAACATCTAAGGCCTGGCCACTGTTGGGCCGGGAGTATTGAACCCGCGAGGAAAAAGACACAGGATCTGTCTGTGGTGGATAAGGCCCGAGAAGGAGTCAAAGTCAGTAAGTGGGAGAAGTCCATGAGAAGGCCGATTCTTATGGGGCAGTTGAGAAGAAAGAGGGAGAGGCAGTCTCCTTCTCAGCCACGAAATCGGAAAAGGTATATAAACAGGTTAGTTTTACCATTTTGACTACGTTTTTTTATACTACGAACATACACTTTACACTATTCACTGAGAATACACGAAATCCATTAATAATACACTGAAAAGAAAAGATATCCGACACTTCTTGCGAGAATTTCCCTAGATTCACAGGGAAATTCCTCTTTGATTCTTCCGAGAAAGACTTCTGACTTGAGCGTCGGAGATTCCACGCCGGAATCCCCTCCGGCGTGTATTGCAGGTCTTACGGAAGCACACGCTTTTTTTTTTTTTTTTTTTGTAACTACTTTCTTTCTCCCCTTCTTTTCTTCTTCTCATTTCTTTCTCTCTCTGTACCGTCTTTTTTTTTTACGGAATTCTTCTCTCTCTCTCTCTCTCTTTTCTTCCTCTCCTTTCTCTCTCCTGACTTTCTTTTCTCTCTCTTTTCTTCTCCTCCTCCTTCTCCTTTCTCTCTCCTGGCTTTCTTTTCTCTCTTTTCTCCTTCTCCTTTCTTTCTCTCTCCCACATCTGTTAAAAAAAAAAAAAAACCTTTATTTTTTAACTTCTTTCTTCTTCCCCTGTAATCACATCTTCTTTCTTTGAATTAATTTGTGATTCATATACTCGATTTGCTTGATAGAAATTCGGTGATGAAAGTTACAGAAGTTGAAAAGGACGCCATTAATGGAGAAGAGAGAGAGGGAGAGAGATAATGTGAGGAAGGAATTGGGGGAAATACACTGAAAAGTGGAAATTTTATTAGTGAAAAGTGGAATTTTATTAAGTGAAAAGTGGAAATTTTATTAGTAAAAAGTGGAAATTTTATTAGTGAAAAGTGGTAACTATTATTAATGAAAAGTGGAAAAGTGGAAATTTTATTAGTGAAAAGTGGAATTTTTTTAAGTGAAAAGTGGTAATTATTATTAATGAAAAGTGGAAATTTTGTTACTGAAAAATGGTAACTATTACTCCCTCCATTTTTAATTAAGTGTCACTTTGCCTTTTTTAATATTTTTAAAATAAGTGTCATTCTACACTTTTTTCTTCAATTTTGACAATTTTACCCTTATACATTATACTCCCTCCATTTTCTTTACCTTAATTTAAGTTTTTTCCTTTTGAATATAATATCATAGCTAAATTATGGATAAACTTTAATTATTGTATACATGAATATCACCTACAATATTGACCATATTCATTACTAAACATAAATTTAATATTAAAATTAGTTATCATTAATGAAGGGTAAAATGGTCCATTATTATATATCTTAATTTGTTGAAAATTGTTAAAATGACACTTAATTAAAAGTGGAGGGAGTATTAGTGAAAAGTGGAAATTTTGTTACTGAAAAGTGGTAACTATTATTAGTGAAAAGTGAAAATTTTGTTATTTAAAAGTAGTAACTATTATTAGTGAAAAGTGGAAATTTTGTTACTGAAAAGTGGTAACTATTATTAGTGAAAAGTGGAAATTTTGTTATTTAAAAGTGGTAACTAAAAGTGGAAATTTTGTTACTAAAAGGAAAATAAAGGGGAAAAAAAAATTGAAGGAAAAAAAAAGAGAAGTGTGGGTCATAAGATTCGAACTTGTGATCTCATGTTTAGGGGATGTGGTTAAAACCACTGGAATATCAATTATTTAATTTCATATATTTGCCTTTGTTAATATATAGAGGATTGGCCTGTGCATTAGTGTGCACGTGCACGCTGTGCACAAGAGACCAACTCAACCCGAAAGTGATCTCATGTAAAGAGTTAAAACAATTTAATGGCATATACGTATATATTTTTATATATTTTTCTATAGTTAAAACTGGGAATTTAACTTTTATCAACCTTTTTCCTTGTTTGCATTATGTCAATTTCAATTAACATGACATATATGGCTACAAATTAAAGTGAATTGACTATACTCCAGATGGCATTAACTTTCGTTCTAGTTTGTGGGAAGAAAATTGACATGTTACTAGATTAATTCATAAAAAGAAAATGGTACATATATAGTTCTCTAAAAGAGGTATACTGTATGTAATTAAGGAGGGGCTATGCATGCTGCAAGAAGAATTAAGTCGTTGATTTGAAAGGATATAATTATATATAGTTGGGAGGGGTTAAGTTTTCATTGATTAGATGATAGATAAATAAATCGGCGTTGTTCAGAACGTACATATATATGGTCAATACTTACAATAAAATATATTGTAATCTAATTTTTTATGATGAGATGAAATTCTTTCATGGTATATGATGCGTCGAAAAAGAACGCCTTCGGATATCGATCGTTCCTTTGCGAGCACTATTAATCACGAGTTTGAATCGTCTGTTTATCCTTGGCAATCTTCTCGTAAATCTCCCAAGAATCCAAGAATAACCTGCAAAAGTACGCCGGAGAAGCTCCGACGCTCAAGTCAGAATCGATCGTAGGCGAAATCAAAGAGGAATTCCCCTGTATATCTAGGGAAATTCCGGCGAATACAGTAGTGTTTCTTCTCAATTCAGTGTATAGTTCTTGTGAAAGTGTGTATAATATGTAAAACGTAAGTAAGAATATGGAAATAACCTGTTTAAATACCTGGCCCCCCTCTCCGGAGAGGGGAAGGCTCATTCTCCCTATATTCTCGGCCCATTCCTAGGAATCCGGCTCCCAAGCCCCTGAGGAATCGGGCTCTCCCCTGAAGACTTGGTTCTTTAGCATATCATCCCCTATTTTCGTGGATTTGACCCATTCATTTGACTTGGTTAAGAAAGATCGATTATGCGTTCCCCCTTTGGGCCAGATCTTTTCAGGCCCATGAGCTTTTAACTCTCCCAATGTGGGCCAAAGGCCCAATCACTCTGATTTCTCTAATTTCCCTACTTAGGCCCAGGGGTGTATTAATCCTGCTTTCCCATATATCGACCTAATCATAACTATCATAATTTATCCCGTTTCCACGTGTCGGCTTCTCAGAGAGCGACATATTTATCTACATCAGTATAAAATATTTAGACTTGCTTATGTCCTAGATTCAAATCTCATTGAAAACAATGTTGTTTATATTAAATTGTCCACTCGATTAGTATTCTTCTCAGAGGGTAGAGATGATAATTCGACAAACAATAATTTATTGAAAGAGGGTTTAATTTAATTTCAAATGGTAAAAAAACCTATCATTATCGAATCAATTTCTTGACCTAATTAATTAGTTACATACCTTTACATAAATTTGAATTTTGAAATAGTTCCAAACTTTTATTTTATATAAACAATTCCACCAAAAATAAAGTGATGATCGATTGCAGTTTTTGGTATTTTCTTACACCAATATTATATTAGCACAATCCAACACTTTCATGCTTCCTTCATATACAGAAATCCGGTCTTTTTTTTTTTTTTTTTACCAACTCTCTCTCACAAAAAAAATATATATATAAAAAAAAATAAAAGAACTCAACAATAATGTATTACTATTATCATAGTGAAATTGCAAACCAATATTTAAAACAAATAGGTGAAAGTATGGAGTACAAATGCTGAAAAAGGAAATTGAAAAACACCAAAGTATATGGTGTACAAAAGTTGAGAATTGAGATAGCACAATTAAATTTTTTTCTAAAATATAACATTAAGAATTGTGATATATGTCTGTAAAAATTAAAGGTCACTAGTTTCCAAGGGTATCCATAACTTAAAGTCCATATCTACAGTTACTTTTTGTCCACTTCACAAACATGGACACGAGTATTGTTGCATACTTAAAAATAATATTTATGTAAAAAGATACTTTTATATCATAAAGAAAAAAAAAACAGTGTAAAGGACCGTTTTAAAATTTACCCCCTAATCAAAAAGATTAATTTAAAAATATAATGAATCACTTCTATAAATCATTTCGATAGGGATAGGGAGGAAATGTTGGGTAAAATTTATCCCATGTATATTATGTTTTGATAATGAAATATATATGGTTATGGAGTAAAAGTAACCTAACTTTAATCAATTCATTTTGACCTAATATTATTAGCTTACTTTTCATCAACAGAATTTCTATCCCATAATAATATTTAATTTAATATTAATTTCAACATGTTCCAATTAACCTATAATTATTGGTTGAAAGAAAAACCCTCAAAATTTTTGGGATTGTTTTTGGCAACATTCGCATGAATGACACTACCTAGTGATCTATTGTTATACTTGTGCTAAAATCGTTTGATGCAAATCAATTAAAAAATAAGTGGTTATCACATTAAAAAAAAATTATGAAGAAAGCTAATGTATTAAAAGCGTTGGTCTAATGATGTAGGTTTGATGTGATTTATAATCTTATGTTTGAAATTTTTAAGATGCAAACAATATTTTTTAAGAGGTTGGTTCATACAAAGTTTTGTTCCACCAGTAGACGTTGAGATTGGTCTCCCGAATTAGTCAATTCTTGAATCAGATGGTGAAACTTTAAAAAAAAAAAGTTAACGTGCTTTTATTTTTCTTGTGAAAAATTAAAATAATAATTTTGACGTGATTATCATATAATTGTATAAATTATCCCTAGATATTCTTACAAGTGTACAAGTAGAGTTTGAACTAAATTAGTTCAGTAATAGTCGATTCATTAATAAGTTGAGTTACCATGAGGATTTGGAAATTTTTATTAGAACCAAAATTGAGAAGCTTCTAATTCAATCATGCATCCTAAATAATTGATCACATTATTAAATGGCATACGTATACGGTATATATATACTTATTTTCCTTATTTAGTGCCTAGCTTCTTTTTCTTTTCTTTTCTTTTTTGGGTAATGCATATATGTTCACACTACTTTCTTCACAATAATAATTAATTAAAATTAATTGAATGCATGATTAATCATAATATTAATTAGTACTAATAATTTGGGTTAGGCAGGCTTGTAATTAAATTCTACTCTAAGGAAAGGAGGGTGTATTCAATTGAGATTCTGTTGAATTTTTTTGGACTTTTAAAATCTGGGGTATTCAATCTGTCTTTCAAAATTTTGAGGTATTCAATACGGATTTTAAAAAGTCTTTAGAAATCTTTAGGTATTCAACAATCTATGGATTTTAATACTCTATGGATTTCGTTGGATTCTCTTTCAAAAATATAAATAAATTTCACTAATCAAAATCTCTTCTAAAAAGTAGAGGTTTCAACGAATTCTCTTAGAAGACTCTGAAAGAGAAGAAAAAAAAAAACTGTGTTAACTATGTTCTTTGATTAGCATCACAAATTTTTCACCACCATTATTATTGTGAAAAAAATTACATCTCTGTATTTTAAAATTATGTTCTTTCTTTAAAAATTATAGTATATCGGACACAGTCAATAATATCTAATCGACGTCAATTCCCCATTACGTGGTGCTCGATATCATCTAAAAGATTTTGGTGGTCAAGGTTGTCACCCCAAAAATGCAATTATTCAATCGAATTTTTGGTATTTTTAAATTGCAATTCACGCTGGATTACATAACTTTCTTCGGAAAGAAGGTCGCTCTGATGAATTTCCAGTCGAATATAAAGAAGATCAAGATTCACCACATCTTGAAGATGAAAGAGGAAAATTTGGAATTGCTTTCTCAAACAACAAAGAACTTAAGCTAATGCATGGAGAACTAGTATGGCTAACTATGTGAAAATGAGGTCGAGATATAACTGTGATGAAAATGATAAATAATATTTTTTTTTTTGAACTAGGTTTTAGGGGTGTAGTTTATGGAAATCCATGTAAATCAATAAAAAATGTGTATTTCAGAATCCTGTCAAATCTATAAAAATTTATATAAATCAATAAAAAAGTCAGTCAAACTCTACATAGAGTCTATGGATTTTCTAAATCCACTGACTTTTTAAAGTCCAAAAAAATCCAACAGAATCTCAATTGAATACACTCTCCTAACTCGTGATCCTACAAATAATCGAGTATAGTGGGAGATTATATTCATTATTCACACAAAAATTAATACTCCCTCCGTCCCGGAAGTGTTTGCACCACTTTGTGGGCACACTTATTAAGAAAAAGGTGTAATGAGTGGAGTGTTGAGGGGTAATTTTGTAAACTTATATGAATAAAGTAAATAAAGTGGTTGGAATAAGTGTAAAAGTAATGACATTTTGTGTAAATATGTGAATTTTGTGAGGGTGGAGTTTATGAAAAAGTTTACTTATTAGGAAGTGTAAACAATTGTGGGACGGACGAATAAGGAAAGAGTGCAAACAATTGTGGAACAGAGGGAGTATTAATTTTCCTGCTGTCCTAAAACTCTCCACACACACTCGTCTAAACTCCTATATTTTTGAGAAAAGAACCTCTTTCCATGCACAGACTATTTTCCCCACCAAAAGTCTCCACTCTCCAAATACAAAAGATTAAAAAAAATACAAAATTTTGAAACCGATCCCCCTCTACAGAGCCGGTCCTGAGATTTTGTAGGCCTGGAGTGAACAAGAAAAATGGACCCCTTCTCTCTGAACAATATCAAGTGAAATATGTATGCACATATTAAAAAGAGTTAATTGCAAATTAAATCAAACCCTTTCACTTGTTCAATTGCAAATAAAATCACCAGTCCACCTATAAATATTGTTGCAATTTAGACTTATAGACAATCTTATTTGTGCCCGAATTTAACGTTTCGAGATTAAATCGTTTGAACACAAATTAATCCTATTAAAAATGAATGAAAAAATAAATTAAAATGGTTCTTCTAGCATTTTGAGAAGCAAATTCATCAATAATATCTTCATAGTTAATTTGTTCTAGTATATATTTTTCAATACATAAAGTTGTTAGTCCATGTGCCTACTGTAATGTGCATTTTCAATACTGGATAATTTATAGGCACTACTCCTGTATTGTTCTCCATGTGCCTACTGTAATGTGCATTTAATTAGATATTGGGTCTTGGTCACTTATTGGCTATTGCTATGATCATTTTCAAAAAATAGTGCATAATAAATTCATATTCAATATTTTACCGTTATAATATTATTGTAAACTTAGATTAGATATTCAGATTCATTTTTTTTTACATTTTAATTTTTTTTACATAATAAATTCATTTTCAATTTTATTTAGATATATATATATATATATATATATATATCATTAATTCATCTATTTCTCAGTTTTACGTGGCTCACTTCTCCTCTCTTTATTTTGAAATAGTGCATTTGTATGAGTAAGTTATTTTTTTAAAAACCGCCTCTTTTTTTTGCATTTTTTTTCAATTAATTTGTATTTTTTATGATATTTTTATATTTGATTTTTTTTGTAACCGCTTTAGTTTTGGATAAAAAACAGATCATTCCTAATATTCCTCATTTGTATTCCGCTTCTTCTTTCTCTCTACACTCTCTCAGTTTTTCTTTCTCTTCTCTCTCAGATCTTCCATATAAATTGTGTTGAATTTTTTTATATATTAATGTTTTGTAATTTTCTGTGCGTTGGCGACTTTCTGTTTTATGATGTTAGTACATTATTTCTGATTTTTTTTCAGACTTTTCTTCTTCTGTTTTGCAATTTTCTGCGTTGGCGACTTTCTGTTTTATGATGTTGGTACATTATTTCTGATTTTTTTTTTCAGACTTTTCTTTTTCTGTACCTTCTCTCCCAGTTCCTCTCTCCATTATGAGTTTGTGGTTAACATTCTATTTTTCAATTTATATATTTTTTTATTCAATTTATGATTTTCTATATATACATATTTCAATATATCTCAAAATTCTCCATCAGTTTTCTTTTACATTCTCTCTCAGTTCTTTCTCCATATAAATTGTGACAAATTCTCTATCAGTTTTCTTTTACATTCTCTCTCAGTTTTTTTTCCATATAAATTGTGGTAAATCTGACGTATTTATTAATGTATTGCTCTTTGTCTGGCTTCTAATCTTGATCTCAAGATAAAAAAAATATTTTTTACAAATTATTTGAGAATTTTGAACGAATTTGAGTATTTTGATTCCTATTGTATTGATTAGGATTCCAGGCATCAATATGACTTTTTGTATAAGATTAAATTTGAAAAATTTCCAATTAAAATATTTTATATCGACCATTTTTTCATATGGATCCTTCATCATTTTAAACAGGGATGTTCCTCAGCATATCAAAAAAGTTTTTTTTTCGACGTGTTATAATAAATCTCTTGGTTCGTATTTCCTTGAAAGGGAGATCCTTCTGTTTTGCTTCTGTTTTATAATGTTGGTATTTACATTATTTCAAGTTTTATGATTTTGGTAAGTACATTATTCGTGAGATGTTATCTTCATTAAAATTTAATTTTTTAGAAAGTATTGCTGAAACAATATTTTTTATTTTATTTTTCATTATATGCCGCCTATTCAAAGATGATGATGCTAATCAGAGATGATGCTAAGGGAATAATCTTTCCGGATAGAGAGTTTTAGAAATAGTTGAGTTTGGTGGGTTAACATTTTTTTTTTTCGTGATTCAATATATCACATTATATTCCAAAATCTTATTTTTCTTTCCAATTTCAATTTTCATTTTAATTGATTGTGAAGATTGCAGCTGGAGATATGGTCTCTCTTAAACCTGACCTATGTTCTTTATCCCTAGCCTACACAATGTGAAAGCAAAGTTATGCGTGATTTATTTAATATTAAAAAAATGTTAAAATATAAAATTATTGAAATTTCATACAAGGAAAATTTCTTTTGGTAGAAATTTCCGATTCGATTTTTCTATTTCCTTTTCGTGTTCCACCTGAAATATTATAAGTTAATTTAGTCTCATAATTTTAAATCTTTTTTTTAAATGGTTCCAAAAAAGTTAAATATATCAATTTAATCCCATTTTTTTTTACAATTTATTCTGATTTGATTTAAAAAATGTTAAATGTACCAATTTAGTCTCAATGGTTTGCAATTTGTTCAGTTTTGGTCTCAATAACCATTCTTTATTTTTGGCAAATTACTTTCTCTCACATTTCATTAAATTCTCCTCTCTTTTAATCATATCACCTCTAATACATCTATTTATTATATGATATTTCTTAACCTCCGTGTTCGGAGCTCATGTGGAGCTTTTCCCGAGATCGAGGGAGTATTATATACAATAATTTGAACGTGTAAAATACATGTGTATAGGTAGTGAATGTCCATGAATTCGTGGGCTATCTAACCTGTGGGCTATGACTATGATGTACATTTGGGCCTTGGACTGCTGGAAAGCCTCAGCTTGGGCTTTGTGTGGGCTTCTTGGGCTGATTCGCTTTTGCAATGTTAAATTTAGAGATTATATTTTTTTTAGTCCATTAAGTTACCACAATTTTGAATTTAGTCCATAAAGTTACCACTTTTTGAATTTAGTCCATTGAGTTTCGATTTATTTTTATTTTGGTCCAGTTACCTGCTACAGCAGGTTTAACATGTCATTTTTTAATACACACCCCATAAAATGTTATACACACCCCAAATGTTAAACACACACGCTAAATTTTAAAAATTATTTTTTATTACTATACACACCCCCAACTATTTCCTATTTAATAAATTTCCAAAAATAATTAAATTAAAAAAATAAAAATTTAAATTAATATGTAAAATATAAATAAAATATATAAAAAATCGTCTAAATCTTCAAAAATTAAACAAAGCTAAAAAAAAATAATTAATTTAACTAGTTTTGAAAATTTAGTTGATTTTCTACTATTTTAAAATTTTATTTAGCCTTATTTTCGACGTTTTTTATAGAAGTTAAAACGCAAGCAATTGAGTTTTAAATTTCTTTTTTAATATTTCTTCCCATAAATTTTATATACTCTCCAAACGTTAAACATAAAAATTCAAAAATCAAATATAGTTAAATAAAATCATAAAAATATTTAATAAATTATCAAAAATAATTTAATTAAAAAAAGTAAGAATTCAAATTAATATAAAAAATATAAATAAAACCTATAAAAAAATACATAAATCTTCAAAATTTTAATATAGCTAAATAATTAATTAATTTAATTAGTTTTAAAAATTGAGTTGATTTTGTAATACTTTTAAATATTTTTTTTATTTAATTTAATAATATTTTTCAAAAATAGTAAAAAAATCAATTAAATCCTCAAAACTAATTAAATTAAATAATGTTTTTAACTTTGTTTAATTTTTGAAAATTTTAGTGATTTTTATAGGTTTTATTTATACTTTTTATATTAATTTGAATTTTTACTTTTTTTTAATTTAATTATTTTTAGTAATATTTTTAGCAATTTATTAAATATGTTTATGATTTTATTTAACTATATTTGATTTTTGAATTTTTGTATTTAACGTTTGGAGTGTATATAAAATTTATAGGATGTTAGTAGGTTCATGTAATATAAAAAAATATTTAAAAGAAAAATAAAATAAAATAAATTTAAAACTCCATTGCTTTATAAATATTTTATTTGCGTTCTAAATTCTATAAAAAACGTCGAAAATAAGGTTAAATAAAATTTAAAAATAGTAGAAAATCAACTAAATCTTCAAAACTAATTAAATTAATTATTTTAGCTTTTTTAATTTTTAAAGATTTAGGCGATTTTTTATAGGTTTTATTTATATTTTTATATTAATTTGAATTCTTATTTTTTTAATTTAATTATTTTTGGCAATTTATTAAATAGGAAATAGTTAGGGTGTGTATAGTAATAAAAAATGATTTTTAAATTTTAGTGTGGTGTGTATAACATTTTATGGGGTGTATTTTAAAAAATGACCTGTTAAACCTGTTGTAGCAGGTAACCAGACAAAAATCAAAATAAATCGAAACTTAATGGACTAAATTCAAAAAGTGATAACCTGGTGGACTAAATTCAAAATTGTGGTAACTTAATGGACTAAAAAAAATATAATCCCTTAAATTTAAAATCTGAAAACTTTACAATGAATATTTTGTTATAAGCCGTCGAAAATGTTATCATGCAGCATAAAACACACACTACACATTCATAAACAAATTCGGACAGTTCTTTTCGAAAAATGGTATATTCTTCGAATTATAAGTTAACTATATATGCAATTAATAGAATCACCATGAATGATTATTTTAAAAAAAATTATTAATTCACTCAACTATATCTACTTTCATTCCCGACCCTCAAAAAAGAAAAAATCATTTGCAAATTTACTATTCATGTGATGATGTATCAATTCTATAGTCCCACGGGAACGCACGTGTATGTGTTTTTTAAATATCCGTTTGAGAAAAAAATAGAAAATCAATAATTCAAGACTCTTACAAAAAAAATATCATATATAATAGAATTTGTTGGTCCCAAAAAGGAGTGTGACACGTGTATGGGGGGAATACACGTGTATGTGTTTTTCAAAAACTTTTGCAAGTAATCAACACAAATAATCAGAGTCAAATAAGTTACACAGTATGTCAAGTCCTATGAAAATACTAAACAGCAGATTCTAACAGATCTTAACAGTATGCAACTTGTATGCGGAATAAATGATAGGCCATATTATACTCCTTTAAATAATATGCACTCAAATACTATATTATCAAATAGCAGTAAGCAATTATATCAACATGAAAGCTAAAGCAATAAGATAAATGTAGTAAATAAGAACACAAGATGTATAGTGGTTCGGAGGCTAAACTGCTCCTACGTCCACTCTCCTAATTTAATAGGATAATTCCTTAATCACTTCGGAATTAACTTGCTTTTATAGTGCCAAGGTGCACTCTACTTCTTCTTCTCTTCTCTGATTTCTTACAACCTTCTCTCGTTTTGAAATACTCTCAACACTTCTACGAACTCAACAATACTCTCAAACTATCTCTCAATGTGAAAGTAGGGTTTTGTTCTTGTACCAACTAAGTGTGATATCCTTTACAATTTAAGAACGAATGTAAAGGCTAGGATATCACTATCTGAACTTTGGATAATCAACAATAAGCTTGCCTAGTGGGGACTAAAAATAACACTTACAAATGAATATGCTTAAAAGCTTTAATCTCTCGAGTGTTTTGAATACTTTTGAATGCTAAAAAAATATTGCTGAAATGCGTATGGCTTGTGTCTTAATGTATGTCCCGTAATCTTGAAATGATTCAAGATGTGGCCTATTTATAGATGAAGCAAAACTATCAGTTGGTGGAGATAGCAAACTTATCCATAAATTTGAACTTTCAAATTGTTCAGGGGCCTGCATGCAAATAGTACATGCATTCACGTCCATTCTGCATTTTGCATTCCATTCTCAGAATTTGTTATGCGCAGTGACAGGTGGCACTAATTCTTTGGCTAATTTGGAATAATTATGTCCTTCCCGCTAACGGCCTCGTACTGGGTAAAATGCCTAGTCATTCATCGTCTTTGACCATAAGTGTGCCAAGTCCAAAGTATATGAATATCCAAATTCATCATACTTGACTTTTCTCATTCAGCATACTTGTCTTCATGAGTCCTTGTCACTTTCTTCATAATACTTCAGCTCCTTGTCTTCAATGATACTTGTCTTTATGTGTTTTGTGCTTTCAGGTCATTTGTCATAGATTCAAAGAATAATCTACCTAATAAAAATTAAAGCTCCCTAACATGTATGAGCTTTTTCTAACCTGAAAATCTAGACTTGGCAAATCATCATACTTGGGGTTTTACTTAGGGTTTTGGTATCAAATCAAAATCAAATTTTCTTTTATTAATATAAACCATATCCCAACAATTTCCCCCTTTTTGATGATGCCAAAACCTACTTACTTCAAAAGATCCATAGGGATTTCTTTTTCAGTAGATTTGACAAAAACAGGACAACTAGCATGTATTTTCTATACTTAGAAAAATTTCACAGAATAAATTCAGATTGTTAACCTAAAAGAGCTAAGTTCTCTGAGTTCTATAAAACTTGATCTAAGCAAGAATTAAATTTTTTTTAAAAAATAATTTGCTAGAGCCTATTTTTAGACAAAAATAACACAAGTATAAAGACTCAAAAATTGTTGTCCAGTGCATGAAATAGATAATCATCATCCAAAATAAGATAGCACAAGGTAATAGCAGAAAGTTGTAAGTTCTAGCTCTTAAGGAGCAACAATTGTCTGAAAATTAAAAATAAACATAGATTAAAAAGTTCATGATAGTTTGAATTGAATCTTGACTTGACCTTCAGCAGCTTCATCACTTGGCTGCATCTGACTTCTTCTTCAGGAAGGTTGGGAGTTCCTTGAACAGTGGAATCAGCCCATATGATGCAAAGTGCCTACTCTTCAAGGCCATGACTTCCTCGTTCTTCCCAATTAAGTCTTCATCCTTGACAAGTTGCACAAACTCATCAGTAATAGCTTTCCTATCAATGCCATTTCCATCAGTCTTCATTGGTGGAGTCCAGAAAATCTGTTCAGGAGCCTTGACAATCACTTTCTCCTTCTGAGCAGCTCCAAGAATCTTTGTGTACAGTTCTGGATAATTCTCCATCATGAAACCTTCATAAAGACCATCAATGTCTTCAAAGTCTCCCCATCTCTTAACAACAAAGAAGAGATGATCCCATACTCGATTAGCTTCTTCCCAAGCACCATTGAGTTCAGCAGGAACCCAGTTGTCAGTATGAGGGATTCTTTTCAAGGTTTCAGACTTCCTCTTGGCTCTGTTCTCCATCATCAGAGCATAAGAACTCTTGTAAGACTTAGAATTTTCTGGATTAAAATCTTTGTGCCTCTTCAACCTGCACTCTTCAGCATCTTTGAACATTTTAGTCCTTTCTTCAATTACAAGCTTTCTTACTCCTTTTCTAGTCTCTGCATCTTGTCCAGCTCCTTCTGCAAAGATGTTTGCAACTTCTTCAAACACATGAGCTTTATCTTTCACAAGATCAGTAGCAGCAACTTCAGGAGAAGCTCTCCTAACAGGCAACTTATCTTCCCTTCTAATCAATGTTGAAATTTCCAATTCCTCATCATCATCTGGTTCACTGGACTTGTACTTCTTGCTTTTCTCATGATCAGAAATATCAGCAAGCTTCTTTCTCTTCAGATTGGGTTTCCTTATCTTTCCACTTCTAGTTTTGGGGCAGTCCTCCTCCTCTGTCACATCAGTAATTTCCAAAACTTTTGCTTTCCCCTTTCCTTTGCTACCTTCCCCCTTACTCTTTTCTTCCCCCTTCATCAGATCTTCCCCCTTCTTCTTATCTTCCCCCTTTTTGGCATCATCACATGCCTCAAGGTTGATGGGGTCAGCAGGGTTGGCATCAATCTTAGCCACAGTAAGTGAGAGTTCTTGTTGATAGGTGTCCATCCTTTTCATCTGAGCAGAAATGGGGTCAACATGATTTAACAGAAAGGCAGAAATAGTGGAACTTACAGACTCTTCCACTTGCTTCTTCACAGCTTGATCAACTTGGGTCCTCATCATCTTGATTATACCCTCCAAGTTGTCTTTAAATAGATCAGAAGCAGCATTCGGTGAACTCTTGATGGTTTCTCTAATCAGTTGATCTCTTTGACTCCCCATTGATTGAGTCAGTTTTTCAATGTCCTTTGACAGCATCTGGGAAATCTCTTCCTTTTCCTTGGCAACATCATCCTTTAGCCTCAGAATTTCCTCCCTGTCCTTCTTGATCAACTCTTTCTCAGTGTGGAAGTATGTGGTAACAGCATCTGACATGATCTTTGATGACTCTCCAATTTTGAGGGTAGAGTCCTTCACTTCCTTTCCCACACTGTCCATCTTTTTATCAAAGGTCTCAAAACCTTTTTCAACAGCTTCTAGCTTGATAGTTGTGGAGTTCATCTTCTCTTCCAAACTCTCCACCTTGATACATAAATCCATAGCATTATTATCAACAGTTTCCTCCAAGTTCTCCATCCTCCTTGTCATCCTTCTTGCCTTTGTGTTCAAGTTGAGAAATGACCTGTGCTGGGCTTCATTTGTGGGAATGATAGTTTCATCTAAACTATCTCTGACATACTTTTCCATGTTTAAGCAGAGACCAACAACATTCTCCAGTCTTTTCTTCTCAATTTCATCAATTTGTTCAATATGAGAATTGAACTCATCCTGCACAGCTTTCATTCTGTCATCCTCCTTATCAATGATGCAGACTTTAGTCAATGGAAGAGCATCTAGGTGAATTGGGAACTCCATCGAAGTTGATGGTGCTGCAGCTATTGCCTCATTTTCCAAGGGCTTCTTCATAGCAGCTGGTTCCTCAGTTTTCACAACATCTTCTTGAGCAGTATTGGCCTCCACTTCATCTTTCTTGGCCTCAGCTTCAGTGACTTCAGCAGGAGTTGACTCAATCAACTCAGCATCATGAATGTTAGGATTTTCAGCAGTTTTCTCAGTTGGAGTTTCAACAATGACAATCTCCATAGATTCAGTGGTTTCAACAGCTGGCTGTGCTTCTTCTTCAATATTTTCAATCAATTGACTTTGGTCAATTTCATCAATCTTCTCTTCTTCACTGGTCTCTCCATTCTTTATTTCTTCAATAGCAATCTCAACTCCATCAAAGAAATCTTTCTCAGCAGTCTTTTTCCCTTCATTTTCTCCTTCAGTGGTGTCTACCTCCATGGCAGCATTCTTTTCATCATCTTTGTCCTCAACTGTCTTGGACTCTTCTTCAGTCTTGTCCTCAGTGCTCTTGGACATCTCCTCTGTCTTGTCCTCAACTTGCTTGGACATTTCCTCTGTCTTGTCCTCAGCTTGCTTGGACATCTCAACATCCTCCTCCATCATGTCTTCAAGATTCAGATCAATCCCAGCAATAATGGATTGAATAGCTTCCTTCTGAATCTTAATGTTTACCAGGTTGGCAAACAACCTTTCATCTGTCAATTCAAAAGTTGATTCTACCTCAGCAAAATCTGTCAATCTTGCCTCCTCATTTTCCCACCACTCCAGTCCCTTGGACTCAATAACTTTCCCAATGTCATACATTGATTTCTTCCTTATGTCAACAATTAATCTAAGATCATAAAAGGTTGATCTTAAATTAGGATATTTGGCAAGTTGGGGGTAAAGTTGGTCTAGGAAAAATTTGGATTCATCTCTCAAAGACATTTCATAGGTGTATTCAGGGGCTGTATCTGACTTGGATGGATGAGGGTTGGGGTTCATAAAAAAGAATGGGTATGGGGGTATCAGATTTGTAGGCAATTTTAAGAATGGTTGGATCATTCAAGTGAGGGGTAGTCTCAATAGCTGATGGGCTATGAATTGATGGTTCTGGATCATTCAAATCCAAGTTTCCAGGTGAAACTCTTTCTTCATCATCATCTGAACCTTCTAGTTCAGCTTGCTCATCAACATCCATCTCTTCCTCAGAAGTATCAACATACTCCTCTTTAGTTTCTTCTCCACTCGAACTAGGGCTTGACATGGCCCTCTTTTTCTTGGTCTTTGAGGCTGTCTCAACCTCCTTTCCTTTCCCTTTCTTCTTGGCTTGTTCAAGAATACTGATCACCATTTGTTTTGCTTCTTCACTCTTCTACTTGGCAGACTTAACTTGCTTCCTTGTTGAGGCTTTTGGTGACTTGATCTCCAGCCCCAATCTTTTCTGAGTTCTCACTGATAATTGTCTAAACAATATCTTGGTGCTATTGAACTTAACTACATCTTCAACAATGTCCTCAGGTCCTTTCTCATATAAGAAGGCAACAACTTTTGTACAAAAGGCTAGTATCTTCTTGATAGCCACCTTCTTTACATCCACAATTTTAAACTTTACTTTCTCTTATGCAAGTTTCTTCAGAAAATAACCTTTCCAGTTCATTGGCTTCTTTCCTCCATCAATGACTGCTTTCATCAATCTCACCTTGGATCTGCTGATCTGATCATAGCTTCCTATGATGCACATCACAGTCTTTGCCACCACATCTAGTAATAATTGATAGTCCTCTTTCAGAACTCTCTTGTGTAGACCAGATTTGAGAGGTACTGGATCATCCATCCATTGGTTGACAACTTCTTGTTCATTATGCCTCATATACTCTTCAGGATCCTCTCCAGTAGCATTCAAACCAAAGAAATCATCAAAGTCTTCTTCAGTAAACTCAAACTTTCCAGTAGTCCTTTTGGTTGTATCTGGTTCATGAGTCATAATGTAACCAGATCCTGAACTTTTCTGAGTAAATGTGCCTAAGAACTGAGTGGTTGAAAGTTCCAGGCATGTCTTGGGGATGGCCTCGAGCCATTTCCTTAATCCAGCTTGCTCCAACCAAGTAATTATCCTTCTTGTGTGTTTATTTGCCAGATTATCAAAACACACTGTTTGCTCAAAGTGGAGCATGGTTGCTTCACTCAGATAGTTCCAGTTGATGTCCAAATCAGGAGAGTTGAAGTCAACTAAAAAGAAATATAGCCAATATACAGTATTAGTATGGTCTAATATCAAAATCTTTCCATATAACTACTGAATCATATGACTAGACTATCTTTAAACAATATCTTGCATTTATGTCTAAGATTTATTGTGGATAGATTTACAGAACATGTTCACAGCATCATAATACCATATCCAACAATGTTTTAAACTTGTAACTATAATCTCTAGACACAATATATGTATGATTCTAAGATATTATCACGATTTTAAGTATCACAACATGTATCTAACAGCATATCATTCAATAAATGACTAATCCGTAAATATAGCATCTGAAGAATTTAAACAGAGTCATTAGAGCTAAAAACAGAGCATGTTGCGTTTCTTGAAAGCTTGATATATATATGCATGTTTTTCAACAGATAATTATGAGAAATACTAACCCATTTCCAAAGACATTTTTGTTAAAGTAATAGAGCTTTGAGCAAAACTTGTAGATGAGCTTGAAGATTCTTGAGAGATTCAGCTTAGGGCTTTTTCAGAAATTTTTGAAAACGTAAATTGTGAAAAATTCTAAGTTATGCTTTTATATCTCCTACAATTTGAAAAGTGTTAGGTGTAGGGCTGAGATTGAATTGATAAAATTTAATAGTTTAGATCAATTCTGTTACACCAAAGGACGCAAATGTCGTGTCCTGCGCACAGTGAGTTGCTTTTTCAGAAGATCGTGCAATTGATCGTCTTTTAGCAAAGATCTCTTGTTTGTCGATTATGAGCATTAAATGCGTACTATAATGATGAACAGAGTTTAACTTTTATGAAAAAGAAAACTTATCTACAGTCAAGTGACAAGTTGACTGAATAACCCTTGACAACTTCTATTGAAGTTTCTCATGTACTTTGTCATCCTCTACGTTGTCCTTCGTAGTTTTCCTCGTACTTGTCAAGTGTCTTTTCTTGAATTTACTCAAGAATGCCATGTACTTTGTCCAAGTTTCATGCATGAAAATTCTTGAAAATAATATCAGTATGTGAAAAATAAATTAAATGTATTTTGACTTTGTCTCATCTAACTTATCCTTCATCTGATTTGTCCTAAGACTTCACTCTAAGTCCCCCCTTGGATTAATACTAGTATCTCTGGCATGATTAAAGTAATTTCCTATACTTTAAACATTCTCTCCAGAATCTAATAAACCAAGTTCCATTGAAAGTTCCTTGAACCTTGTTTCAGCTAGGGGTTTTGTAAGAATATCAGTCTTTTGCTTATCAGTATGAATCTTTTCCATTGTGATATCCTTTTTCTCAACATGATCTCTTATGAAGTGATGTCTAATATCCACATGTTTACACCTTGTGTGTAACACTGGATTTTGAGTAATAGCAATGACACTATTATTATCACAATAGATAGGTACATCTTTTGTGACAACTTTATAATCTCTTAGTTGTTGTTTGAGCCATAGGATTTGAGCACAACGGCTTCCAGCAGCCATGTATTCACCCTCTGTGGTTGAAGTAGCTACAGAAGTTTGCTTCTTAGAAAACCATGAAATCAATTTGTTTCCTAAGAATTGACAAGTGCCAGTAGTTGATTTTCTGTCTATCCTACATCCTCCATAGTCAGCATCAGAATAACCAGTCAACTCAATGTTGTCTTCAGATGGATACCACAATCCTAAGTTCACTGTGCCTTTTAAATACCTAAGTATTCTTTTGGCAGCCTCTAAGTGACTTTTCTTTGGATTGAACTGAAATCTAACACATACACCAACGACAAAAGTAATATCAGGTCTGCTTGCAGTTAGATATAATAATGAACCTATTATTGCTCTATATTCAGTGGGGTTGGTATCTATTCCATCAATGTCAGGATCCATTTTCCAATTTTTTTTCATAGGAATCCTAACTGGTTTGCTATTTTCACAACCAAACTTCTTGATCATTTCTCTAGTATACTTAGCTTGATTGATGAATATTCCTTTCTCTGATTGTTTGACTTGTAAACCTAAGAAAAAGTTCATCAATCCCATCATTGACATTTCAAATTTCCATTGCATGAGAGTTGAAAATTTCTTGCACATATCCTCATTAGGTGAACCAAAAATGATATCATCAACATATATATGTACTAACAGAATATCATTTCCTTCACTTATCCTAAATAAGGTCCTATCAACTGTGCCTTTCACAAATCCATTGTCCAATAGGAATTGTGATAGTGTCTCATACCAAGCTCTTGGTGCTTGCTTGAGACCATAAAGTGCTTTCTTCAATCTATACACTTTGTTTCCTTCTTCAAAACCAGGTGGCTGCTCTACATATACCTCTTCTTTAAGTACACCATTCAGAAATGCACTCTTCACATCCATTTGGTATACATTGAACTTCATATGAGCTGCATATGCTAAGAACAGCCTAATTGCTTCTAACCTAGCTACTGGGGCAAAGGTCTCATCATAGTCTATTCCTTCATGTTGACTATAACCTTTGGCAACTAGTCTGACTTTGTTTCTAACTATAACATCATTTTTCTTGTTCTTGTAAACCCATTTAGCTCCTACAACATCCTGATGTGTTGGTCTGTCTACCAGCTCCCAAACATCATTTCTTTTGAACTGATTTAGTTCTTCTTGCATTGCTGTTATCAAGCCATAGAACCAACAAGAGAGAAAAGGATTGAAAGAATACGCAGTGTATTGAGAAGAATGAATGAATGATACAAAAGGGGAGAAGCCCTCCTTATATGCTAATCCCTAAATTAAGTAACTACCTAAACTAATTAGTAGTTATCTCAACTAATAAACTGAAAAGTAACTATCTTAATACCCCCCCCCCCCCCTCAAATCGGGCATGGATATTTACAAGGCCCAATTTGGATTTAAAAAGACTAAACAATGCAGGAGGCAAAGGTTTAGTTAATATATCTGCCAAATTATCTTGAGAGGGTATATGTATAAGCTTGATGACTCCATTGTGTATCTTCTCTCTTGTGAAATGTATGTCAATGGCAATGTGTTTGGACTTGTCATGAAAGCAGGGGTTGTGAGCCATTGCATGTGCTGATTTGTTGTCTGTATACATAGCAGCTGGCTTGTCATGGAGGATGTGAAGATCCTTAAGAATGTAGAGGATCCACTGTGTTTCACAAGTGGTGGTTGCCAAGGCTCTGTACTCTGCCTCAGCTGAGGATCTGGCTACTGTAGGCTGCTTCTTGGACTTCCATGATATGAGGGAATCCCCCAAGTATATGGCATATCTTGTAATGCTCTTTCTAGTGACTTGGCACCTGGCCCAATCTGAATCTGAAAAGGCATGAAGTTTAAAATTGTTAGTGGAAGAGTAGAAGTTGCCTTGTCCTGGATTGCTCTTAAGATATCTAAGCAATCTATGGACAGCAGCCATGTGAGCAGTGGTTGGTTTACTCATGAATTGAGTAAGGACATGGACTGAATAGGCAATATCAGGTCTTGTTATTGTCAGATACAATAACTTGCCAACTATGCTCCTGTAAATGGAAGGATCACTGAGAAGAGGAGCATTAGTATCAATGAATGTTTGTTTCTGATCCATAGGAGTGGTAAAAGGCTTACTATCCAAATAACCAAATTCATGTAAAAGATCCAAAACATATTTTCTTTGACACAAATGCAGGCCTATGGGATTCTTGGCCACTTCTATACCCAAAATATATTTCAAAGAGCCAAGATCTTTAATAGTAAACTGAGCATGGAGGTAATCCTTGATAGCAATGATGTCATGCAAAGAATTTCCAGTAACAATAAGATCATCAACATAACAAAGTATGACAGTAAAGGAAGAGGCAGTGGTTTTAGTAAACAAAGAGTTATCAGCAACAGATTGAATGTAACCAACAGATGTAAGAGAGTCTGATAGCTTTTGAAACCATTGCTTTGATGCCTGTTTAAGGCCATACAAGCTTTTATTGAGTTTGCACACTCTATTTTGAGTATGATAACCTGGAGGGGGAGACATATAGACCTCTTCAATTAGATCACCATGCAAGAAAGCATTATTAACATCAAGTTGGTGTAAGTGCCACTTTTTAGCAACAGCAATGGCAAGCAAAATCCTAACAGTGGTTATCTTAGCTACAGGAGAGAATGTGTCAAAGAAATCAATTCCCTCTTGCTGAGTATAACCCTTGGCTACTAACCTGGCCTTATACCTTTCAATAGAGCCATTAGAATTATATTTTACTTTATAAACCCATCTACAACCAATAGTGTGTTTCGGGGGAGGAAGAGGGACAAGGGTCCAAGTGTTGGCCTTTTCAATGGCCTGAAGTTCAATTTCCATGGCCTTTTGCCAATTAACATCTTTCATAGCTTGTTTATAAGATGTAGGTTTAGTGATTTGGGAGATGTTGGCTGTATATGAGAGAAAAGAGGTGGAAAGATTTCCAGTATACAAAAAATCAGATATAGGATATTGTTTGCCCTTTCTAATGGATGAGGTAGTACCAGAAAAAGAGGGAGGTAAAGTAGTATGATAGACATCAAGATATGCAGGGGGATGTCTATGTCTATCAGATTTCCTTAAGGGAGCATGATGATCATTAATAACAGGGGAAAAAGATTCAGTGCCACCAAGTGTATTATCATCCTGAGTATTATGCAAGGGAGGAGGGACAGATGGGGTATCACAAGATTCAGAACATTGATCATCAACAGGGGTAGCATGCATGTGAGTGTTATGTTCAACAGTGGCAGGTAGTGTTGAAGTGGAAATAGTAAAAGGGAAAACATGCTCAAAAAATTTGACATTCCTGGAGATAATAATTTTTCCAGAGGATAGGTCCAAGAGTTTGTAGCCTTTGGTACCAAAAGGATAACCTAAAAAGACATATTTAGTGGCTCTAGGTTGAAATTTGTGCCTGTGTGCAGTGAGGGTGCTAGCATAACATAAACAACCAAAAACCCTCATGTATGAGTAATCAACATTCTTATCATATAAAAGCTGGAAAGGAGATTTATGTGCAAGAATAGACAAAGGAATTTTGTTAATTATATGTGCAGCAGTGAGAATACATTCACTCCAAAACTTCAAAGGTAAACCAGATTGAAAGAGGAGAGACCTAGCTACTTGGAGAAGGTGTTGGTGTTTCCTCTCAACCAAACCATTTTGTTGAGGGGTTTCCACACAAGAAGTTTGGTGAATTATTCCCAAGGTATGATAGAAATCATGTAATAAGAACTCAGTACCATTGTCACTCCTTAATATCTTAATTCTAGCATTGAATTGAGTAAGAATCATGTTAGAAAAGTTTTGCAAAGAAATCAGAACATCAGATTTGTGTTTCAACATGTATATCCAAGTGCATCTAGTGAAGTCATCAACAATGGTCAAGAAAAATTTGTGACCTAAATGAGATACAGTAGAGAATGGCCCCCAGACATCACAATGTATTAAATGGAAAGCATAAGTAGAAACAGAAGTGCTAATAGGAAAGGGCTTTCTCTTTTGCTTAGCCAAAGGGCAAATATTGCAAACATGATTCTTGTCTCTAGGCTTTACATTCAAATGTTCAATAGTAGACAAGCATTTATTAGAGATATGCCCTAGTCTATAATGCCACAAATCATATGTGCTAGAAAGAAAAGCAGAGTGTACATGGTATGTAGCAATCTTGAGAATGTAGAGGCCTCCAGTTTGTTCAGCAGAACCAATCACTGTCTTGGTGTTGATGTCCTGCAAAACACAGTGTGAAGACAAGAAATTCACAGAGCAACTAGAATATCTAGTTAGGTGAGATATGGACAACAAATTGTGAGTGAAGTCAGGGACATAAAGAACATTATATAGAGTTAAAGAATCACTCAATTTGATGTTTCCTATAAAAGTGGCAGTGGAGGTGGCATTATTAGGAAGGCTGATTTTGATGTTAGATTTACAAGGAGTGGAGGAAAACAGGGAAAAATCAGAGGTCATGTGATCTGTGGCACCTGTATCCAAAATCCAAGTAGAGATTTTTGAATTGAGACTATCAGTTTTAGAACAAAGAGAGATACATGTATCCTGTGGCTGGTCAGAATGGTGGACAAAGGCTCCAGCTGCAGCATGAGGTGAAGGTGGGGCTTGTGGAGGCTGCTGTGTCTTAGTGTATTTCAAGAATTGATCAAACAGGTCTTGATTCACCAAAGGATTAGAGGGGAGGGGATCCTCCTTAGTGGGATGAGGAAAAGCCAAATTGGCAGAAGTAGTGTTATCAATTTTATTTCTAGAACCTCTAGGTCCCTTCCAACCAGGGGGAAAACCAATTAAATGAAAACATCTATCCACAGTGTGTGAGGTGCCCCCACAATGAGTGCATAAGAGTGGCTTTCTCTTATCTTTAAAAGATTTTTGAATAGGCTGCTTAGAAAACATGGCTACAGAATCAAGATTAATGGAATGAGATGTGTTAAGGGTTCTTTGAGATTCTTCTTGCAACAAAAGGGAGAAAACCTTAGCCAAAGGAGGGAAAGGAGAAGTTAAAAGCAATTGACTACGAATAGCTGAATAAGAATCATCAAGGCCTACTAAAAATTTCATTACTGCATCCTGTTCCTGAGTTTTCGAAATCTTCTTAGGGATATCACATTCACAAATTTTCAAAGCATCACAAGAACAAGACAAGATATGCCTAAAACTAAGATACTCATCCCATAAACTCTTGAATTGGTTATAATAGGCAACTAAAGATTGATTATCCTGGGCAATAGAACTGAGGCTTTTCTCTAGATGGTAAACTCTAGTGCCATCCGAACTAGTATAACGAATTTTCAATTCATCCCATACCTGTTGGGCAGAGGAGAAGTATTCCAGAGTGTGCTTGATTTCTGGAGAAATGGAGTTGAGGATCCACATCAAGACCAAGTCATTTGCGCGAACCCAGGCTGCGAAAACGGCAGGATCGTCGTCTTCAATAGGTTGAGGCAACGAACCGTCGATCAAAGGTAATTTTTTCTTGACACTCAGGCCGCGCTTGATTGCATGACTCCAGCTGACAAAATTTGATCCGATTAAGGGATCGAGAGCGATGGCGACTGCTGGATTGTCGTTATGATGCAAAGCGAGAGGCGAGAGAGGATTCTTGGCTGGGTCAAGAGAAGTAGGATCGGGTGCCATCGGAAAGGATGGAAGCCACCGGAATCGAAATCAAAAGGGAAATAAATTCGAGCAAAATCGCTCAAATAGGGAAAAATGGCTTGCCGGAGATGACGCTGTAAAACTGATACCATATCAAGCTATAGAACCAACAAGAGAGAAAAGGATTGAAAGAATACGCAGTGTATTGAGAAGAATGAATGGATGATACAAAAGGGGAGAAGCTCTCCTTATATGTTAATCCCTAAATTAAGTAACTACCTAAACTAATTAGTAGTTATCTCAACTAATAAACTGAAAAGTAACTATCTTAATAGCTGTAATCCAGTTGGAGTCTTCCATTGCTTCTTCAATGGTTGTGGGTTCTGTTTCAGAAAGAAAACAACAAAATAAAGCACTCTCTCCATGTTGTCTCCTAGTGATTACACCACTAGTAGGATCACCAATGATCTGGTCTGAAGGATGAGCATCTAGCCATGTCCTTCTAGACTGATCATTTACAGATGAGTTAGTCTCATCTGGTTCAACATTTAATTCAACATAGAATTCAGAAAAATTAAAAGTTGGATCAGTTTCATATTCAGGGGTGTTGTCCATGTCATTGACATTGGTATTCTCAGGTTGAGTTCCCCCTAAATCATTTGATCCTTGTACTCCCTCAGCATTACCAGCTTCTTCATTGGGAGAACTTACCTCAGGTTGAGTGGATTCATTCAACTCAACATTGCAGTTTTCCTCAGGAATGTTGACTTCAGGTAAGTTGTCTTTATCTTGATTGGCTTCAGATATGTTGGATATCTTGAGGTTGTCCAAGTCAGGATAATGTACATCAGTAATGCAGATTCTTTTCTTTCACCATCTCTTAACCTTGTTACCCTTGTGTTGATTTCACCATGGAGTTTGTCTTCTTTGTTTGAGGTCCTGTGCTTGAAAGAAAACTCATCAAAGATAACATGAGGTGTTTCTTCAACAATAAGAGTTCTACAATTATAAACTCTGAAAGCTTTGCTGGATGAAAAATATCCTAGAAAAATTCCTTCATCTGCTTTGCTATCAAAAGTTTTTAATTGTTGCTTCCCATTATTGTGAATGAAACATGTACATCCAAAAATATGAAAGTAAGAGATTCTTGGTTTTCTCCCTTTGAAGAGTTCATAAGGAGTTTTTCCTTGTTCCTTTGTTAGCATGGATCTGTTTTGGGTGTGGCAAGCAGTATTGATTGCTTCTGCCCAAAACCTCTTTGGAATCTTTGCTTCTGCTATCATGGTTCTTCCAGTTTCCTTGAGTGTTCTAACTCTCCTTTCTGCTACACCATGTTGTTGAGGTGTTCTAGCTGATGAAGTCTCATGAGTGATTCCATTTGCTTGACAATAATCATTTATGTAAGAGTTGATGAATTATGTTCCTTTGTCTGATCTGATCTTCACAATGCTCAAGCCTTTCTCATTTGTAATTTTCTTAATAAGTTCTGGCAGCTTCTGTGGAGTCTCCTTCTTCTTTAGCGTGAATATTACCCAAATGTATCTTGAGAAGTCACCACTACTATTAGTTTATACTTCTTTCCACTGATGCTCACAGGGGTAATAGGTCCAAATAAATCCATGTGAAGTAATTGCAGTACTCTTGCAGTTGAGATGGCAGCCTTTATTTTGAAGGATGCTTTGACTTGCTTTCCTTCTTGACATGCTTGACAGATACTCCCTCCGTCCCCGGATTGTTTGCACCATTTTATGGGCACGCAAACTAAGAAAATGGTGTAATGAGTGGAGTGTTGAGGGGTAATTTTGTAACTTTTATGAATAAAGTAAAGTGAATGATTGGATTGAGGGTAAAAGTAAGGCATTTTGTGTAAATATGTGGATATTGTGAGGGTGGGGTTTATAAAAATGTTTCCTTTTTGGGTAGTGCAAACAATTGTGGGACGGACGAATAAGGAAAGAGTGCAAACAATTGTGGGACAGAGGGAGTACAATATAAATGTCCCCTGGGAGGGTGGTGGGGTTGGAGATGCTGACTATTTTGCTGTTTGGGATCACATATTACTTCCCGTGGCTAGAAAATTTGATCCTGACTTGATTATTATATCAGCAGGATTTGATGCAGGTTAGGAGAAATTTCCGAACTCCTGCGTTCCTCATTTTTATGCATCTCTTGCTCCTCTGTTTAATTTGGTGTAGTTTAACATGCCATAAAATCAAGGTTGATTGTTGACTTTAGGACCTCTAATGTTATTTGGAACAGCCATAGGTAATCCCATTGGAGGTTGTTGTTTAAGTCCGTATGGTTATTCAATCATGCTTTACCATTTAGTTATTGAATCAAACATTTTCTCCTGTCTAGTTATCCACCACTGATGATGTTTGTGTGCCTAGTTGATGGGATTTGCAAGAGGCAAGATTGTTATGGCACTTGAAGGAGGATACAATCTTATTTCATTAGCAAGTTCAACCCAAGCTTGCATTGAAATGCTGCTAGATTACAAGCGTCCTATTAGGTCGTTGGAGGATCTTCCCTTAAAACCCACATGGCCTTTGATAAAAAGAGTAAGTGATTGGATGGATATGTTTCATTTTCACCTTTTTACTTAATATATGCATTCGTCCACTCTGTCTCTGCATTTCAAGATCATCATATATATATGTACGTGAGATGCTTTCCCGAAATAAATCTATGATCATATAGCATATTTCTATCCATGCTCTCTCAACTTTTACAATAATGATTGATACATCTTTTATTTGTGTAGGTACGTCAAGCTTTATGCAAATATTGGCCGATACTTGCTTCTAAAATACCAAACAAAGTGATCAATGGCAGATTGGATATTGAGGTCAACACTTTATTAAGAACCGCAAGCAAACTATTAACAAAATTGTTTAAAATGTAACTTGACATAATGGATGTCCTGTGTCAATGTTGTGAAGAATGTCACAACATATTTGACAACATCATTAATAATTCGTCCTTTCTTTCACAATCAACACTGATGGTGACAGTCAAGAAACAAAAGTTGTACAAGAAAGTGATAAGGCAGTAGTTGAAGATGTACAAGATGTTGATGTCATTAAGACCGTGCATGGAGATTTATGAAAGCATACAAACTGGAGAAGTTATAAAGTATGGGGGAGTTTGTGCAGATCCATGAAGATGCAGCTGAAGTGTTATTCAGCTCAATCCTCTCCTTTACTTCTTTACATAACTGTTCTTTATTTGTTTGTATTGCTTGATTTTATTGTTTTATTATTTTTAACTTTTTAGGATTTATATTTCTGTTATTTCCTTTATTATTTTAGGATTTCATTTTGTTCTCTATTTCTGTTTTTAATCTAAACACATTGTTTTAGTGTTTAGAGAAAGACATGTTACTTATATTTGGTGATTACGGTTTTATGTCATTTACTTGATGTAAACTTTGTATATTTCTACTTTGAATATTTCTGTATGTTTAACATCAGAAGTGTTACAGTAGAAAAACTAAATCAGGAAGAATGTTGATGTTGATGTTGATGTTGTTGTGCGTAATGTTCCAACATATCAGACAACATCATCATTCGTCCTTTTTGCCTAACACTAACTCCGACCTTACACTTGTTGCTCATAATGTCCCTAGTGCAGGTTGAAGACGTGGAGAACATCCAGTCATGCGGTTGTATAGGAGTGAGAAGTTATTGGGCATGATATAACAAGTTCCTACGTTTAAGGAGTTAGTGGAGGAGGTTGTAGATCATGCAAGAACTGATCTACATGATGTTGGAGCAGTTGAATTTCGTGCCTATTAATAGAGGACTGCTGCAACACAAGAAAATGAGAAGAAAGAAGACACATTCATTACTAAAGCCATCGAGTGCTTAGCGCATTTAGCTTTAGGAAAATCTGTGATTCTTCTCCATGGTAGATCATGTAAAAATCGATCTACATGACATTGGGGCAGTAGGATTCGAAGCCTATAAAAAAAGATCCTGCCTCAATACAAGATACACAAGAAGAAAAGCTTAAATCGACTGCTACTCTATTGAACGCTATATACGCTTCTAGTTAGGAAAATCTTTGTTTCTTCTTGTAGTTCTTCACATTATTGTAAACCCGAATAATAGTGTGTTTGAACATAGTCTTATTTACTAGGTTGTGTGATTAGATCTATGAGTGAGATAGTTTCATAGAACTTAGTAAATTATTTTACACTTTCGTAGTGTTATTATACACCTTTAAGAGGTTGTACTCGTTTCACATATTTTTAATATAGTGAACAACGTAGATTATTTTATAATCTACGCAAATTTTGAATACTTCCATTTTCACTACGTGCATTTTAATTTCCGCTGCATAGTGTTGTCTGGACAGTGCCCACACGACAGATAACATATCTGATTTCGCACGCACACACACTTTCATTTTGTATTACTTTTATTTTGAAATTTTATTTTGCACCAAGAAATTCGAACATTTAAGTTATAAATCTATATTCCACTAAAAATAACACTTCGATTTTCCCGCCTAAAATAGTTGCTATTTTTTATAATTCTATTTTTATTATATTTAGGACATTGAGGTTTGTCTAGATTTTTTTTATATTAAGTTACTTTTTTTCCTGATAAAAGACTGCCTTTTTTTTTTTCTTTTTCTGAGAACTTATAGCATGATTCTTGAAATTATATTTGTAGCTTTAAACGAGGTGTCTTTTGGAGTTTTTCCTATTGTTCAACACTTCAAATTAAAATATTGTTGCAGTGGATGGATTAAGATATTTACATTTCAAATTAAAATATGTGTTGTATTACTCAACATTCTTAGGAAAAATTATAGACATCTATTTTTAAAATTTAATTGTAAAACCTATTAAAATACTCCCTCCGTCCATCAAAAGTGTGCTCTTTTTTTTTTTTTTGGTCTACAAAAAACTTGCTTATTCTATTTAAATAGTTAACTTTTGAATATTTTTTCTACTTTACTAACAAGATTGAGTATGTACCAAATATATTTTATACTCATTATATTAAATATATTCTTTATAATTAAAATATAATTTTTTTAAAAACATATATAAAAAAAAGTGAGCACACTTTTTGTGGATAGAGGGAGTAATCAATTAAAGAAATTGTTTAAACATGTATTTTTTCGAAAATAGTGATTTTATTTTTTGTTAAATGATAAATATCAACCTAAAAAATTAATTGTTAGAATCACCGTGTTCTTTTTGTATGTTTTAGGAGATTAATATTTATTTACATAAATCTTTATACATGAATTTTATTGTTCATATTTATAAAATTAATTATTTTCATACAATGTGTAATTAAAAATACTTTCGTGCATCGCACGGGTATACTACTAGTTTCAATAAAAAAACTAGTATAATGAATTTTCAGGAGCCGCAGATAAATGTTTTTCTTGATATTATACCCATCGAAAAAATTCATATTACAAAATCCGTTATCCCTGTGTTAATTGAAGCATAATATTTCTGATTCTATTAAGAATAGAGATTTTACTGTTTCAAAAAAAAAAGCATAATATCCCCAGGTACTCGAGTATGGAAATACCTTTTACTGTTTCAAAAAAAAAAAAAAAAGAATCGAGATTTAAAAAAGTAATTACGTCTTGATTTCAACTATAGTTTTAATATGATCATAAACTCTACTCACAACAACAAAACCTAGATCAAAATTGAGCACAATGTACATGTACCATCTTAACTCAAATATGATCACATAAAATGTGAAGAATAACAACAAATACAACAAATTGTTGTATTTGTATTTGTTGTTATTCTTCACAGAAAATGCCTCTCATTTTCATTCAAGGGCCCGTCCCAAATTCGATCTCGATCGTGAATGTAATTCCCAAAATCCACAGTGCAAAGAGTTTCTTTCATCACATGCAAAGGGAAATATTATTGCCTACTATTAATACAACTTTCCATTCCATAATAAATTTCTAAATTCCCAACAGTTTATTTTACACAAATTAATATTATCTTGTTAATGCTACTAAATTTGGTTTACTGAGGATGACAAATATGCCTATTTGTAATCTGAACAGAGGAAAAAAAAAAAAAAAAAACAGAGTACCTTTCCAATAACTTTAATATTTTTCAGATTATAAGTGAGAAGATTATGTGTATACACTTGCGATGGTGCACTAAAAACCCCTAAATACAGTAGGAATTGAGAAAATAAGAACACAAAAGTTACGAACTTGAAATTAAATTTATAAATATCAGAAAAACAGTTATGACAACGGGCAAAGACAATACCCGTTGTCTTTCTCCTGTTGTCGTACTCGTAGGCCATATTTGGCATAGTGGTTACATTTTCTTATTTAAGAAAATGTTCAATTAATAATGAAACATACATTTTTGTCAAATGTTCAAATAATAATGGAACAAATGGAGTATTTTATATATCAGCATTGAATTCATGTAACTAACATAAGGTTTACAGAAACTTAATTACTGCTCGCAGCAAGCAGAAAACGACCACACATAATTAATTACTCATGCAGCCACTATATATAGGTAGATAGATATGTAAACATGCACATGTGCACCATCTTTATTACGCATAAATCAAACATATTTATTACTCATATTTTATCCAGTGTTATTATTGTGCATATGATTAAATATTTTTTTTAAACAATGACACATCATATATGTATATAAAACATTGAATTTCTATCATAAACAACTACATACATGTAACATAAATTACATGCACTTTCTAATAAAGTAGAAGAAATTAATTTATGTTAAAAGGCACTATATATATTTATGGTTTTGAAGAAGTTTTGGTAATAAATGTTGGAAATAATATACGGTAGAGACATAGGAAACAAAACGAGGAAAATTTATTTTTAGTCCTATAAGTTTGAAACATTTCAAACTAAATTTTTTAAGTTTTAACTTTACAAAATATGTTCTTTACCTTTCAATTTTAATCTTTTTTTACATTAATTTTAATCCTTTATGTTTTAATCCTTTACAAAATGCCACATCACTCTCTTCTCTATATATATATATCAATAAAAAAAGCTAATAACACCCCAAAATACTCTATACACACCCCATAATTTTAAATACAAAAATAGATACATATAAAATAACTAAGTAACCTTTACATAAATAAAGAGTAAAATAATTAAAAAATAACTTGAAAAAACATGAAACAAAATAAATTTCATAAACGAAACCAAAGGGTGGTGCAGTTATGAATGATCGATGTTAATTATGTGAATATTATTTTCCTCTGTTAATTGAAACGTATAACTAAATTTAATGATAATATCATCATTTTATCAAATACTCATAATAAATAAATACTCCTATATTTTAAATAAATTGATTAATTAGTTTGGAGTAGATGCATAGTTTTTTATTTTATTTTTTTCATATATATAGATGAGCGATTAATTAGTTTGAAGTAGATGCATTTTTTCGGGTAAAGCTAATAACAATCCATAAAATGTTATACAAACCTCAAATGTTATACACACCCCACTAAAATTTAAAAATCATTTTTTATTGCTAAACACACCCCAATTTTTTCATATTTACCCTTTATCTCTCAAAACAAATACAAATGGAATAAAAACAAAAAATATAATTTAAAATTCAACCAAATCATTAAAACTATATATAAATTTTAAAACTTAATTAAAAAAAATCAATAATACGAGAAACTAAATAAAATTTGAAAATATTTAAAAAATCAACTAAATATTAAAAAATATTTGAATGGAAAAATCAATTAAATCCAAATAAAATCTAAAAATAATAAATAAATCAAATAAAATTTATAAAATAATAAAATTAAAAATACCAATTAATGATTCAATTTTTTTTTAAAAAAACTAAATAAAAGAAAAATCGACTCAATCAAAAATAAATATTAAGAAAATTAAATAAAAAATGAAATCTTACTTTTTTATTGATTTTTTTAATTTACTTTTTTCTTTATGTTTTATTGAATTTTTCAATATTTTTATTTTAATTTTGTTTTGATGATTTATTTTTTAATTTAAGATTCTATTTAATTTTTTAAGATTCTTTTTTAAAAAATTAATTAATTTATGTAAATTGTTTATTTTTAAAGATTTAGTTAATTTTTTAAAATACTTTTAAATTTTAATTACTTTTTTTCAGATTGTTTTAAGTTATTATTTTTAATTATTTTAATCTCTATTTATATTTTATATAAGGGTTACTTAGTCATTTTATATGTATTTATTTTTGTATTTAAAATTATGGGGTGTGTATAGTGTATGTTGGAGTGTTATTAGCTTTTTTTTTATTGATATATATATATAGAGAAGAGAGTGATGTGGCATGACATGTGGCATTTTGTAAAGGATTAAAACATAAAGGATTAAAATTGATATAAAAAATTATTAAAATTGAAAGGTAAAGGACGTATTTTGTAAAGTTGAAACTTAAATAATTTATTTTGAAATGTCTCAAACTTATAGGACTAAAAATAAAATTTCCTCGAAACAAACAGATATGAGAAGTCAGTTAGGTAGCCACCCCTACGTATGAGGGCTAATTTCTCAAAGTACCATTCATGGTTTAAAAATTCGATAATCCTCTATTGCCCTTCTTATTTACAAGGAAAATTCACTCAAATTATTAAAGAACGTGATTGAATTCATATATTTAAGGTCTTTCATCGAGTCCTACAATCCAATCAGAAATTCTTAATGAAATGAGTTTCCTATTTGGGTTGAATTTAAGCATGTTATTCTTGTTAAAATGTTTAGAATTTAATTTTAGACATATGATTACGCATGTAGCATTACAATCTGATAATGACAAAGTGGGATAGCTCAAGTGGTTAGAGCACCACTACCTGGGATAGCTCAAGTGGTTAGAGCACCACTATCTAGGTCTTAGGTCCTGGTGGGTTCGAGTCATGGGAGGGGTAAAAAGGGATGAGGTATTTAACTTGTAATAAAAAAAAACTATTCATTAAATTATACGGTATTAATTATTTTATTAAAATGTATTAATTGTAAAAAAAAAATGTGTATAATAAAACTGGTAATACGTGAAAATGAAATGGGCTTTAATCGTGGGAAGATGTTTGGGCCGAGGTGTGGGGAAATTAGGGCGCGGCTAAAGGCACCAAGGATCCTATGAGGACACCCACGCAATGAGGACACACACAAAACGGATGAGGACACCCACGTAAAAATGTCAAAAATAACCTTCAAATTTCAAACCCTAATTTAAATTCTTTATCTTCTTCCATTTCACATTTTCAGTGCACCCACCTCCCCCTCCCTCCCAATCGGCGCCGCCGCCCACCACCCCTTCCTCCCTAGCGGCGCCGCCGCCCACCACCCCTCCCACGATAAGAAAAACGCGTGGCCGCCCCCTCTCCTGTTGCTCGCCGTTTTTTCATTTGAAACGCACGATCGGAAAAACGCGCTGCCAATTTCTTCTTCGAACGCTGCCGCCGCCGCCCCTGCCCTCGTCCGCCACCGCCCCCTCTCCTGTTACTCGTCGTTTTTCATTTGAAACGCGCGATCGGAAAAACGCGCAGCCGTTTTCTTCTTCGAACGCCGCCGTCCTTGCCCTCGTCCGCCACCGCCCCCTCTCCTGTTGCTCGTCGTTTTTCATTTGAAACGCGCGGCCGTTTTCTTCTTCGAACGACGCCCCTACCCTCGTTCGCCACCGCCGTCGTCCCTGCCCTCGCGTGAGTGCCTTTAGCCGCGCCCTTCCTCGTCCGCCACCGCCCCTGCTCTCGCCGCCGCCCATTTCGAGGTAGGTTTTTAGGAAATTTAGGGTTTTTAGGAAATTTAGAAAAAAATAGAATTTTTATAAGTTCGAGAATTATTTTCGAACATATTGAGTTTGTTTTGGAAAAAAATTCGAACAATCTGTGTTTGTTTTGGAAAAAAATTCGAACATCTTGTTCGATTTTTTTTTCGGACAAATTTAATTTGTTTTGAATATTTTTTCGAACATATTGAGTTTGTTCATTAAAAAATTTCGAACAACTTAAGTTTGTTGTGTAAAAATTTTCGAACATCTAATTTTTTTTAATTATTTTTTGTTGATTTTTTTAAGAATGGTGTTTGTTTTGGTGGTGGTAGAGATGAGTATGTCATGAAATAGAAGCGGTGGGTGTACTCATCCGTCCTTTTTTTTTTTAAATGTGCAGAAGGGGTACAAAAGACATTCCGCATACCTTCAGTGATAAAAAAAAATTTATGTGGGTGTACTCATAGGATCCTTGGGTGCCTTTAGCCGCGCCCGGGAAATTAATATCTTTTGGCCCAGCAAGAAATACGAGAATATTATTGTATGGGGTAAAGATTTCAATGCCGAAGCTTCAGAAGATTTGGCATCTCAAATGTTAAGTAGATTGCTTGCACGATCAACAACAACACCCTGCTCCACATTTTCCAGTTCTACAACTTTAGCTTCGTCCTCTGAACAAGTTAAAGGTATTGAGCAGATCAAAAACTCTTAATTTCTCTTCAAACCGTTGTTTTTTTTTTTTTTGGAAAATTATTTCATTCGGAAGCGGCGCTTTATCTTCATTCAGATCCGCAATATTTCTCTAGCACTCTCTCCACTTTACCGCCCTGATTTTGTTGGTATCGATTCTCTATTTCTTACGCTTTAATGTAGTTTAACTTGGTTTATTCCACGATTTACATTTTTACTGATTTTTTAAAAATCGTTATTGGTGTATGATTTTTGTCATTCATGTTTTGTTTGATAATTAAGAATCTGGAGTGAATTTTAGCCATGAGGATTGTATTTGTTGGAAAATTTTACATCCAGTATCTCGATTAGATTCATATACATCTTTTTGGATGCGTTTTAATCAGTGTTTGTTTCCTTGTTTATTGAAGCTGAACAGATCTGTCGCCCATTTTCATTTTAAGCTTTGAAAGATCATACCAATACAGTTCCTCCCGAGATGGCTCGAGCCGGGGGGATAACGAATGCAGTGAATGTGGGAATTGCAGTTCAAGCCGATTGGGAGAATCGGGAATTCATTTCCCACATCTCGCTCAACGTTCGCCGCCTCTTTGATTTCCTCGTACAATTTGGTACTACTCCATTTTTAATTTTGATCCATTTTGCACTTTGTTAATTGCTTTTTATTTTCTTGCGAATATAGAATCGACGACGAAAAACAAATTATCACAACTGAATGAGAAGCTGGACACTTTAGAGCGGCGGCTAGAATTGCTGGAAGTACAAGTAAGCAACGCCACTTCTAATCCTGCTCTCTTCACTTCTACTTGATCAAAAACTGGTTTTTGGGCTGTTGTATACATTTTCATTTTACTGTCAAGTATGTTTTTTATTACTCCATATATGTAAAAATTATGAGTATTGAACATGATACGAATGGCAGCTAATGTATTGAGTATTTGAGTTGCAGTTCATTTCACTTTTGGATAGAAATTTATTTGTACGAGTGTCACAGTTTCTTGAATCTACTTATAAAATTAACTAAATATTGAAGCTTTGAGATACATCTACCAACCAATATATGTTTCCATCCTCATGAATATCTTCTTCCATTTCTCCTCTTTTGTTGCCTCATTGTCAAGATCAATAGGTAGTGTGGTTCACTCTTACCCTGGGACCATGAGATGGGAAATGCAAAGTATTAGTCCCACACGAAGTTTGTGAATAAGTGATTGTCTGATAATGAGCAAGGAATACCCGTCTTTCTGCTAAAGAGGATGTATTTCCATCAAAGAGAAAACATAGAGCTGTCTATGGGCCCAAAATTTTACTTTATCGCCCTTTATTTTAGCTGTTTTAGGTCTAATTGCATACGGAGGTATTCGAATGACTATTTTTCTATAGACAACTCCGCCTGGTGCATCTGCATCTTCAGCGGTTGTCAATCTCCTTCGTTAATCAGTTGACGAAAGCCTTGCCGGGTAAGTAGAAGTAAGGAGGCGGGGTCTCTTTGGGTAGTACTTGGGCAGTACGTAGTGCAAGGCTTTCATGGTAAGGGGACTTTTTTAGCTTCAGACTATTCTGCCTGCTCGCCTTCGCTCTCAGTTTCATAGTCGAGCCAGAGCTGCCTAGAGGAAAAGCCCGATTTGAAACACATTCAGAAACGGGCAGAGAGCGAAAGGGGATCTATTTCAGATAACCACAGTGCAAATGTAGAAAACGTTCAATCCAGAGATGGAGACATGAATCAACATACAAATTAATATAAACATTAATTCGAAATACTAGTATAATCACATCAACTTGGTATTGAAATGCCCCATTACGGAGAAATTAGCCATGGTTTGATGATTACTGAAATCCATGGATGAAATAAACAAATAAGAAGATATAACTAAACTATGCAGATCAAAAGTTAAGAAAGAATTCACCTAAAATAATATTAGTCTCTCAATCTCCAAATCACGAAATATAAACTCAACTCTCAAAGTTAAATTCTAACTTTAGGCCTTTGGGTATGCATGTAAAATTAAAGTATATAGAAAAAAGTACAGTGTGTTTTTCTCAAGAAATTATAAGATGTTTAAATATTCCTTAGTCAATTAATTATTTTCTTTATAGATTTTGAGGACCTAAATGAAATGGAATTGAAAACTCTCGACAAATTTATAAAAAAAATCCATTAAACCCTCGCTGCATTACTCAAGTCAAGTGTGACTTGATCGAGTCGAGCATTTGAAATTCTTGGTTTGCTTGAATCGAGTGTGGCCTACTAGAGTCGTGCATCTAAAAGACTTGGTTTTGCTCGAATCCAGCGACATTTGAACGACCACTTTGGTCGAGCTCCCCTTTGCTCGGGTGTAGCATGCTTCACTCGGGTTGAGCAACGTCTATTTCTCTTGATTAAGCATGATTATGCCAAAACTTTCCTTGCCTTTTAAGCTTATATCTTGCATTATTACACAAACGTCCATTTCTCTTGATTAAGCAGGATTATGCCAAAACTTGGTATGAATGACCATTATTGCAGGCTGCGATTGACATCGTTTTGAGTTACATTTGCCCAAACGAACTGTGAAAATTATTTACTCCACTTAACATAAAAATTTAGAAAATAGTTTTAACTTTTTTTAAAGAATCTTCTTGCTCATAAATTAGGCTTGTCTTGTGACTTCTCATTTTTCTACTATTCCAGATATGTAATTGCTCATGACATTGTAGCCGATTTGGCTCCATTTCCCGGTCAAAAAAAAAAATCCCAAATTAAGAAATCTATCGAGATTAAATTTGAATTTCACGGGTTATATCATTAGAGCATCTCTAATGGAGAGAGGTAAAATGACAATTTGCATCCATTTTTCTCTCCCATGAACCCAAACTGTGTGGTAAATTGCCACATGTCATTTTTTTTTTTTTTTGGCAAGTTTGTCACCAACTCAAGCAAATGTTTTTTTGCTTTTTTTTTTTTTTTAAAACTTTTTTATTGTCTAATTATTTTATGAAATTCACATTCAAGTGATTCACTGTTTTATAAAAAAAAATTATGTAAATTAATTTTTAAATTTGTAATTAATAATTTAAATGTAAATATGAAACTATATACTAGTATCTAATTATAAATAAATATTTAATAAAATAAAGAATATTCAAGGATAATATTCCGATTGAATTTGAGCCCCTACTTGTAAATCCAGATTGAGGCCTCAAAAAAAAAAAATTGAGGTCACAGTGTAAATTAGGCGGCCAACAATGAAGTCTTATACGTCACAATCAATTAATGGATCTGTCCCTATTCTTAAACACGTTTCTTTTTTCTTTTTTTTGTTATCATACTCTCAATTATGACCAGGGGCGTAACCGTATGCCCGAGGGAGACCCGGCTAGTGGCCACCCCCTTCTAAATATAATTTTTAAGAAGTTAAATTAAGGATGAATTAATTCAACACATTATTAATTTTATCGTAAATTTCATTTCAAAAGTGAGTTCTTATTCACTTTTAATACTTATATATAAAAGTGATTACTTAATCTGAAAATAATTATATTTATATGTTTGAAACTACTTTTGATAAAGCAATGATCACTTTTGTATTATTTTAGTATTTTAAAAATATGTTTGCAATTAACTCGTGTAGTATTATTATATAAATAAAAAAACTTAGTCCTTTTAAAAAAAAAAAATTGATAGAAGAAAATATAACTTGTAGTTTAATTCAATAATTTCATTAATTTTACATTACATTAAAAAAAAAAAAAAAAGTATTTATTGTTCAATAATTTAAGTGTTCATTTTGATAAAAATATAATACATATATTAGTGTTTTAGATCATTAATTTTTTTTGCTAATTAATATTAATATTGATCATTAATTTGATGAAGACATATTTATGTATTTGAGAAATTTGTTTATTAATACTATTAATGTATTTTAATAAAAACATAATATACAAAAATATTGTAATTATATACTCCCTCCGTTCCAATTAGACATGCTTATTTTTCTTTGATGGATGTCTCATTTATATTGGCTTGTTTCCTTAGAGTGTAATATTTTTTAATTCATTTACTAATATAATTTTATACATTAATTACATTAGAAAATATAACATTGGGTTATAATAAAAAAATTTACTTGTCTAATGTACATTTTCAATAAAGTCAAAAAAGTCTATCTAAATAAAAAGGAGCGAGTATATGGAGTAGTGTTTTAGGTCATTAATTTTTTTTAACCCCCTAACCTCGTCTTCTAAGTCCCGATTATGACTCATACACGTACATAGTACGTACGTGGAATATCACTATTCTTGGACACGTTTTTGTATGGCCATACAAAAATCATGCAGGTTTAATGTATTGAGCAATACAAAGCAGCTACAGAGTTAAATGGGTCCATTTCCGTAACTTAAACTTTGACTCTTACGATGAATTAACCAATAACATGGAGAAATATTTAAAAGGAATAAAACACGAAATGAAATACAGAAATTATGTTTTGTATGTAAATTGGGTCTTTCAAAGACGGGGAAGGGGAAATCGCCATCCTTGGGGTTTAATTTTTTTCTACATAATGTAGATAATTTATTTATTTTTTATTAATACCATCAATTTTGCCATTTTGCATCTTTTACTTATTACTTAATTTGCACCCTTTAAGTACCTCTTAATATATTATATTATGAGAACTTTCGTCCCACTTAACAACTAATTTCTAGATCTCTTCCCAGGTCCCCCGTTACTATTACATTTCAAATTATCTGACATAAATTTCAATAATTAATGTTGAATTCCATGCAAATGAAGCATGCAATAATTCATTACTCATAATTTACTTCTAGGAAAAATATCCAAAAGAACAACCTTAAAATATATCCCCCCTAATATAATATACTGTACTCAATTGCAAAATAATTCCGGATTTGGATTTATGTAGTATAACATCATCGATCACGTACAATAGAACTGCACGATTACATTATACATTTTTTAATTACACATCATACTATTGTACTACACTAATTGGATCCAAACACATAATAGAAACATTGCAGTTTTATTGCACAGGACAATGTTGTACTGCTCTGAATCCAAATTCTTATATTTTACCCGACGTACACTCTATTGCATGCATACACTCTAAAAGGCAACCCTAGCTACCATTGCTCCGCCAGTAGCTGCTCTAGCACGGTGGGGTGACAAGGCACCTTGACGGCCCCACCGTGATCAAAGCCATACTCTTCGGCCGCTTGTTCAAGAGCCGCAAGAAGGATGGGTTAGTAAGGTAATTTAAGGGCACCATGAATCTCTTCAACTCGCTTCCCTCCTCTGCTACCACCACGAAATGCCCTTCCTTCACGTCCCCCAATTCGTCGGAATAATATTTCTTGCCTGAAAGTAGACTCTTTTGTAGCCTTTCCACAGCCATCTTCAAAATTCTTACATTGATCTTTTTCTTGCCATTTGTTCTAAGTATACCCATTCTCTCTTCTCTTTGTTTCTTTTTGTATATAGCAAAAGGCCGGGATTTATATATCTTTTGTGGGATGGTTGTTTGTTTTGACGTACACTGAAATTTAGGTATGGAATATGCACATATATATAGTCATATAGAATGATGAAATATCAAACTTGCATATGAGTACGATCATAAAACGACGAGACACTACTATTATATTTGAGGGTAGCTGTCCCAAAGGGCATATCAATTACTCCTTATCAAAGAAAATATAATTTAAATTTAATTTTGATCCTCTTTTTTTTTTAATCCCCCTCTTTACTCATTTATATTTGACAAAGCTAGAGACGTGGTTGGATACAAATCTCTTTCATTATATTATACCTCAAATCTCATAGTGCACAAATTTTAGATTTGTATACACTCTTCATATTTCAATAAAAGAGAGTATTATGTTTTGGTCAAAATTAGTTTCACATTTTATTTACTTAGGATCGGATGCGTACCCAGTTACACCGTGTAACTTATTCACATGAGACTAACTCTTATATTATGTGATTTATGAATTTTTAGAATTCGACCATGATCATGTTTTATAAAGAAGTGTAATTCAAATATTAAGGTGGAACTAGGGTTGGTTCGATACAGTACACCAAAAATACTGGTACATACAAAAATTTTAAGTATGTAAAATTTAATACCAGTCATAGTACATAAACTTTCAATATAAGAAAATAACTGATATGCATTTTGAAAATGTATACATGTTTTTTTACCAAAAATATTGAAATACCCATTTTTTTGTATTTTGGTATGTATTTTCAGTATATACTGAATTATATACCAAAAAAAATTGAATATCATTATTATTACCGTACCGAAAACTTTAAAGTATGGTACCATGTTGCAGTTGTACCGAAAATTCTTCTGTTTTTTTTTTTTTTTTTTTTTTTTACAATAAGTGAGGTATATCAAATTTTTCGATATTTTTCTTACGCCTAAAATACAAAGTCATCCAATATTCCTTGTTTATTACTATTACACCGCATGATATCTCACGTAAAGGCGCGAGAAGGAGACCAATGCACGTGAGAGATGTTTGAAGCAGCCATGAAACGTCTATTCCTTTTTGCCTTGTCATTTCATTTCATTTCAGAGCCTTCGAGTTGGCCAGGGTACTTTTGTAAGTAATAATTTATCATTATCAAAATACTCCCTCCGTCCCGGAATAACTTGCATAGTTTGACCGGCACGTTATTTAAGAAAAATGAATTTAATGGTTGATGATGTAAGATAAAGGAGGGGTATTTTAGGTAATTTAATGATGTGTAAAGTGAAATGTATGGAAAAATGAGTGGCAAATTTAAAAATAAAATGATGTTGTGAGGTTATTAATTTTGTGGGGTATTTCTATATTAAGAGTGTGCAAGTAATTTTAGGACATCTCAATAAGGAAAGTGTGCAAGTAATCACGGGACGGAGGGAGTATATATATTCAAGATTTGTGTTCCAGACTTAATCCATGTATATACTCCCTCCGTCCCGGAGGAATTTTCACATTTGGGATTACACACATTTTAATAAATATGTAAGAAAAAGTGCTATAAGCAATGTTTTGAAGAGTAGTTTTGTAAACTTTTATGAATAAAGTAAAGTAAAAGTTAGATTGAGTGTGAAAAAGTAATGGTATATGGGGTAAATATGTGTATATTTTGAGAGTGCCCTGGTTATGACAATATTTCCTTTTATGGAGTGTGCAAATTGATATGAGACATCGATTTTATATAGAAAGTGTGCAAATTTTAATGGAATAGAGGGGTATGTTTTAACACTGCCAAATGGCTTCACTATTACTCTCAGATTAGAGTTTTTTTAAATATAATTATAATGGTATGAACATTTCAGTCAAATTCATTTTAATTGTGTCACAATATATTGTGAAGGTATGAATTGTATATAAAATTTTCATTTTTTTTGGTGAGAACTGATATGAGAAGGGACTAATATATACTAGTATTAGTAGTCAGCTTTTAAAACTAATCACCAAAGTAGTCAGGTGGTTTAGTTGTTGGGTTACAGGTTTTCAAATTTTATATTTCTGCATCGTTCATACTCAATTTTTTAAGACGGTAACGTAAAACTTCAAAAAAAAAAAAAAAAAATTTAATAAAAAGACGGTAAATTATATTGAGACATAACCTAAAAACTGAACTCTTATTTGAATTTATTTTCTTATCATTGACCACGGACATGCATGGTCCCCTCCATTAATATTTCGTGTAATTCTTGTAAATTTCTACTATATCAAATTGATCAATTGCAACGTGTACGGTACGAAATTTGATTCATTCATAAATTATATTTTATGACATTTTTTTTTCAATCAGGTTATATATTTGTTCATTCAGATTTACTAATTGTGTTTTTTTTATAAGCTAGCGTTTTATTAATTGTCCATTCTGATTATAAATGTGTGTTATTTATTATTTGACCATTTAGACTATATGGACAATACGAAAACAAACATTTATTAAAATATAAATAATTATAAATGTGAATAGACAAATACAACATTGATCATTTGCATGTGTGATCGGGAAATACTATAAGAATAGAGTTTAAGTTGCAATTTTTCAATTTCGTATAGTTCAAGTTGCAATTGGATAAAAAATTGTATATATGTTAGCAAGTTGAAAAAATGACTATATATTGTGAAGATTGCAAATTAATATTAACCCCTCTCTCCCTCCATATATATACCCCCAACATTTTTCTTCATGTTGTGTGAATGTCGTCAAATTTGTGTGTGTTTTCAATATATTATAGCTTTATCATATTATAGTAGGACTCTTCAATATATTTATCTAAACAATGATTTTTTTATTGAGGATTGAGTTTCTTGCTATATAATTGTGTACTATTTTCTATTAAATTAATGAATTACACGTAGTATAGGAATATAGGATGCAATCAATCATCACTATAAATGGTATGTATAATCCTCCCATCGATATTTTATTTCTTATGTTAAGTGTGATCTAACCAGCCTTGTTTTCTTAATTATCGTATGATCATATATATATATATGGGATTATAGTTTTTTTTAGTCCTTTAAGTTGGACACATTTTGATTTTGGTCCGGATAGAATACACATTTTGATTTTGGTCCCATAAGTTGGCCGAAATTTTGAATTCAGTCCAATTACTACCATTGTAGGTAAATAAACCGATCAAACTCTTAGCTCGTGTGCAATTCAAATCAACTGTGAATTTGCTTATGTGCAGAAAAATGCAAAAATCAATGGATTTGATCGATTTATTTACCTCAAATTGTAGTAATTGGACTGAATTCAAAATTTCGACCAACTTATGGGACTAAAATCAAAATGTGTATTCCATCGGGACCAAATTCAAAATTAGTCCAACTTAAAGGACTAAAAAAACCTTAATCCCTCTATATATATATATATATATATATATATATATATATATATATATATATATATATATATAGATTGAAAGAAAAAATTGAAAAAAAAAAAAAAAAAGATAAAAAAAATCATGCCGTGTATAAGATCAAAATGTTAAGTGAGATGTCATAAATTTGGTTGATAAAAAAAATAGAGTTAAAATCAAATCAAACTTAGATAATGATTATGTAACCCCTATAAGTGAATGTTGATCCTTATTTTATTATATGTTAAACATTCTAAATAAAAATATTACAATTTTATATTTTTTATATATCTAAATTCTGAACCGTTGGCACCACAACACCAATTAGTGGTATAAAATAAGTTAGAAATATTAACCACAGTTTAGTTGTATGGTGGAGACATGTATGTCGGTTGGCATAGGCACTAGCTAGTAATACGACTTGTCGCTTTTGAATATCAAAATCTAGAAACTCCTGAGTAAAGAAAATGTGTTATATAAAGTCAAGAGTATACAAACTAACGAGTAGTTGATTGCCACTTGTAATGAGAATGAAACAACGAGGAATCATTTTATTAATAGTGATTCATAATATTCACTATTTCTCTATTTTATATAATTGTTTACACCAATTTTTTTATTTAAATGGTGAAGAATAACAACAAGTCAAGCCAACAGATGAAAGATTTATATTAGTTAGAGCAGTAGTTCATTTTGTTAGTTATAACTCATTCGTTAGTTGCAACTCCTCTCTTGTAAATCTCCCTCTATATAAGAGAGGGATGATGATAATCAATTTGATAATGTAATTTTATATTCGATGTAATTCTCTCAATATGCACTCTATACAATTTCTTCTTGTTATGAAAAAAAGTGTAATGAGTAAAGTGTTAAAGGATAATTTTATAAACTTTTATGAATAAAGTAAAAAAATTGATTGGATCGAGTGTAAAAATAATATCATCATGTGTAAATATGTGAATTTTGTGAACAGGTGAATAAGACAATTGTGCAAATTAATAATTAATTGTGGAACAGAAGAAGTATACGTACTTTTTTTTTTTTTTACGGGGAAACATAACTTCATTAATTTTGTGTAGGCAAAAGCCTTACATCCTTCAGAATAGCACTATTACAGTAGGGTGGAACCTCTTCCATCCATATTTGTTCAAAAAAAGCTTCAGTTCCTATATGAGCAAGTTCATGCGCTACCCCATTGGCCTCTCTCCGGATGGCCACAAAGATAATACCCAACATTCTCTCGGCTAATCCTAGAATATCTTCGATTACCGCATCAGCATACGGTTCCACCGAGAGTTTCTTGCTGATAGCATCAATAAGAATCTCCGAGTCCGATTCCACAATCAACCTAAAAAAGCCCGCTTCCATAGCCTTGCGCAAAGCAAAGCGAAGAGCAATTGCCTCCAGAATTGTGCTGCTTCCACCAGTCTGCACTCGAGCTGACCCAGACATCATCACGTCCCCTTTTTCATTCCGGATTACGAATCCAAGCCCTGCCTGACCCTCACCGAAATCAGCTGCGTCTGTATTCATCTTAAGGGTTCCTTCCGGAGGAGGTTTCCAAGCTATTTTCCGCGCCAGAGCCTGTTTATGGCTTGTCGGCTTCGCAGCCGTTTTTCTCATTTCTTGGAAGAGAGTGAGGGATCTCTGAATGATCTCACTCGGCTCGATTCGGGTTTCCTCAAATAGCAAAGCGTTTCTGGCCTTCCAGATATTCCATGAAATTATAAAGAACAGCGAGGCTCCTTCGCTGGGTATGTTTTCCAAGATGTAGCACCCCATGGACATGAGAGATGACGGTAGAGGTTGGAGAGGAATTTTCAATGGGCTTTGCCCCCAAGTATGGATGGCAAATGGGCATCGGAGGAGAATATGGGATGTTGACTCCTCTTCAAGACCGCATCGTGGACATATAATCTCCTCTATCATTCCCCTCTTACACAAATTAATCCCCGAAGGAAGAGTGTCGGCACAAGCTCGCCAGACGAAGTGCCGAAGAGATGGGGGGATGTCGAGTTGCCAAATTCGCTTCCAGATTTTATTTGGACAGCTTGGAGAGGGAAGATCCACGGCACATTTCGAGAAAAGCGACGTCGCCAAAAAATAGGCTGATTTAACTGTGAAGCATCCATTCTTTGTGGCACACCAAATTCGTTTATCTCCAGCTTTTTTCCAGCCAAGGGGCATTGATTTAATGATGGATGCATCCTGGGCCGAAAATAAGGAATCCACTTTGTCCCTATCCCACTCCCCTGTATCATTATCGATGAGCTCTGACACCTGGAGGGGGATTTCCGATCTGGTGCTACTGGGACTAGCCCTTTTCTGGCTCTTAATTCCAATCCAGCGGTCCGCAAAGCTATTAATGCTACAGCCGTTTCCAACTCTCCATCCGCTCCCTTCCCGGATAAGGGGTCGGGCCTTTAAGAGGCTTCGCCACAAAAAGCTTGGTTGGTATCCCTCCTGTGCTTCCTCCATCGTTCCTCTCGGGAAATATCTAGCCTTCAACACTCTGAAAATGGTAGACCCCGGACTATTTAGAATTCTCCAAAACTGCTTTGCTACCATAGCAAGGTTGAAAAAATACATCTCTCGAAATCCAAGACCGACATGCTCTTTCGAACGAGATATCTTCGCCCAATTAGCCCAATGAATCTTTCTCTCTTCACCGTTAGATCCCCAATAAAAGCGAGCAATTGCACGTTCGATGTCTTCACAAAGGGATTTTGGAAAGACAAAGCAACTCATGGCATATGTTGGAATGGCTTGAATAACACTTTTGAGGAGTACTTCTCTTCCGGCTTTCGAAAGTGTTTTTTCCTTCCAACCTTTTAGGCGTTGGATCACTCTATCATACACCCCTTGGAAGACTTGTCGCTTAGATCTCCCGATAAGCGTGGGGAGGCCTAAGTACTTTGAGTAGGATCCAACCACCCGGGCTCCAAGCTGTTTCCCCATCCTATCCAAAGTATCTCTCGCAACACATCCACTAGCGAAAAGCTCTGATTTTTCTAAATTTATCCGTTGCCCCGACGCCGTCTCATAGGCTGCAATAATTTCCATCGTTTTGTTGAGTTCCCCTTGGTTTGCTCGGAAGAAGAGAATACTATCATCCGCAAAGAATAGATGCGAGATCGGGGGGGGGGGGGGCAGGCGTGCCACTTTGATGCCCGTGATCTCTCCTCTATTCTCCGCCTTCTGAATAAGAGATGATAAGCCCTCTGCACATAAAAGAAAGAGATAAGGGGAAATGGGGTCCCCTTGACGGAGACCCCGTTGAGGAACAAAACTATCGGTTGGATATCCATTCACAAGGATTGAGTATGATACCGATGTGACCCATCTCATAATTAGGTTAACCCAACTTTCACAAAAGCCCAATTTCAAACACATACTTTCAAGAAACTTCCACTCTACTCTATCATAGGCTTTGCTCATATCAAGTTTAATAGCAATGAAACCTTTTTTGCCTTTTTTCTTTTTATGCATTGAGTGGAAAATTTCAAAAGCAATCATAGCATTATCCGTGATTAACCGGTTTGGGATAAAGACACTTTGGGTGGGGGAGATCACTTTGTCAAGGAGCAGTTTTAATCGGTTAGCTAACACCTTTGAGATTACTCGACAGATAACATTACACAAGCTTATCGGTCTAAAATCTTTAGGGTTTTCGGGGGATTTTATTTTGGGAATAAGGGTGATAAAGGTGTGGTTCAGGGAAGTGGGGTCTACTGCATTATTCAGAATATCGAGACAGGTAGACATAAAAGATGGTTCAATAATATTCCAAAATTTTTGAAAAAAGATAGGAGGCATACCGTCAGGTCCCGGTGATTTGGTGGGGTGCATCTGCTTGAGTGCCCTTTTGATTTCCCCCTTTGAGTAAGGTTGAGTCAACATCTCGTTCATTTCTCCTGTAACTCTAGACTCGATCGACTCGATGACTCGGTGTATCTCTCGGGGGTTATCCGACTTGAAGAGATTCTCATAGAAGTCTTTCACCACTCTACCCACTTCTTTCTCAGATTTGGTCCACTCTCCATCCGTTTTTCGGAGCCTCTTGATTGTGTTTTTCACTCTTCTTTGTGATGCCCTTCTATGGAAGAATGTGGTATTTTTATCTCCATCTTTTATCCAGAATATTTTGGACCTTTGATACCAATATGTTTCTTCAAGTTTCATTAGTTCCTCCAGTGCCCCGGCCAGCTGTTTTAATTCCTTGATATTCTCGGCTGTTGGTGGTTTTTCTTGCAGGCTTGCCATTTTTTCTTTTACCTCTCTTATCTTTTTTCCAATATGTCCAAATGCCTCTTGACCCCATGCCAGCAGATGTCTCCCACAGTTTGTAGTTTTTTCCTTAAAGCTTTCACCCATAGGGCCTCGATTCCACCCCACTTGGACCATATCTTTACACTGCTCATGTTCCATCCATATTTTCTCAAATCTGAACACCTTTTCTCTTTTCCGTTCCTTCCCATCGTCTTTCACCTCCAAACTTCGCTCAAACTCGATCAAAATTGGTGCATGGTCTGACCGGATCTTGATTTTATGGCTGACCTCATGATATTGGAATTTTGTTCGCCATTCTTGATTCGCAAAAGCTCTATCCAGCCTGCACTGAATATTTCCATTACCCACCCTCCCGTTAGTCCAGGTATATCGGTAGCCCTTGTAGCCCAGGTCCTTGAGGTTCAGATCATTCACTGTATCATGGAATGCGTTCATTGATGTTGTTCGACGGACTTGGCCTCCCAATTTTTCGTGTGACCATAGGATCTCATTAAAGTCTCCAAAGCAAAGCCATGGCGAACTCCGTCCTTGCCCGAGCCGTCGCAATAGTTCCCATGACTGGTGCTTCCTGTGGTGTTCCGGCCACCCGTATAACCCTGTAAGGTGCCACTTCTCTCCGTTCCCATGTTCGACGTCCATGGAAATATGATTTCGTGAGAACGAGCTCAGGGATGCCACAATATCCTCTTTCCACAAAATGCACAAGCCACCACTTCTGTCTTTGCCCTTCCCCAAACAGTCCACCGGGAAGCATCCCGAGAAACGAAGAGCTTTAGAGTTAACTTTGATCATTTGAGTACATAGCAGTTTTGTTTCCATGAGGAAAACTATACTCGGATTTACCTCATGTAGGAGCTTTCGTAGGGCGCTAACTGTCGCTTGGTTCCCAAGCCCGCGACAGTTCCAGCTTAAGATGATCATTGAGCTTGGCGGGACTGCAAAGCAGCCTCCGCCATTTCTGTCTCCTGTGTCTCCGTCTTCATCCTTTTGCTTATGCCTGGTGCCTGGACCTCTTCAGTTTCTTTCCTTTTCCTTGCTAACTGGGTCATTCTGGGTTTTAATGTTCCTCCTTGGTGTTGTTTGTCACTTGAGATGTCAGGTTATTTTTCTGCGGGGTATTTGGTTACGGGGTTACTTTCTCGTTTTGGTGTGTTCAGTGGTGATTTTGGATGTATGGTGTGAAGTGGTGTAGGTTGATTGGGCTGAGGTGTTTTCCGGGTGGTTGTTTCTTTTGGGGGGTTAAGGGGTTTTGCTGGTCGGAGATTCAGGGGATGAAAGGGTGGGTTGTCAGCTAGTGTGGATTGGTTGGTATTCATTGTGGAGTATGGTGAGGTTGTTTGGGTTTGAGATGTGTTGCACAATTTAATGAGTTCTGCTGTTGGGGTTATTAAATGTTGGGAATGTAGGGAGTTTGTTGGAGGGTTAAAAGTTAATTGGGTATGTCTGGTTGGTGGGGTGGGGGTGTCATTATGATGTTGGGAGTATGCTGGTGTTTGGGATTGGTGTCTATCAGAACGTTTCCCACTATCTGGCTCCATTGCATTCTTTATTGCTTCCATTTCCTTGACCTTTGTTATTATCTCGATATCCATATCTGATTCCTTGGTTTGAGGCTCTTTTAGCTTCTCTTCTTTGACTTCAACCTTCACAAAATGCTTTCTCAGATTTATCACCCCCTCCTCCTCCTCTTTTTTTGAGTTTTGTTCCGTTTTTTCTTCTGCAGGTTCGTCGTTTAACTCTCCTCCCTCTTGAATCTTTCTCTTAAAGTCCTCAAACAGCTTCCTTCTCAAAGACCCTTGGTCTGGTTCGCTCCTAATCGGAGCGGTGGATATTGACGCTTTTTTCTCCGGCGAGGCCCTCATCCACTTACCAAAAGGGAGTTTATCATCTTCTAGGGTCTTCATTTCTTCCGCTTCATCTATCAGGTCACACTCTTTTTTTATATGGCCCACTATGCCACATAAGTAGCAAAAGGATGGTAATCTTTCGTAGCAGAACGGGATCCAAGCTGGTTCTCCATCTTCGATTTCTATGTGCACCCCCTGCTTTAGAGGGTTTGCCAGATCCAGCCGTATTTTCGCCCGAACACTTCGACCCAGATCTTCGATGGAGGGTTTGTCGATTTCAATTACTCGGCCACATTGAGCTCCGAGTTTTTGAATGCAGCCTTCTGTCCTCATTTCTTCCGGTAAATCATACATTCTGACCCACAGACCCACTGAGTCGAATCTCGCCAAAGATGGTTGTTCTCCCCTACCTAGCTCCTTCAGGATTAAGAGTTTCTTCTCGAAATGCCATGGTTCTCGAGCTAATACTCCTTCTAGATCACTCCTTGCTCGAAACTGGAATGAGAAAAGGTTGTTTCCAATTTCTTTGACCGTGAAACCTTTCGGAGGTTTCATCGCTTTTTTCATCGTTTCGAGGAAACCAAAGGTATTGAAAGGCTTGCTTGTCAACACTTTGCCTAGGAGACAAATGGAGGGCTCAGCGTTACCGTTAACTTCCGATTTGTTGAAGTGCACCACCTCGCGCCGATTGACAGCTGGTTCATGCCCTTTTCTGACCGATGCCATTGCAGATCTGACTCACAATACTCACGAGACTACACCGAGCCACCTAACCTATCGACACCTAAGAGAAGACAGAAAGAAAAGACACAAGACGACCAACTACAACTATTACTCACTGGGTTAAAGAAAAGAACACAAAAGACAAGATTCAGCTCACCAACCACCGGGGGCCCAAGATAGCTCAGTATTCAAAGGGCTTAGGTGGGGGTAGACTATGATGGACAACGGAGAAGGAAAAGCGAAAAAGGTTGACAAGACAGTGAAAAGACTAAAGGGAAAAGGGAAGATCTGGTGGGGACAACCACCGACACAAGGAGCAAGATGACCGGGAATCAAAATCACGGCCCTTGACGGCAAACTCGTACCACAAGACGAGAGGAAAAAACCCTAAGCTGAGAGGGAACTACGTTGCACACAAAAAAAAAATTTAAGACGAACTCATACATAAGAAGTATACGTACTTAAAATAAAATAAGTGAAATTTTTCATTTTAAAAAAGAGTTACCAATTTTTTCTATTTCACATTATGTTTTTGATAGAATGATTTCTAAACTTTAATATTTGAAAAAAAAAAATGGTGCTAGAAGTAATTAAGTAAAATAGTCAACTCATTTTTTATTAAAAAGAAGAATTTACTTAATTTAATAAAGTACATAAGAATTTCGTGCAATTTCTAAACCACGAAAGAAATTTATACAACATTTTTAAATTATGAGGAAGTTTGATGCAATTAACCCCCTATAATATTTAATATGGATTTTTATTATATTATTTTCAATTGAGTAATTATTAAGATTTAAAACTAAATTTATAAATGTAATAAAACAATCATAATAACACTTGGGCGCACCATTTGTATTTGGGAACTAGTACAATACTTTTAATCTAATTTTGATCCACAAATTTTCAATAAATCATTTTTTTTTTTTCATTTTGCATTTTGTAAAAGCAACTTGAATACTTTAAAACACTAATATTTTCTCCGTCCACATAAAATGTATTTTTTTAAAATTGTCCACATTAAATATGTAAATTTTCTCTTAAAAAAAATATAATCCATCAAGATCACCACTCACTTTGTTTAATCTCTACTTTATTTATTTTATTTATAATTTATAAACAAATAATACTTAGTACTATTATTTAAACTTGAAGAAACAAGCACAGTAAAAAGAAACAAGCATATTATACGTAAATGGATGAAGTATTATTTAGCATACTAGCAATATATTTATTTATATGAATCAATACTTAATACTTCTCTGTTATTATTTTTTAATATATATATGACGTATATATTAAGCTAAATCATAATTTAATTAAAATGATGGCAATTGCACGATGTGCTATTATTTCAACAATCATGGCCATGGGACCTCAATTTTCTAAGGTAGTAAGTATGTATAATCCCTACATTTCCTTGAGGAAGTTTCTAGATTTCGAAATGTGACAATTCATTTGGGGAAGTAATCACATTCACTGGGACTGAACTCTAATTATATGTCCAAACTGGGGTGGGGTAGCCTAGCTATCATATGGACTGTATTTTTAGCTTCAAACTTGGTTTTCATTCTATATGGAGACTACAGAAACTTAAATTTGAATTTAAAAGAAAATAGAAAGAAAGAAAAAAAAAGAGTCGGTGGAGGGCCGTGGAGCACAACATTAATTTTTTTGCTAACCAACTATACATTTGTTCCTCGTCTAAATACCCATTTTATTAAAAAAAAAATATGTTTTTAGTTATGTTACTCCATTTATTTTCATTTTTTTTAGCACTTCACTGTCTTCCTACATTAATTTTTTATTTTCTATTTCAATCTACTTATTTGTTTTTCTACATTTCTATATTGTTTATCTTTCTTATATATCTCTATTTCAATATCTTACTACCCATTAAATACTAGATTTTTTAAATATGTGCAAATATTTAAATACTCCCTCCGTCCCAATTAGATAGACTTATTTTTGTTTTATGAATGTCTCATTTATATATGTTTATTTTTATATAGAGTAGTAATATTTTTATATTCATTTATTAATATAACTCTATACATTAATTACACTAGAAAGTATAACATTCATTAAATAGAATTATAATAGAAAGTTTACTTGTTGAATGTGTCTTCAGTTTACTAGAAAGTTTGGCTTCTCCAGTTTGTAGAATATCCCTTAAAATGAAACACAATGCTAAGCGTAATATATAATTGTGAGTTTAGGTGCAATACAAAACGTACAACATACGATGAAGAAACACTTTAGTTTCTTTTCAGGTTTCGAGTGCTTCTTGAATCTTGAACTGCACGTTCTTGTGTTTTTGAGAGATTTATTCACTTTTGAAAGAAAATATATTGCACATGTACAATATTAAAAAAAAAAAAAAAGCATTACTATAATTAAATTGAATTGATATATATTTGAAAAATAATTAATCTAAAATTAATAATACATACTCCTATAAATCTAAATTAAAATAAAGCTTGATTACAATATTACAATAGAGAATTCCGTTTGCAAACTCACCTTACAACAAAAGGCATATTCACAATTACCAGTGTGTCTCTATATCATCTAACATTTAAAACAGAAGAGCTCATTTGTATATATGCATGATCCGCCTAAATTTCATGTCATTCTAGTATATGGAATTATTATTATTACAACAAAATTGGTTATATTTAGAAGGGCTGATCGAGGGTATTTTGTCCAAGGCTGCTGCATGCTGTGTCGGTATTTTCTGTACTCAAAACAAACCTACGTATGTTGATTTGTAGTGACATTCTATAAACAAAGCAGACTGTAGAAAATAAGAGGTATGAAGGCATTATCAAGCTGTGCTGTGTAGGCCTCCAACAGACCACTGGCTGTCACCGCTACAATCAAAGAAAACCAGTGCTGCACAACATACACCAGATTGATTATATATATATGGACATCAGAAACTACGAATTATATATATATACACACACACACGTGAATGAGAGAGAGAGAGAGACCATGGTGAAAATGTAGCCAGTTGCAGCTAAAAGTGGAAGTAGAGCAAAGCATGCAGCAAGAACAGAGGTAATGCCAGCAGCAGTGCCTTCAACTGTTTTCTCTGGAAAAAGAAAAGAAAAAAACGGAATTGCATGAGTTTGGAGAACAAAAAAACGAGTAAAGATCTAAAGAAGAAAGGGTTTAAAAGAAAGTACTGCCAGTTTTACTCCAGCGAAGAACTCCGTACTTGTGTCCTACCATCGACGCCTGATATAGGCACACAGTTAAATATTTAGTACTAGCAAATGAGTGGCAAAATGTCAACAACCTTATAAGCACCGTCCTTAAATATTGAATCTTCTCTTCCAAGGGCAGGAAATGCATCTATTAATAAATCGTCCCACAAACCTAAACCACCAGCTGGCATTATTTTAATCAAACCAGTGAATGAAGATAAAAACTAATCTAGATTTGCAGATGGCAATGACTGAAGTTTAAGTTTTCAGGTTGTATGGTCTCCATAGTTGTGTCATAATAGGAAAGAAATTGTGTTCTTAACACTGACACAATGCAAGTATGTTTGTAATGTAAGCAGGATGAATAACTATAAATTTAGGACCTAAAAGATTAAAAAAACCATTTAAGACCCTGAAAGATAAAGCAAATCACACACAGATTTAAGGGCATGTTTGAAATCTTGTAATTCATAGTCTTAATATTAATATATGATTTTATTTTATTTATTTTTAGTTGTTTTCATACATATGAAATTCACCTATCATAATGTTTTAGATTTTGTTTTCAAAATTATCTTTAAAAATCTAAAAATTACAAAGTTTTAAATCTTTAATTGATAAGTTTTATCTTTCAGGCCCTTTATGATGTTTTTATCTTCCAAGCCCCGAATTGATAGTTATCCTATCTTTCAAGTCCCGAATTGATAAAAGTCCAAGAATTTCACCGAATCTCTTATACTATGAAGCAACAAAATCACATCTAAGGTCATGACTCACGATATCAGATCAAGGATCATTCAACACCCAGAGAAGACCACAAGAAGTTTACCATTGTATCCCCAATACCAAGACTCAGAATTCCAGCAAAAGGCGCAAGTGGTCGATCAGTAAAACCAGAAGACAACCAAATTGGGATTGCGCATCCCAATAACAATGAGAAGTGACTGAATAGTGATATAAGGGAGGAATTAGGGCAATCCATATTCTGTAGAAATTGTATGGTAGAGTACAATATGCAGTGTAATAAGGCAAGAATACACACCTGACAATAAGAAGATCAGAATCACGATGATCTGTAAAAGCATTCATGAATTGATGGACTAAATGACCTATTGGCCAGATTTTCCATATCTACACAATAAAATATAAATTGTTAAGATGCTACAAAGTATGTGCTACAAGTAACGTCATAATATGTAGCATTATTGTCACAAAGAAGACAGACAACCAAACCAACATATAGAAAAGACCATAGAACTTGTTTTTCCATTTGTTAACAAAAAATTAACACAGTACCAGAAAATCGTATAAAGGTGGTTCAAACACCTTCTACGAGTAAATTACAGAATAAAACCTTTAAGCTTAATAACTGGACTTGAAAGAATTTCAAGAAAAAAGAAGTGATATCTAATGAACTTCAAGCTGTTATAGCCTTATAGGTTAACTCAAAGAGATGTTTTGGACTTCTTAATATTTACATTTTGGAACCCCTGTATTTTCTCCAAGAGATGATATTTGTTAATTTCTAATATGCATTTTTGTTGCTATATATCACTCAATGAAGAGTACAACGAAAATAATAGAGAGCTCAAAGAAAGCCTAGTAATTTAGAGTCCTATCCAGACATGTGAAAAATAATTCAACTATTGATTAACCTATATCCTACCACATTGTCTGCACCATAACCAAATATGTCCTAGTCAAAAAGATCTTTAAAAATCTAAATCAAGAAATCTTTTCAAAGGATGGTCATGTCTACTTCACACTGAATTTTTTTACCTCATCTCAAGTGAAATATTGCAATAAAATGGGCTCGGGCGCTCGGCTCATTTAGATGTACACTAAAAAGTACTGATATTAAAAAAAAAAAAAAAAAGCACAGGTAGCACAGTAAATGAGTTCCATACAAGTAGTAGTTTCTGTATTAGCTATCACTAAATATTTCAGGACCATAGAACTCTAATAACAGGACTAAAAAAATCAAAAGTCTGCGAGAAAGCAGACTTGTTTTCATCAGGACTTACCCGGATAATTTCCAGCACAATAAATACTGCTAAAGCTGCACCAAAAGCAAGATCTAGAAACTTTGGCTGAAGATAATACAAGATATTAGCTTAATTAAGTTAAGAGTAAACATATCACAGATATATCAACTATAAATCCATTTCTGGACCCCAAAGCACCTGGAATATAAGGGCAGGGACAAACATTATGACAGCCGTCAGATGATAATATTTTCGAAGAAGTATCCTTTCAGTCTTACTGTTCTTTGATTTGTTGTAACATAGACTAACGGATAGAGATATGATGAGCAGCCAATAGAGGCATAGAGTAAGTCTCTTGTGCGGTTCTGACAAAACAAAATCAATCACCCTGATAAAAAGACATGGACAAAATGTTAAACCAAAAATGCAAATATATATACATATGCATTTGCTAGTTGAAGACACATGTTAATCCCAAAACAGAGATTAAAACAAACAACTACAGTCTTCACTCTTCAAGTAAAGTTCAATACTTCAGTGAGCTACATAGACCATCTTCACAGAGAGTCGGGTCCACTTATAACAGATAATCGAAATAGGATCATATTGTGATTGGACGGGATTAAAGTACATGTAAATACAAATCTTCATCAATATTTTATAAATAAATGTATGTATTGTGATATATGTTCTCGCTTAAGTTTAACTGATCAATGAAAAAACAAATACAAACACTGTATTTGTGTTCAATAATTATATCGTGGACCCGGCTATTGATACCCAGTGAATTGCAGAATACACCCACTTGTACAACACTTTTTGAGTTAAATGTACCATCATATACAAATATAAAGTAGGTGTTTTCAGCAATTCAGTAGGTGTCAATAGCCACAGTGCATGTTTGGGTGAATACTCGAACAAAAAAAAGCAAGCAAAAAAACAACAAATATTCAAATGAAAATAATCGTTAATTTATAAAAAAATTATGTATATAAAACTGGGTGAAAAAAAGACAATCTACAATGATGATATGATCTTGATCTTATGAATCAATGAGAAACTAATACTCAGTGGATCAAATAACATGGCAAGTAAATGCAAAAGTATAGACCAAAAAAGCTGATAAAAAGTATGTTAAATATGTGGAGATGAAAATAATTTTTTTGAAAACTTACTTTTAAAATATTTTTTATTGTGAAAAATAATCTTTATTCGTGAAAGAATATCTTTCTCCATAAATATAAATAGCAGAAATCGTCTAAAAAGAAAATCTTCTTAACAAATTGCTTTAAAATTAGCACAAGAATTCAAGCATTTTGATAATAAATACAGTAATCAACAAAAATATTGTATGACGAAAAAATTAACTATGAGCATCTAATGGGGATTTGGGTGGACTGGTGGAGTGGCAGAGCTTTCATTTCTTTTAATCCGCAATTCCACATAGAAAATGGAGATGAAGCCAGTGGGGGATAGGAAGGGGGAGCAGCTTTAGGCAGAGCACTTTAAAAACAACAAGGATGGGCAAAAGAAAAGTTCATTTACCCCTTTGAATGCTTGAAGATATTTGTGTAACTAATCATGCAAACCATTTGAGGAATACTGATAATTCATATATTGAGAGCTTTGCTATGATCATTGATCTAGTGACATCCCAATAAACTACTTAAGACAAATTACAAAAGCAGTGGATTCCAACACAAATCCATTGGATCAATTATAAACTATATTCATGTTTGGCAGTTTTCATATATCAATGAGATCATATTGTATTCCAATAGTTGAGGCATGTTTCCACTAAAAAACCAAACTTAGACGGAGAAATGAGAAAGGCACTGAAACCAGAGTCCGAGGATAACCTACCACAACAAGGGATGATTGTGAAACGCATGCACAAATTGCATCCATGATGGAACCGCAACAATCAACATAAAAGTGAGTGAAGCATAGAACACAAAGGATCTTCTTATCTCACGGTTTCCCTGATCCCCATTGCTTTTCGAGCTGACAAAGTATTCCAACATCCAGAGGATATATTTATAGAACATAGGGAAAAAGAGGAGGCCAAAAATCAATCCCTGCAAGGAATATAGCCACAAAAAAGGCCTTAATAAACAACTTAAAAGGTTGTAATTAATTCACCAGCTTCAAAGGCAACATAACTACATTACTACAGCTATTAAATTTTATAGAGAAAATACCTGAACAATGGTGCTTATCTCACTTCGGTTGATACCATTTTGAACAAATAGTACCTTGGATGATGCCAAACAAGAGATCTGTTTCATACAGATGTTAATTAGTCTAAAAGAAGATGCAGTTATTCATCCTGTACTATATGTTAGGAAACTTAAAGTGGTAAAACCAACTTTTGAAGCAGTATATGCCATCATATCCCCAAAATAGATTACAAGGCCAGTAGTCACTAGAAGAGATTCTCCTGCCATGAGAAAAAAATACAATTGCTGAAATACAAATTGTTCTTAAGATTTTCTTCCTTCTACAAAGCATGATCAACATTTTTAAGAGAGCTAAAATATTTTTAAGAGTTTTTTTATCTTCAGTTTACAAGCTTGTTTTAACAGATTATGTTGCCAAAACAATTACACAACACACCTATTGAAGCACATCCTGGAAACACTTTAAGGATATTCTGAATTAGTGCAATTGCTGCCAATCCATGACTAAGCACCCATAATGATATCAAGGCTGGAGACCACACTGCGAAAATCAGCAAATTGACAAGAAGAATAAGGTGAGAGACATGAAAATCGTTTGACTGTCTAAGCAGATGCATACGTTATCATAATAAATATGCTTGTCATACAAGTTTCAAAACACTCTTACGGATGTACATATTCCTTCTCCTCCATATAGTCCAAGTAATACGGGAACAAGTATGATAATGAAGAGAGTTGTTCACTTACCAAAATATGATTTCCCAGATACTGATATCAAGATGGATCCTACAAACAACATTGTGCAAATGGAACTATAAATCACTTCCCGGCTGGTAATAGTGCTCTTTCCCTGACGCCGACAAGCCATGTAAAGGAAAATTAGCACAGTGAAACAACTGGCTAATGCAGCCCAGTACTGCAACTTGAGATATTCAAACTCTGTAGAAGAGGAAAGCAAAATACAGAATCAGTTGAGATTATAATGCAACTAACGAGATATAAAGAAACAGCTGAACCAACAATAGAATTTTGTACAAATGACAAGCAGAAATACGGGTGGATGAGCAGTGTATGCTGGACCTCTACGTGGATAATATCAAGATCGTGAACTACTTAAAATAAAAATAATAATCATAATGATACCACTAGAAAAACTAGACCATTTGGGATATAATTCAGAATCCTGATGTTCCCCATACAACGTGAAACATATGAAAATAAGGCAACCTAAAATACCAGGACCAGTATAACCTGAAATAACTATCTCATATTGCCAATAAAGGTTGGCAGTTCACCTTTTTCTATGCTTTTCCTTGGACAGAAAGGTCATTTAATTATACCACCGCTCTGTAATGTAAAAACAAACTTAGATCAAGATATGTATGATATCTAAGGCATATTTTCCTATTGATACAGAAGTTCAATCTCCAAAACCATGATGTAGTTCTCTTAATAATTCTACGGACAAGTGCAATTAGAATTACTAAAGTGTGTTCATACCTTGAGATCAGTTAGTACAAGAGTGATAAAATTATAATCTACTAACTCCAGATGGATAACTGATCAAATAGTTACTGTTTACTTAGGAGGAACTTAAGACTAAAACAAAAATAAATGTCTTCATTTCTTCCTAAAACATACCACTTTTCATCATTTTCTTGTCTTTGGCTCAGCAACCCAAAGATACATTATACTTATTTTAGGTAGTGTTTGCAAACACAACAAACTGCTTTTAAAATCACTTATTTTCAAAGCTTCCTCTCACGGATTTTAAATAAAAAGTGATTTTGGAAGTTGTTAGTTGTGTTTGCAAAATCCCTCTTAGTGCAACAGGAAAAGGAAAGATCAATTTTTGACCATCAATCCTCATCCTTTGCAGTCTTCTTATGTAGCATTTTCACATAAATTTTAGGAGTGATGAGTGTGATTCTAGAAAGATTATGAATGAGGTCCAAGTTAACATAGCACAGTATACCTTCAATTTCAACTTCCTGTGATGACATTGCTCTTAGACACTGTATCAATTGTGAGACCAGGAGACCAGGCAGTGTGACTGCACCCAACAGAATTCCAGATGAAGCTCCAGGCCTATGAAGAGCCATTTCTCAAATCAATTTCAATAAAACTTTAAAGTGTCTTTAGGAAAAGATGCAATGCAACTAAACTTTCAACTGATCCAATCTTAGTCCGTTCAGTTTATATCCATGATAACAACAAATAAAAAACCAACACAATAACCAAATCAAATCACTTTGCATCCCAATTAAGTTCTAATATTACAAATTTTCTGGTAACCAAAATGTGTTAAACCCTTAATTAAAGGCATTTCCACAAAATCAAAAGATTCACCTAATCCAAAGTTCATAATGTGCAGAATAAACACTCAAAGATGCCAAAAAAGCTCTGAAGCAACTCGTCGTACAAATAACTTAATATTCAAACCAAAATCAACAAATTAATAAGAACATGATTTCAGTTCAATGCATGATCACATAAAAACATAAAACAGAAACTCGATTAAATGTGTACCATCTGAATTCAATTAAAAAATACCCAATAGGTGCGACGAAATGAAATTAACCTGGTTTTGAAGGATTTGGCAAGTGGATTGGAGACATGGTCAGCGGAGATCTCAACAGAGAGGGCGAAAAGGGAGACGAGGGAAAGGGAAAAGGCTTCAGGGAGAAGAGATAGAGGGGTGGAAAAGAGAATTCGAACAATATAGAGAAACACCACCGCTCTCTCACCGTTGATGTTGAGCTGCTGCAACATCGACAGAGCCATGGCGGCGATTGGATTCCGATGGGCCAAAGAATTTGTTATGGGGTTTGGTTTGGGGGGAAAGGAAGATTGGGTTGAGACTTTGGAATTAACGCGCGGGGAAACGCGGTCAGGGTTTTTATAGCAGCACACCTCGAGCCGTTGAATTGTATGCAACTGTGTGTGTGCCTCGTTTTCAAAAACGGTCACTCGGTCTGATTTGGAATTATTTTATTGGTACATGTCATCGATTTTATATGTTGTAGGTTAGTTGGTTTTCTTCTACGCATTCTAAAATAAAAAGGAAACAAGGGATAATAAAATAGTTGTATTGAACAACAGATGTTTTATCAAAAAAAAAATTCTCTCTCTCCTTGTTGAGAGTCAAGATTTTATTGATCCTTAGATAGCTTAATATCTGCGATCTGATTTCGTTTCTGAGATTCATATCTTGAATTGATTTACCCTGTTGATTTGGGCATTTACTGTGGCGATCGTCGGCCTCTATTTAGTGAATGAGATCGAAAAAACTACAACATATCAACAATGGAAAATCTCAATATTTCGAGAGATGATGACATCCTGGATATCGGTGAGAACCAGAATGCAGGCCAGGAGGAAATGTAGGCCTTAGCCTGGTTGGCAGGCTCCTCACTGACCCTAACTTATCTTTCAACCTCACAAGGAGCCGTATTGCGAGCGTGTGGAAACCAGCCAGAGGTGTGAATATACGTGATATTGGGGACGGGAGATTCATGGCACAATTTAATCATATGATGGACTTGAAGAGAGTGACGGATGGTGGCCCTTGGATGATTGATAACCACTTAATATTAACTCGTCAATTGTCATTGGGGGATGTTCCGACCCAGACTCCCCTGATGAGTGTTCCGTTTTGGGTACAAATCTACGATATTTCAGTAGGTTTCTTCAGTGAACCGGTGGGACGTGAACTGGGGGATCTTATTGGCAAATTTCTTCAGTACGATGCCTCCAACAAGGGAGCGGTGTGGAAACCTTTTACGCGGATACATGTATAATTGTATGTATCTCGCCCTTTACAGAAAGAGAAGTCGCTTCGACTTAGCAATGGCGTTGTGGTTAAAGTCAACTTCAAATATGAACGTCTGAGGCGGTTCTACTTTTATTGCGGCCTCCTGGACCATTCAATTAGCTTCTGCGTGGCTTCTTTCGAAGCAAACTCCTCCCCCGAAACTAAACAATGGGGACCAGATTTAGTGGCACCAGACCGCCGGAGACAAGTGGCTGACGTGGGAGATGGGGGAAGACGTTTCCGGATCCCAGGGAAGCGGAATTAATGCGAATGGCGAGGAATCCGGGTCCGTTGCAAAAGATTCGCCATTGGGCGCAGATCAGGGGGAGCCATTAAATTATGAGCGGCAGTTACAGGTTGCTGAGAAAGGCATTAATCATGCCAATAATATTGATGGCAATTGGGGAGTTACTACCATGCAAGTCAACCCAATTTATGACACGGGTGACCCTTATGCGGAAAACATGGAGGATGAAGCGGATATGGCGGAACTCAGGAAAAGGGAAAGAATTAACATTCTGCATGGCAAGTCGCCCATCCAGGCAAATCTCGATGACATGCATTTTTTATCGACTGGTCCCGGCTCGGAGGCCAGTCGGGACTTATGAGAATCCTGAGTTGGAACTATAGAGGGTTGGGTCACCCTGCTATAGTTCTGGCATTGTGTGAGCTCGTTCGAGCTCGTCGACCTGACATTATTTTCCTCTCGGAAACAATATCTTTTGGTGTTAAGACTTTTTTTTTGAAGGTTTACAAGATCAGATCATACAAAATATTTTACAAAGCACCAGATCTTCAAAACCAATGACGAAATAAACAGGTGTCGCTACCCGCTCCAATCGTGAGAAGTGGGGACGCGAGTGTACTCTTTGCCCATGAGAAATGCCCCGTCCACTATTTTAACAATGAGACAAACCCCACACTAATGTAATCTATATTGTTATGATAAATAGGGAAAATAAAAGGACATAAGCCACCAAGCACCAAATCATTCCATTCCAACACCACTATAGGGACAAACAAACTCCACAAGGGGCAGGCTCCACAAAGGGACAGACTGAGGCTCCACAAAGAGACTATATACTCCCAATGAGAGAGAAAGAAACGCATGATGCGCCCAGAACAGCAGAAAGAAAAACGACAAAGCCAAAAGACATAAACTAAACAATATAGACTAAAACAGAAAATAAAGAACACTAAACTAAACTAAACTAAGAAAGCAGAAAATAGAGAACATAAAATAAAGAACACTAAACTAATAAAGCAGAAATTAGAGAACAGAAAAATAAACGGGATCAACGGATCGCTCACCGGATTGGCCACCGTAGCGCCATCAGGGAGGGAAGATTCGTTGATCCCACTAAAACTGAAACAATAAACCTTTAGGCCTTGACAGATCTGAAAAAAACGACGGTAAATCTACAATTTTTTTTGAACAGGAGAGAAAGTAGAGGAGCGCAACGGTCGGCGGTGCGGCGGCGCTTTAGGCGGCGCGACAAGCAGTGCGACGGCTTTTTCCCTTTTTTTTTATATATATTTGATTTTCTTAATCGATCTACAAGTGGTTTTTGGACAAGATGGAGAAGAAAGGTGGATTGAATAGGCGGAATTTGTGGGCGGTGGTTTTAGTTGAAGAGAGAAGGTGGAGAGAAAAAATTATTTTGGTGTTAGACTTGAAATGCTGCGTGTTAAGCTTAATTTTGATTCTTGTTTCACTATTGATTGTATAGGCCGTAGTGGCGGCCTAGCTTTGTTTTGGAATAATAATACAAATTGCTCGATTTTAAACTACTCATCGAATCACATTAATATCTTGTTACATGATGATGAAGGTGAATGGAGACTCACAGGGTATTACGGGTTTCCTGAAAGAAACCGTAGACGCCTCTCATGGGATTTGCTACGTAATTTAGCAAATATCAATACAGGCCCTTGGTTGTGTATTGGTGATTTTAACCCACACGACATATTTATACCGAGGTTTTCGAGAAGAGAGGAAGGGTACCCACCCGACATATTTATACCGAGGTTTTCGAGAAGCTATTGGAGATTGCCAACTGACTGATGTTCCCCTCCAAGGGTACCCTTTTACCTGGTTTCGAGGACGGAATCCGACCACAGCGGTTGAGGAAAGATTGGATAGAGCCATGGGTACACCTTCATGGCATGATCGTTTTCATGGGGCTGCACTTTCAAATTTAATTGCTCTTGTTTCCGATCACAATCCGATTCTCTTGGATACCTCCCCAACGGCCCAACGGCTAAGACGTCGGACTTTCCGTTTTGAAAATAGATGGCTAGCAGAACCTGACCTTAGGACGATTGTTCGCATGTGTTGGCATGGGTTTGTAGACTTAAATATCAACCAGCGTCTATTGGCCACGAGTGAAACACTTGCTCATTGGGGTTTAAAGGCAGATTCCAAATTCCGCAGTAAGAAAAAGGAATTGGAGGAGCAGGTGAGGGCACTTCAAGGAAACACGATTGTGGGAGGTTTACAGGCTTATCATGAGGCTAGGAAAGATTTGAGGATTTTATCAAAACAAGAGGAAACATATTGGCGTCAGCGAGCAAAATTATTTTGGTTGAAGGATGGAGATCTTAACACGAAGTTTTTTCATCAATCGGCTACTACCCGAAAGAAGAAAAACCGTATCACTGGCCTCCGTAATGATGAAGGGACTTGGGTGACTCGACAAGATGATATTTGTGGCGTGGTTCGAGATTACTTCTCAGGCCTATTCACCATGGCTATTGGGAACGACAATAGTGAGGGCTTCTTGGAGCCGATTGCTCGTGTGGTGACAGAAAAACAAAACGAGTGACTTGTTGACTCTTTCACGAATGAGGAATTCGATCGGGCCATAAAACAAATGCATGGGGATACAGCTCCTGGCCCAGACGGCTTCAATCCCTCATTTTTTTAGCATAATTGGGAAACCATAAGGAACAATGTCTTTTCTGCAGGAATCGATTGGCTTAATCATGAAGCTTTTCCTCCCGGGCTCAATGATACCAATGTTACCCTTATTCCAAAGGTGGATGCTCCACAAACGGTATGAGATTTACGACCTATCTCCCTTTGTAATGTCCTGTATAAAATTATTTCGAAAGTATTATGCAACAGGTTAAAAGAAATTCTACCGGGCCTGGTTGATCGTGCACAATCGGCCTTTGTGTTGGGTCGGGCTATCCAGGATAACATCCCGATAGCCTTCGAAACCCTTCATGCTATGAAGAATAGGAGAAATGGAGGTCGAGGGGTTTGGCAATTAAAATAGGCATCAGTAAAGCCTATGATAGGGTAAGCTGGACATATCTTGAATCTATTTTACGCAGATTGGGTTTTTGTGACAAGTGGATCCGTTGGATGATTATGTGCGTCACCACGGTTAAATATTCAGTGCATGTTAATGAAGATTTGGTGGGCCCGATCCTCCCTGGTCGTGGCCTACGACAGGGAGACCCTTTGTCCCCCTACTTATTTATCCTTTGCTCGGAAGGGTTATCAGCTGCACTAAATCATGCTAGTATGATTGGATATTTACATGGCAATAAAATTTGTCGTCGATCGGGCACCAGAAATTACACATCTGCTATTTGTAGACGATGGCCTATTATTTTGTCGTGCTACGGAGAAGGAGAGTGAGCATCTCAAAGGAATTCTTGACGATTATGAGCTTATTTCTGGCCAGGCAATCAATTATGCAAAGTCAAGGTTTTTTTCAGCAAGAATGTAAACGATGAGAGGAGGGCGAGCTTAAGGTAAACTCTGGGAATTGAGAATTCGATTGATACTGGCAGGTATCTAGGCCTCCCCTCACTCATAGGTCGCAAGAAGAAGGAAATATTCTAATTCGAGTATATAAATGATAGAATATGGAAGAAATTACAAGGATGGCGCAAAAAAAAAATCTCGAAGGCTGGGAAGGAGGTTCTAATTAAATCGGTAGTGCAATCCATTCCTACTTATTGCATGACCACGTTCCTCCTCCCTACCACATTGCTAGACGAGATACAGGTCATGATAAACAAATTTTGGTGGGGCAATTCAAAGAATGATTCACGAGGCATTAATTGGTTAAGATGGGAGCGACTATGTGTGGATAAGAAGGCTGGGAGAAGGGGTTTCAGAAATTTACAGAAGTTTAACCTTGCATTACTGGGCAAGATAGGTTGGCGATTAATAGTAGAGCTTGAAGCGCTGGTGTGTAGAGTGTTAAAAGCAAGATACTTTCCACACGGGGAGTTTCCATCGTCGAATCTTGGATGGAACCCCAGTTATACGTGGGCAAGTATTCACGCGAGCAAGGAATTGATTTGCGCTGGGATAAGGTGGAAAATCGGGATGGGCAACAACATTCGAGTTTGGGATGATCCGTGGGTGACCGACCCTGACAATTTCTATGTGCAATCTGAAAGATTAGATGGTTTGGAGGATATGCATGTCGCATCGTTCATCGACTCGGAACGCAGACGCTGGGATGAGGATTTACTAAATCATTTACTGCCATTGGATGTTGATCGGATTCTGAATATGGCTCTGCCCCCAACAGATGTGGCCGACAAATTAATTTGGGCCCCGTCGAGGAGCGAAAATTACACAGTTAAATCGGCGTACAAACTAGCCGTTGCTCAGGAGGCAGATAATAGTATCAGGGTGGAAGGGGACTGGAACTTGATCTGGAATCTGTTTGCTCCCCCTCAAGTAAAGGATTTCATTTGGCGCATGGGAAGGGACTGCTTGCCAACAAAGATCAACTTAATGAGAAAACATGTTGTTACATATTCAACATGTGGTTTATGTGGAGAGGCAAATGAAGATAGCTGGCATCTATGCTTCACTTGTAATTATGCCACGGAATGCTAGGCAGTGACAAATATTCTGCCGGAGATAGAACGATGCATGACAGGGGCTACCAATGTTTATGATATTATTATGACAATGCTTAGAAATCATAGTGAAGTGATGAAGGCCAAATTTTGTATGACACTTTGGCAGATTTGGAAAGAACGAAATGCCAAGAACTGCAAAACACTTGTAGCACTCCTATAGCAGCAATTCACGCCTCAGCTGGTTATTGGCTTGAATGGGAGGCAGCAACTAGCCAAGGAAAGACAACAGCCCGAACAGGAAACTCGTCTGTATTGTGCACCGCTTGGCACCCACCTGAGAACGGGATGTGGAAAATCAACACGGATGCTGCTTTTTTTTTTAATGAGGAGCAGCAAACTGGGCTTGGAATGGTGCTCTGCAATGACCAAGGAGCATTTATGTTGGCTTGCACAAAGGTTTACAGCTGCTGCTTTCCAGTGGTGATAGAAGAAATAATGGGATTCTACGAAGCATTATCTTGTCTAAAGGAACGCGACTATGATAATTGCATCATTGAGGGCGATGCCAAGAATGTAATAGATGCCATCAATGGATTTGAGATGATAAATTCGACGTATGGAGATTATGTCCAAGCCCGTCGAAGTCTACTAGAGAGCTTCTCCAACGTTAAGTTGTGCTATGTCAAAAGGGTTGCAAACGTGTGGGCTCATACGCTTGCTAGAAATTCCCGTCATTATAGTAACCCATGCACTTGGTTAGACCCACCAAACTATATGGTTGGGCTACCAAATTCAGTTTGTCGTTGCAATAATAGAAGCTAACTCCCCTTTGCTTCAAAAAAAAATGTTTTAGGTTAGTTTTTTTTTTTTTTTTAAATTTAATATACACGCTTTTATAAAAGAAATATTTATTTTTCTAATATATTAATACATCATTTATTTTACACGTCTAATTTATATATACATAATCAATATTCTTGTAAAAAAAATTATACATATAAAATTTGGATGGATGAAGTATTATTTAAAAACTAAATTATATGGAGTACTCGTATATTTTTATGTGTATCACCAATATAATCATTATAGTTAGTATAGTGATTAAATGCCACTATTGGGATGTCTTGAACTCTAACTGCGAGTTTATCGGGTTTTATCGTGTATGTTTTGTTTGTGTTTAATTTTCTGTTTTTGAACTTATTTTCAATGCCTAGTTTGTTCATGTCAAATAATTATCCAAACAATGCAGATAACAAAGCCTCAAACAATCCAACAAAGAATAGCAATTCACAAATATAATCAACCGAGAACAGTAAACAGAGCACGCAAAGATTTAAGTGGTTCGATCAATTTAATCTACATCCACTGGACACACGACTTCAATTTTGATTGATAAAAGAGATGTTTACACACTCAACACTCGGAAAGGGATTTCTCCTCACTTCACTCGTGAACTCACAACTCAAGACGAATGCTTGTAAGCGTCAAACTTTTACAATTACAAGTTATGGGGTATTTATAGAAGCCAAGGATGATTGCAGCGTGCGTTGATGACGTGACTATGACAGGTTGTTACAACTCCCTAACAAACCCACGTTTCCAACATTGTCCAATCTGAATTGACCGCAATGCCCTTTACTTGTTCTTGTAAACACATGACACAATCAGAAGACTACCAGAAGACCTCCCTCTTTTGTTTGACTCTTCTGATATCCCAACACTTAGCCAAAAAACTAACTCTGCAAAAAGACATCTACCCAGCTAATAAGAACTCTTATGATCTTAACAACTTAGCTGATTCTAAGCAACACCTTCTCATCTGATTAGAAACATTCAACTCATCTGATCAAACCTAAGTTAGCTTGCCTGACTCCACCAGCTGATACGCCCAACAGTTGAGTCTACTAGCAGACTACCATCAGCTGAGTACACCAGTTGATACTCCCAACAACTGAGTACACAAGCAGACTAGAACTCTGTTAATTTCACCAGATGAGTACAACTCATATGATTTGAGATTATGAGATAAACCTCACAATTCTCCGCCTTTAGCTCAAAATCTCCACCTTGAACTAAACAACTTTGAACTATCCTTCTCAAAGGACAGACTCCACCACTGCTCCCCGCTACAAGACCAGTAGCCTTCTCCTCAAAGGTCACTAATGCAAACCAACCAACCTAAGACACAAACTAAACTTCTCTTTTGGTAATGCCTTAGTGAATGCATAAACATGGTTCTCCTCAGTAGCTATCTTAACTACATGGACTACACCCTTCTCCACAATATCTCTTACAAAGTACATCTTCACATCAATATGCTTGGTTCTCTCATGATACCCCTGATGCTTTGCTAGATGTATTACACTTTGATTATCACAGAAGAAAGTCACACTGTTCGGAGATAAACCAAACTTTTTCCGAACAAATAATGGTAAAAATGACTGTGACAAATAATGACTTTCACTCCATTGATATCCAAACTGACTCCTTTAAATTTCAAAAGTAAAAATGCAAATGTAAATCAAAATATGTAAATGGTAGGAGTATAAATGTTCGAAAAAGTTTCTCAAACTCAAGCCACCGCTTAAGTAGGTGACAATGCCCACAACGAGTAATTCTCCTCGTGCAAATAAGTGTAATAATTTTTTATATGCATACTTTTTTAAATAAATTTTTTTATTCTTTAAATATACTAATACATAATTCAATTTTTTTTCTTTAAACATCTACTTTATACCTAAATGAAAAAAAAAAAAAAATGTTAGAAAGTTCATTTCAAAATATGGACAATTTTTTTTTTAATGTAAAATTACAAGGTGACCTAGATTTTGATTTACACCTCTACATTAAAAATTAAATGTTTTATACGTGAATGAATTTAATTAAATCTGGAAAGCTTCACCGAAGACATATCTATTTATTGTTTAATTTAGTTTTAAGAAACTTGTTTCGAAAACTTAAAAATTGTAGTGGAAGACGTGATTAGGTTTTTTTTTAATGAAGTTAATATCATATTAATTTTAGAAAATTTATTTAACAGTATCGTAAATCGTAATACATACATAAATAAAATTGAAATAATTTTTTAAGTCAAATCTGATTTTTAAATTAATGAGACGTGTGCTAGATTTTTTATTTTATTTTAAATTTGGTCATAAAATTTGACTCAATTTTTATTTTACAAAAAATTGTCAACATTAATATTTTTTGACTCATGCTTGCATATATCAGTTGCATCCGAGGGTATAACTGTGTAAGTGAGTCGAGTTAACTTGCGAGCTATTCGCTTCTAATTCGAAAAAGTTTATCATCAAGTCGAATTTTAAGTTACTTGAATAGCTATCGAGTTCATAAATATTTTAAGCATGAATAACTATTTTAAGGGGATGTATTCAATTGGGATTTTATTGGACTTTAAAAAAAGTATATGACAATTGATGCGAATATATATATATATTTTTTTAATGTGAAGTTTTTTTTTAAATTAATATTATATATATATATATATATAATTTTATCAATAAAAAAAAAATATATATATATTATATAAAGTTTATATATTAATTCGGAGCGGGTCGAATATCCGCGGGTCAGACATAAGACCTAGATTCGACCCATACTCAATACGGGGCAGATCCGACCTGATCCAAAGCTCGCAGGGTGGGTACTCGCGAGGGCAGATCCGACCTGATCCAAAGCTCGCAGGGTGGGTACTCGCGGGATCCGACCCATACTCAATACGGGGCAGATCCGACCTGATCCAAAGCTCGAGGGGTGGGGTGGGTACTCGCGGGTCGGGTCAATATTGTCATCTCTACTTCTGATCTTTTGTTTTTAGAGTTCTATAAGAGAATCCGTTGAAATCTATAGTTTTTAGAAGAGATTTTGGATAGTGAAATTTATTTATATTTTTTTAAAGAGAATCCAATAAAATTAATAGAGTATAAGAGAAGAAAAAAAAAAGTTGTGTGTTAACTATGTTCTTTGATAAGCATATCACAGATTCTTTACCACCATTATTATGGTGAAAAAAATTACATCTCTGTATTTTAAAATTATGTTCTTTCTTTAAAAATTATAGTATATCGGACACCGTCAATAATATCTAATCGACGTCAATTACGTGGTGTTCGATATCATCTAAAAGATTTTGGTCGTCACACCAGAAATGCAATTATTCAATCGGATTTATTTTCAAATTGCAATTCACAAGTTCACTAGATTACATAACTTTCTTCGGAAAGAAAGTCACTCTCCAGTAATATAAAGAAGATGCATGGAGAACTAGTATTGCTAACTATGTGAAAATGAGCCAAGGTATAACTGTGATGAAAATGAAGATAATAATAATAATGATAAATAATAAAAAAAAAATTGAACTAGGTTTTAGGGGCGTAGTTTATGCAAATTCATGTAAATCAATAAAAAAAAATGTGTATTTCAGAATCCTGTCAAATCTATAAAAATCCATATATATCAATAAAAAAGTCAGTCAAACTCTGCATAAAGTCTATAGATTTTCTAAATCCACTGACTTTTTAAAGTCTAAAAAAACCCAACAGAATCTCAATTGAATACACCCTCCTCCTTAGAGTCTTCTAAGAGAATCCGTTGAAATCTCTACTTTTTAGAAGAGATTTTGATTAGTGAAATTTATTTATATTTTTGAAAGAAAATCCAACGAAATCCATAGAGTATTAAAATTCATAGATTGTTGAATACCTAAAGATTTCTAAAGACTTTTTAAAATCCGTATTGAATACCTCAAAATTTTGAAAGACTTTTAAAAATCCGGATTGAATACCCTAGATTTTAAAAGTCCAAAAAAATCTAACAGGATCTCAATTGAATACACCCCCTAAAATTCATAAATTGTTGAATACTAAAGATTTTTTAAATACTTTTTAAAATTTGTATTGAATACTTAAGAATATTTAAAGAATTTTTAAAATTCGAATTGAATATCCCATACTTTGATAGTCCAAAAAAATTCTACAGAATACACAACCAATACACTCAGGGTAACTCAGGGTACAATGGCTACTAGTATTGAATTTGAGCTAAAATTTGTGGTATTGTCGCAAAGAAAAAAGAGTGGCGAATTTGAAATATATATAATCTTAATATAGAGTAGTGATATAGAACCAACCTTCGGGTTTTTTATATGGAACCAGATTAGTGAGGTGTCACTCCGCGTCGTATTAATATAATTTAAAAGATAATTTAAAATAAATCTTATCCATTAAAATATATTTTAATTTTTTAATATTTAATCTCTCACTTAAACTTAATCGTTAGTAAAACCAGAAAACATTTCCAAAGCAAATCAAATCTTCCATCTGTCCACCAACATGCAGAAAGCTTTCCCACAACAAAGCAAATCAAATTTTCTGCAATTACAGTAAAACCTCTAAAAAAGAATACTCTATCTATTAAGAAATAAACTCTCTTTAGGAATAAAAATTCATGGATAAGATTTATTTTAAATTATCTTTTAAATTATATTAATAAGAATTACGTGGATAATGACGCGGAGTGACACCTCACTAATCTTAATCTGGTTCCATAAAAAACCCGAAGGTTGGTTCTATATCACTACTCTATATCATATATTTGCAAACATTTTAAGAGTCACGTGTTGCAAAATAATTGGTCTATCCCAATCTATTTTTTCTTAAATTTCTCCATTTCAAAATCTCTTTTTTCTCATTAATTTCACTTTTTATTAATTTTTTTTTATTAATCTTAATCATTAATCTTTTTTAATCTCATATTTTAAATGTAGTTTTGAATATTAAAATTTAAATGAAACAAAACTTTTGAATAATCACTTCAATATTATTTTGAATAATAAAATTTATAAATATAAATTAGTTATTTTTATATTAAATATTAAATTAAATATTATATGCGGCAGAACTTCTCGAAAAATTTGTTTAACAAATTCAATTTTGAGTATTCAAATTTAAGATTTTCCTCCACCTTCCACCTTAATTACCGTACATTCAAATTACAATTTCTACTACTGATTTTTTTTTATCATTTAAGTGATTTAGTAACCATTTGTTTGCTTGTTTGCTTGAGTTAATTGTCGTTGCATACTTTTATATAAATAACCACACGCTCACAAATTAATTCTCAATTTTTATTCTACATTTTTTTTTTTTTTACGCCGCTCGCGACCTGCCATGGGTGTGCCGATTTTTTAATCGTAACCTCACCTATGGTGATGGACAATATATGTCCAGTATGGTGATAGACAATATATGTCCAGTATAGTTACTCAACTTTTAATTCTTTCTATTACTATTTGTGTTCTTTCTTCGATTTAACTTTATTTTGTTTTATAGATTCTTTTAATGTATTTATAGATTCTTTTAATGTATTTATATCTTATGTTAATTTTTACGGTAATTTTTGTTCATCTTTTAATTTTTATGCATCTTATTCGAGGAAATATTTGTTTTAGTCCTATAAATTTGAGTTATTCCAAAATAAATCTTTTAAGTTTTTAACTTTACAAAATACATCCTATATCTTACAAGCTATTAATTTTTGTCCTTTTTTAAATCTATTTTAGTCCTTTAAGTTTAAAATCCAATTTTAATCATTTAAATATAATAAAATCTGGAAAAAAAAATTGATTTTAATGTATTTTTTTTTTAAAACATCATTAAAATATATATTTTTTAAAATTAAATAAAAACATCATCAAAATCTTAATTATGCTCAAATTCTATCTAGCCATTTTCCCCTAATTAATTAAAAATATAAAAATCCGAAAATAAAAAAAATATATATACTAAAATCTAAAAATTTGAAATAAAATTATAAATATGTATTAAAAAAAGGGACAATTCCAACTACCCCGGTCATATTCTCCAAATGTAAATTATTTGATTTATATAATGATTTATATAATAATTTATAATTTACATTTAGGAAATATGACACGGGTTTAGGCTTTAAATTAATTTCGACTCGATTAAAGCTCGTTTGAGTTCTACTCTTATAATTATCAAACAAGCTTAAATGAGAATTTCAAAACTTAATAAATGTGCATTAAATTAATTGAAATGCGTTTTTATATGATTTAATATTATGTTTATCACAGTAATTACTTATAGAGTTTAGATTTAATTATACTTGTGTTCAATTTAGTTCGGGAAATAATTTCTTGGATGAGAGGTCTACGGATACATAAAATATTGTATAATTTCGTTCAATTTATTATATAAATCATACTATAATTTACATTTGGGGAATATGACAGGGGTAGTTGGAGTTGTCCATTTTTTTTAACATGTTTATAATTTTCTTTCAATTTTTTAGATTTTAGTATCTATTTTTATTTTTATTTTCAAATTTTTATATTTTTTATTAATTAGGAAAAAATGGCTAGTAGAATTTGAGCATAATTAAGATTTTAATGATGTTTTTATTTAATTTTAAAAAATATATATTTTAATGATGTTTTAAAAAAATTATACATTAAAATCAGTTTTTTTTTAAAATTTTATTAAAGTTTTTAGATTTTATTATATTTAAATAATTAAAATTGGAGTTTAAACTTAAAGGACTAAAATAGATTTAAAAAATGACAAAATTTAATAGTTTGCAAGACATAGGATGTATTTTATAAAGTTAAAAATTTAAAGGATTTATTTTGAAATAACTCAAAATTACAGGACTAAAATAAATATTTCCTCCATCTTATTCTATTTCTGCTCTTTTAATTTTTACAGCATCGCCGGTTTTATTCATTCATCACTTTCATTTGTCTTCTCAGAATTCGAATCGCCGCATCACACACGTTGGAGAAAATTTTGGAGCCTTGCTCTTGGCTTAGATTTGTAATCGATCATTTACAATTTTGAATTAAATGATTTAGTTTCTCATCCTTATTTATTTTAAATCTTTAATTTTTTTAATACAGTAATGGATAATTTCATTTTTACTAACAATTCAATCTTATGGATAAATTTTTTTTTTCTCTTTTAGAATTGAGATAAAAAGTGGTTACCAACAATTCCATATTCTTCTATTTAAAGGATTGAGATAACTGTAACATTTTTTTTCCTTTTAAGGAAAAATGAGGTAATTTTATGTTTCTTTTGGGTTCTATCATAGTGTAATTTATTTATTTTAATTAATTTTCATAAATTTTAAAGTTAACCAAATTTGCATGCTTATAGGGTAAATGCATTAATACAAATCTTTATTCAAAAATTTGAACACCTGAATTGTTTTTGGTACGAACAAGTCAATGTTTTAAGAAATTCAAACTAAAAAAAAAAAAATTTAAAAAAAAATTTGAACGATTTTTAATCATACACAACATATTACACATAAAAAAAAAAAAAATATATTGAATTATTTTAAAATTTCATTTGAGATAATTATTGTTTAGAATAAAAGAAAGTAGTTAAGAGTCTAAAATTTTAAAATTATGGATTTATTTTTTTATCAACGTGTCTTTTCAATTTTTTAGTATAGGGACATTTACTCACTATTATATCCGTAATTTTATTTTCTGTTCTATAATGTCTTCTAAATAATTATGACAATAATTGTGAATTTTAATATTATTTAATGACAAAATAAACTCAATATAACTAATGGCAGATAATGATGGAGAATTCAAAAAAAATACTTTGACTAAATTTTGGATTAAAAAATTAATATTTTGATAGTACTTAATACTTCGATTACAAAAAAAAAAAAAAAAACTTGAAATTAAGGAAATATAGAAAAATTAAATTGTTTATAATTAGAAAAATTAATTGCGGTGGACGAAGGAAGTATTACTTTTAAAATTTTCATTTATTAAGTATTAAGAATATAATATTAAACAATTTTAATTTTATTATTAATCTTGAATTTAAATCTAAATTAGATATTTCAAAAAAAAAAAAAAATCTACAATGCCACTAAAAATTATCGAATAAACAGAAACGGCGCAATAGCCTTTAAAAATTCTGATATTGAAACTTGAAAGAAAAGAAGAAGAAGAAAAACCTATTTCCGTCACTGTATGCTGCGCGGCCGTTCGGAGGTTGTAAATCAGGCTTCAACGGCGAGCGTCTGTCTGCTACAAAACGTAAGCAGAAAACTGAATAAACATAAAATTGAATATTTAAAATTAGATTTATTAATAGATTTTTTTTTTAATTCTTCGTTGCAAATTTATTTAATTTAATATTTAATATATGTATAATTAATTTATATTTATAAATTTTTATATTTAAAATTAATATTAAAAAGTGTGTATTTAGAAGATTATTTTTTTTTATTCTTTTGCGAGATTTATTCAAATTATAGGATTTTTTTTTTTAAATCCTCGCCAAGTTGTTTAGCAAATATATTTCAAATATTTTTTTTTGATCAAATCACAAATATTAATTGTATCAATTATTATAATTTAAAATTACACTAATATTCCTTTAATTTCGTATATTTATATATATATATATATATATATATATATATATATATATATATATATATATATATGATCTAATATATTATTACAATATTTTTTTTATCTTTTAATATATTAAAAAATTTATAATATATGTTTTAAATTTTTTTATTAATAAATTAAAATATATTAAAATTTTATTTTTTCAACCCGCGTAATACACTGGTCTTACACTAGTACTTAGATATAGATGGATATAAAATATTCAAAAATATTTTTAATAAATTTTAGTTTTCGTGGTCAGAATATTGATACTAAATTTTTTTTGATATTTTCTAGATGTTTAAATATCGATAATTATTAGTATGCAAAAATAATATTAAACTTAATATCAATAAAATTTAAAGAATATTGTAAACTATCAAAAAAATTTGAAAAAATATCAAAAAATTTAAAAAAATATGTTATGAAATAACATTGTATTTTATATAAAATTTTTAAAAAAACAATAGACCATCAAAATCTAGAATATAGATTCAAGGATATCGATCACGAAAAATATATATGTAAAACAGTTTGATCCAATTTTTTGTATCATGGACGAAAATATCCAGAAATTTCTCCTATATATTCTCGATATATGCATTTTTCATTTTTCACGGTGATCGATATCGATATTGGGAATAAATCATATTTCCACAATATTTGTAAAAAAAATAAAAAATATCATAAAAATCAATATACAATAACAATATCGAGACTAATATCCGTAAAATATCGAAAAAATATCGAAAAATATCAGAAAATATCGGAAAAAATCGAGAAATGTCGATAAATCTAAAAAAATATCATATGAAATAACATTGTATACTATATTTTATATAAATTTATCATAGATGTAAATGTATTTAAATTTTTTTGTTGAATTTATGTATTAAAAGTTATTAAATTTCCAAAAATTTTAAAATTACGGATATCAATCATATTTCCACATATCGAAGGTCTCGATATTTTATCCAATACCCATATTTTTCACCTTGCATATTACTTTCATTTTGTTCAACACCGGACCGTGGATAGCACCTCCATACAACTAGGAATCAATTTAATTTCACTAATTTTAAAATGGTTTAAAATTTATTTTCAATATAATCATACACAAATAAATTGACCAATAATTTATATATTTTGATCGTCTTCTATATTTGCATATCTATGTAGGGACCTTCTACATGTAGTCAAAGTGTCGTATGACTATCATATGATCTAAAGGCTTAAATCTAATGACCTGTTACCTTTTGTACTTTGTGTTGAAAATATTCAACGTATGTGTTGAAAATATGTGTCGTATGGTGTCATATTTATAATTAATTAAAATATATAATTTTGAATTTACAGTTTCACCCTTAATTTAATAAAAAGATTTATTATATTAATTAATTTAATTAAAATATATAATGGTAAAACTACTTATTTACCGTTATATTATTATTAAAATCAATAAAAAAATCAAATCAAATTAAATAAAAGTAGTTATAATGTATAACATAATACGTAGGTTTTATTTAACGTAGGTTTTATTTAACACAGGACTCTGCTTCAGCCCTTCCGTCGCCCGACGAGCAGCTGCCATTCTACCGCCAACGAGCAGCTGTTGGACCGTGCAACTGAGAATTCTTGCAGTACATATTTCTATTTACCCGGGTGACTGAGTATCGACCGTGCAACTCAGAATTCTTCCAGTACATGTTTCTATTTACCCGGGTGAATAAGTATAGACCGTGCATCTGTGCACGGTCTATGGACCGCAACTGAGAATTTGCAGTACATGTTTCTATTTACCCGGGTGATTAAGTATAGACCGTGCATCTATGCACTGTTGTTGGACCGTGCAACTGAGAATTCTTCCAGTACATGTTTCTATTTACCCGGGTAACTGGGTCGATTGCAACCGTGCATGATTGTTGGACCGTGCAAAATTAAAATTTTCGAAATTATATTTATTTTTTCAAATAATTATATATATAAATTATTTATGATATTTTAATGTTACGTCGTATGTTTATCAACAAAATTAAAATTTTCATCTTTAAAAATTTCTCCTTAATCTCTATTCCATTTTTTAAAAATTTCCATCTTTAAAAATTTTCATACGGAGTATCTTATAATTTTCCATACTATTCCACTTTAAAAATTTCTCCTTAATCTCTATTCCATTATTAAAAAAATTTCATCTTTAAAAATTTCCATATCTTATCATTTGGACAAGGAACCTTCTTGCTTTCGTTTTTCCTTCATAAGAATTAAAAAGACCTTCATTCAGTTGTTAACAAAGAACTCTAACACGTCTTCGATGGAATTGGGGAAGAAGGGTAGATTTAATTTTTGTATGGGTTAACAAAGAACCCTAACATGCCTTCGATAGAATTGGGGAAGAAGGGTAGATTTAATTTTTGTATTGGTTAACAAAGAACCCCAACACGCCTTCGATGGAATTGGGGAAGAAGGGTAGGTTTAATTTTTATATTGGTTAACAAAGAACCTTAACACGCGATGAAATTGGGGAAGACATACTACTGAGTACTTAATTTTTGTATTGATTAATTTAATTTATATATATATAATTGTGCTTAATATAAAAATGAAGGGTAGAATAGTAATTGTGATTAATATATATATATTTTTTAAAATTTTTTTTTAATAATAGAAGGGTAATATAGTAAATAACAAAATACAATAAAAAAATGATTTAATTAATTAAAATCTGTATAACAGGTAGCCGGTTCATACGAAGCATACGACGCCACGTGGCGCATTTCGACGCGCTGACTATATAGTCACTTTGTACTATTTGATTACACTAAGAAAAACCCATTTATGTAATGGAAGAATTATATAAGGTATTGTTTGAAAAAAAAAAAGGCAATGCGTAAGAATAAATATAAGAAGTAAATAATTCAAAATTGAACCACATCTCTATAGACCAAAATATTAGGAAATATTCCATTTTTATGATCATCAATATGAATATTAAGAAAATTGATATTTTCACAATACTTATAAAAAATAAAAAATATTAATATATCTATAGATAACAACAATATTGAATATAATATCAATAAAATATTAAAAAATATCATATCCAATATTTAAAATTATATCAATATGATACTACTCCATATCAAAAGAGAATAGAACGGCGCCGTTCCATAACCCCTGGATCCGTTTCCATATATACACGAACTCAACAAATATCTCTCTATATATACGTCTACCCATTCCCCTTTTCTTTCTTGTGCCAAACGAAAACACAAATCTCTTAATTCTCGAAACTCGAAATTCTCAGATCGCCGGAGAATGAGTCAACCAGCTGAGTCCTCTGATTCGTAAGTACACCCTAACTCACAATTCTCTCTCTCTACTGTCCTTCGATGGATTTTGCACCAAAATTTGGTGTTCGATTGAAGTAATTGTTGCCGAAATCTGAAAATTCTCTGTTCTGAACAGGAAAGGTGCGAAGAAGGACTTCTCCACCGCCATTTTGGAGAGGAAAAAGGCGGCGAATCGCCTAGTCGTCGATGAGGCAGTCAACGATGACAACTCCGTCGTCTCGCTCCACCCTGCTACCATGGAAAAGCTACAGCTCTTCCGTGGGGACACTATTTTGATTAAGGTTTTAACTTTAATGATCTCTAGGATTCTTATTCCTAGGGCTAGAGGGAGCAAGTGTTAGGGTTACTTTCTGGGTAACTGTTTTAAAGCTACACTTTTGGTGAAAATTGAATAAATTAGCGACGGGCCACTGACGAAATTTGACTACTGGATATGTTTACAAATCTGGCTAATTGCGAATTGCAAGATTAATTGATTTTACTAACGTGGCCAATCCAGTGTATCTTTTGATCTCGGTGAATCGCGGTGTGAAGATTGGGGATTTGAGTCAAGTCACTAATTAAAGACTTGTTCTTAAGTTGGTGGGTTGCAGATTGAATTAAGATGGCCACGATCACTTTATGACCTTACGTGGTGGTCTTTTAGATTTGATTGGTGTCTTCTATCTCCTCAAAATTGAGATGAACTTTTTTGAACGCCTTAAGACGTTCACATGTGTGTTACTTGAATAAAATAAAAAAATATTTTGGTGGTTAACATAGTTTTTTAAAGCAGATTAAACCTAAGCAATCTTATTTTTTCTGAAATCCGAAATATGAGTGCTACATACATGAAGCTAGATTGTTTTGGACATTGTAATATACTAATATGTAGGAAGCTGACAAAGCATTCAATCCTTTCATGGCATAGCATGAAGAGAAGATAAGATGATAGCGCCCGTGACAGTATATCCTATGTGCATACATCAATAATGTTTATTAAAAAATCCATAGGACGATCATATTTACTTAACTTTGATGCTCGCATCCACCTTTTGTGTGTAAGATATTTTCATTTGATATTCTAAAATTTGGATTATTGTGGTTGCCAGGGGAAGAAAAGAAAAGATACTGTGTGCATCGCCCTTGCTGATGAGACATGTGAAGAGCCAAAGATAAGGATGAACAAGGTTGTTAGGGCTAATTTGAGGGTCCGACTAGGGGATGTTGTATCTGTGCACCAGTGCCCAGATGTTAAATATGGAAAGCGTGTTCACATACTGCCCTTGGATGATACAATAGAAGGTCTCACTGGGGATCTTTTTGATGTGTATCTCAAACGTAAGTCCTAAATGGCTACCACCTGTTACATATTTGACTTTTGTGTATGTTTGGTTGATAAGATGTAGGGTACGATTGAAAAAAGGTAGTGAAGAAGTAATCATAGGGGGATTAATATTTTTGTGAACAATAAAGGTGTGTGTTACTGGGAAAAGGAAAAATATGAGAGAGAATGTAAGAGAGTTTAGGTATTATAGATTGGGATTTTGATGGATTTTGAAATCTAGCTTGAATAATCCGACAAACAAATATACATTTTGATTTTGAAAGTAAAATCTTGTTTCGCTAATCCAGAAGCAAACATACCCTAAATGTTTAGCTCTTGTTACATGTTTCCTACTTAATAACATTTGAGATAACATGAATATTTAATTATGGCTGATAGATTGCCAATCTTTTGTATTGCCTCTGCAGCTTACTTTCTTGAGGCGTATCGCCCTGTAAGGAAAGGCGACCATTTTCTTGTGCGAGGGGGCATGAGAAGTGTGGAATTTAAAGTTGTTGAGACTGACCCAGGGGAGTATTGTGTTGTGGCCCCTGATACCGAGATTTTCTGTGAAGGGGAGCCCGTGAGGAGAGAGGATGAAGATAGGCTAGATGAGGTTGGTTATGATGATGTTGGTGGTGTAAGGAAGCAGATGGCTCAAATTCGTGAATTGGTGGAGTTGCCCCTGAGGCATCCTCAGCTTTTCAAATCGATTGGTGTGAAACCTCCCAAAGGAATTTTGCTCTTTGGACCCCCGGGTTCTGGAAAGACTTTAATTGCTCGAGCTGTTGCTAATGAAACTGGAGCGTTCTTCTTTTTGATTAATGGACCAGAAATTATGTCCAAATTGGCTGGAGAGAGTGAGAGCAATCTGAGGAAGGCATTTGAGGAGGCTGAGAAGAATGCTCCATCTATTATTTTTATCGATGAAATTGACTCGATAGCACCTAAACGGGAGAAGACTCATGGAGAAGTTGAGAGGAGGATTGTTTCTCAACTGTTGACTCTCATGGATGGTTTAAAATCTCGAGCTCATGTCATAGTTATGGGGGCAACTAACAGGCCAAACAGCATTGATCCTGCTCTTAGAAGGTTTGGTAGGTTTGATAGGGAAATAGACATTGGAGTTCCTGATGAAGTTGGACGTCTTGAAGTTCTTAGGATTCATTCGAAGAACATGAAGCTTGCTGAAGATGTAAGGCATACACTTCTTAGAATTTGTGCTGAGTTGTGATGGGAATTCTATGCCTTTTCCTCGTACACTGATGAGAATTCTATGTTTTTTCAGGTTGATTTAGAAAGAATAGCAAAAGACACCCATGGCTATGTTGGTGCCGATCTTGCTGCACTTTGCACTGAAGCTGCGCTCCAGTGCATTAGAGAGAAAATGGATGTCATTGATTTGGAAGATGATTCAATTGATGCTGAGATTCTTAACTCCATGGCTGTAACAAATGAACATTTCCATACTGCACTTGGTACAAGCAATCCTTCAGCTTTACGGGAGACGGTAAGTGAACTTCTGGCTGGATGGTTATTGCATCCATATTATGGGTGTGTTTATAAAATATTCTACCAGCTTTTAATCACTTTCTTTACTTTTCAGAATCAGTTTAGAGTGTTTTATGAGGGTGTTTGCATACAGTAAGGCTGTGTTTGCAAACTCAAAAAGAGCTTATAGAATCACTTATTTTCAGAAGTTGTGAGTAGGAGTTTTTGAAAATAAGTGACTCTCTTCAATTTAATAGGGTTTGCAAAACATATTCAAAAGCTTCATCTCACAGTTGTGTTGGCAGATTATTAATCTTTTTTTAAAGATGGCATCAACTTTTTTTTACAACATGTATAGCTTATATCTAATTATCTAGCAAACACTTCAAATTCTACTTTTCTAGTAAAAATATTTTTGCAAAGTCTATCAACTTTTACTATTAAGCAATTTTTCTATAACCACAACTTTTAATCACTTCAAAAGTATGATTTTTTGAAACACCTCCTATGTCATAAGATATTTATGTTCTCTGAATTGATAAATAGGTGGTTGAAGTGCCCAATGTCTCTTGGGAAGACATTGGAGGGCTTGAAAATGTCAAGAGGGAGCTTCAGGAGGTAATATGATTTATCAATTCAGATTCAAATTTTAGCTCACTATACCTAGTGTGCTGCTAAATGTGATTAAATTACTACTGCTAACCTGTATACCATATTGTAGACTGTTCAATATCCTGTGGAGCATCCGGAAAAGTTTGAGAAATTTGGTATGTCTCCTTCAAAGGGTGTTCTGTTCTATGGTCCTCCTGGATGTGGTAAAACTCTTCTAGCCAAGGCAATTGCAAATGAATGTCAAGCCAACTTTATTAGTGTGAAGGGGCCTGAACTGCTTACGATGTGGTTCGGAGAGAGTGAAGCTAATGTTCGTGAAATATTTGACAAGGCTAGACAGTCTGCTCCTTGTGTTCTCTTCTTTGATGAGCTCGACTCCATTGCTACTCAGGTTACGCTCTTTCCAGATTTGAATAATTATACACACAACTTTAGGATATGTTTGATTTGGGATTTAGAGGATTTCAAAATTTAGTGGATTTCAAAGTCTTGATAAATAGTATAGATGTGCTTTTGTTTTGGGATTTATATAGGGCAGTATTCAACTTTATTATTTTGTTGATTGTTATCGTAATGATTGAATGAAAGCGTAATAATAATTAGCGTGTCTTGTTAGAAGTTGGTGAGAATAAAAGATGTGAAGGTGATATAATAGGGGTTAATAGACAAAGGTATGGTATATTGGGTTTTAAAAATCGGATTCTAAAATCCAAAGTAATTCAAATCTCAAACCAATCATTTGTGTATAAGTTGCAAAGGTAAGAAATCTTGTTATATGGTGCAGAGAGGAAGCAGTGTTGGAGATGCTGGTGGTGCTGCTGACCGTGTTCTTAACCAACTGTTGACTGAAATGGATGGCATGAATGCCAAAAAGACCGTTTTCATAATTGGGGCTACTAACAGGCCTGACATTATTGATCCTGCACTTCTTCGTCCAGGTCGTCTTGATCAGTTAATTTATATCCCTCTCCCAGATGAGGACTCTCGTCATCAGATATTCAAAGCCTGCCTCCGAAAATCACCACTTTCCAAAGACATTGATTTACGAGCTCTTGCCAAATACACGCAAGGATTTAGTGGTGCGGATATCACAGAAATCTGTCAGCGAGCTTGCAAGTATGCCATTAGAGAAAACATTGAGAAAGTAAGCATTTCCTCTCCATGCCTTTTATTTTATTCTTCTGTTGATAAATTCAAACTTATTTTGTTACCCGCAATTCAAACTTGATTTATATCCCTGTTTTGGCTATCTTTTTTCTATATCTTCTGTTGGCTGAAATTCAATTTTGAGTTCCATAATAAGTTTTACTGAAATCCCTACACTCTTATGTTCATTCCATGCACAGCCATCTTTATGCATTTTCTTTTCATCTTTGTTCACCCTAGAATATGGAAGTATCGAAGTGTTGTTAATCTCATTACGTAGATCCATTTGGAATCATATTCCTTACTGTTAATGTTGTCTATGTTTCTTGTTTGGTACTGTTGACATTCTTGCTTCAATGATATGCACTTCTGTTGGGACTTGAAGAGAACCATAGTCTATTTCTGTTGTTTAATATAAAGGTGAAAATAAACAGAGCTTGATCATGCTTGCAAACGGGCTTTGTAATTGTTTTCTCTACTGAAAAGTAGTAGTTGTGTACAGTTGCACCGTTGTATTTTTAAATAGTGTAAGTTGTTTTACTCAAAGGTATCAATTTGTTAGTATTAATTGTTTTTACCGAAAGTGTTGTTAAACTATCTCATTGGGGGGCTTCATGGTGTTGTTTCAGGACATAGAGAGAGAAAGGAGAGGAAAGGACAATCCCGATTTAATGGACGAGGATGCTGATGACGAGGTGTCAGAGATCAAGCCTGCACATTTCGAGGAATCCATGAAATATGCTCGAAGGAGTGTGAGCGATGCTGATATTCGAAAGTACCAGGCTTTTGCTCAGACATTGCAGCAGTCACGTGGATTTGGGACGGAATTCAGGTTTGCTGAGTCAGCAGGCGGGGCATCTGCCGCTGCATCCGACCCATTTGGAGCCTCAGCTGGTGGTGCTGATGACGATGATTTGTATAGTTGAGATTTCTCAGTTTCAAGTCATCGTGTGCACTCGAGAGCAATGAATATTTCTTATCTATACTTACAAATCTTAAAACTATTTGTACTTTTTTCTTTTGCTTTCAGTATTTTGTGGGGATCCTTTAACTTGCGATTTTATTTGCTAATTCTCCTTCACATGCACTGAAATACCTTGTTTTATTGGTGTGATTAATTAATTGTGTTTATTTGCTTACATAATTTGTCAGGTTCAATCTAGTTCACCTGGTATAGGGTTAATTATAATACAGATGACCAATTTAAGGAATTTTTTCGATGTTTTGAGAAAAAAAGAATGGGGGCTGATAACTTTATTTTCTAGTTGCTTACTATCACGCCGTTTTCCATGGTGAAGGACTGATATTTTGTGGTAAGGATTAGGTTAATTACGAAAAAGTTCAAAGTTATGGGACGAGATTTAATATTAACTCCATTACAAAAATCTTGAATAGTATCGATACGTCTCATGTATGATTAGACGATATCATACAACACCCTAGAGTTGTCCAACAAAAGTTGTGTTACTTTCCCTAGTAAAAACAGGTTGCAACTATTACAACTATCTATCTATCAATGCAGCCAAGCCCTCTGCTGATCAACTCTGTGTTAGCTGCAAACAAACATATATAGTTTTCTTACAAAATTAAACTATATATGTTCAAACTAAAGAGCAGTTAATCTGGTGTGACGGCTACGGGTTGTTAGAATGGGCGTTGGGGATACAGGCAAGTGGCATATCATTCCCGTGTCGACTGGGAGCCGAAGAGCGGTGTACCTTCGACCCTTTAGGCATGCAGTGGTCGAGTTCCCGGTGATGGAAAAACACCGCTCTTCCTCTCTGCTTGTGATTGAGCCACACCTTCATTTTCACAAAGTCTGCCGCCTTTGACAAAGCCGTCGAGGGCGCACTCGTCGACGTTGGGTGCTGCCTCCCCATTGCTGCTGCTGATGACAAAAGAAGAAGAAGAAGAAGAAGTAGAATGCCTTGAATTTGCGTACAAGACATTATTCATGTATGGAAAATGTGTGTATTTTGTGTGGGAGGAAACAAGGAAGGCTTTATGGTGAGACTTAGATATAAACATTTTATCAAATGGAGTAGTAAATACACTAACCGTCATGGTACCCGGCCATCAATTTTGTTGTTTTCATCACCAATAAATACGACCCACTTTAACCATCTCTGTACCACACAAATTTTATTCTCACACAATAACATTGTAGGTATACTTATTGTTATTTAATGTTTTTCTTAATCTGATTTTATTTTAGCTTTTTAAATCTGATTTAAAAAACCACTATTAAAACACTGGTAAACTTATCATCCCACCTCCTAACTCCCACGCTTTAATATGTTTAAATCATAGCCTCATTCAATTATTATAAATAAGGAGAAATTTGATGGATAAGAGTTATGATAAACTTTTTTTTTTTTTCTAGTGTGAAAGTTAATGTGGAACAAATAAAAAAGGAAAACGTGAAAATCGATTTGGGACAAGGGGGAATAATAAAATGAACATTAATTCCTAGTTTGGTACGTAGAGTAGATTAACTCAAGATAAATGAATAATCAGAGTCAAGATAGATTTCTAATCAAGACATAAAATCAATTTTATACTACACATGCAAAAATGCATTCGATTGATTGTGTGCATATAAATGAAAGATACACCACTTGTCATTCAACCTTGATCAGTTGAGATAATCTTACTTGAACGTAGACAATTCAACATTATTACAAAACAAAGCCTAATTTGATACTATAAAGTTAAATTTCTTAAAATCCATAAAATAAAATACACACCTAACTATTTCTCATAATCTCAAAAATGGATTTTTCAAGAACCACTATAAATCGAACTGCATGGCCTAAGTTTCATTAAAAAAAAATCAGGGGATGATTTATTTTTTACTTATATTTACAACATGTAGATATGGGTAACAAACAAGAATTTAGTGGGGGCATGCACGCACGGTCAATTTAATGTTGTAGCTGCACCAAAATATTAACCACCATGTAACTCATCAATATAAAAGAAATCTCTCCATATATGTACGTATACCTACTTAATTATATATACAATTGTATTTATATCCGCAATAAATAGAAAATGCACATCCTGTGCAATGTCAGTAATGAAGTCCCAGCCTCCAAGTAGGTGCAACTCCATCCTACACTTTTAAGTAGAATAATTCTTTATTACTTCGTACTATTTCTCGTTCCATGAGCGTTTGCACCAAAAAATAAATATACATTTTAAGAAGAAAGTCTAAAAATGAATATACATTTTAAGAAGAAAGTGTAATATATAGTACTAAGGTTAAAAAATAATTTTGTAAAGTAAAGATATTGGTTGAAATGGATATAAAAATAATACATTTTATATAAATTTATGAACATTGTAAAAGTAAAGTTTATGAGGTGTAAAATATTGTAAACCTACATGTACTTATCTCCCGTCGTCGCTGGCTTCCGCTCGTCGCTTCTCTTCTTCTTGTAGTAGTTTCGATTTCAACTTCATTTTTCAAGAACTTTTCTTTGTTCTTTGGTGTTGGTGATATTAACTTTTGATTTAAAAAATCGAATTTTTTATTTTAAAATCTTATACCAATTTTACTTTAAAATTTAAAAACTTAATTTAAAAAATCACCCCTGTTAAACCTACTCATGACATAAAGTTAAAATTTACACATTGATTTGACATAAATTCAATCACACTCTATTAAAAAATTTAAAAGAAACACATATTGCTATTCATTAATATTTGAAAAATTCAGGATTTGAAAAACAGTTTTTTAAAATCACTCAAAGTCCAAAATAAACATTCGGAACGGGCTCTGCGTTCATTTCGTTGGCAGAAAGGATCCAATTCATAAACACGGAAACGAAACAAAGTTCGTTCCCTTTCGTCAAGTAGGCATACAGACCACTTTGCCTTAGACTCTATTGGAATAAAGAAGGAGGCGGAATGGATAAAGGAACCCTATGTCAATTTTTTTTTTTTTTGAGGAGGCTATGTCAATTTCTTTAGATACAAGTATTAATGAATATTAATTAATTTATATATAAAGTAAATAGATTAGGGATATGATGAGATATTTAGGGTTCACCTATAATTACTTATTAATAAGTACAATGCATGTCATTTTAAGTAAATAAGTGATGATTGAAAGGTAAAAATAAAATATTGTGAGTAAAATTAGATCAACTTCTTATATTCACGAGTAATGTATACTAGTATTTCATTTTAACAAAAAATTGTGTGAGAGCGTCATTTTCTAAGACGAGTCTATTTTAACCCACAGTCTGAATATTTGGATTGTACAATTCATTTCAGATTTAAGTTCATCAAATGAGGCTCAATGTATTTTGTGATCTACACTTAAAAATGCATATTCCCTCTGTTCCACAATTATTTGTACACTTTTTTTACAGGGACGTCCCAAAATTATTTGCACATTCTTAATATAGAAATACCCCCATCAAATTAATACTCTTCCAACATTATTTTATTTTCAAAATTGTCACTCATTTTTTACATATATTTTACTTTACACCTCATCAAATCACATAAAATATCTCTTGTTTAGCTTACATCATTAATCACTATATCCTCTTTTCTTAAAAATTGTGTCCATCAAACTGCGCAAATAATTTCGGAATGGAGGGAGTATCATTTTTTTTACTTAGATATAGTAGTGTCAGAAATAACAGTGTAAATGAGTCGCAGACTCAAGTAAGTGTAAATACCAACCTACACTTTGAATTAAGTAGAATAAATCTTTATTACCTAGGAATATAATTCACAATTTATAACGAGTTATGTCCAATGTTGTATATATTTTTATGCATGTGGTAGTGGAGATTTTATGTATATGTTTTTATAAAAATGGGATTTTTTTGAACTATCGTTTCGAAACAAGTGATTTAGTATTTAAATTTTCAAAACACTATCATGTAAATGCATGGACAGATTTAGGATTTCAATTTTAACTATACATACATATTTATAATATCAACAAAGTTTAACCTTTTTTAAATGGAAATTTTAGATTCGTCTATAATTAAATAAACATAAAGTTTTTTGTAAATCAATTTAACTATGAAACTAGTTTGCATGTTAGTTGTTTTTATTATAAACTAGTAATTTTATTAGTTATTTCAATAAAATATCCTTCATCAATTGTTTTACTAAAGAGTATTAGGTGTAAAATAGGTATACGATAAAATAAGTTAACACAAGATCAATCCTTAAGGGTGTGTTTCTTTTTTGTTTTAAAAACCAGGTTTTGGATTTTAAGATCCAAAACCCGTTTTACTTCGGGATTTAAAAATCGGTTTTCAAAATCCACTCAAAACCACCCCTATCAAACATATTGATTTGACATAAAGTTATATCTTTATAATATTACTTCAATCATTATATTCTTTCTCAACAATAATATAATAATACTATAATAATATAATAATACAATAATATAATACATTTAATCATTACACACTTAACTAATCATTACAATCTCATCAAACAATAATATAATAATACAAACTCATTCAATCTTACAACCTTCACTATTCCAAAACCCAAAAGAAACACTCATATTACTATTCATCGGGATTTCAAAAACCAGGATTTCAAAAATCTGGTTTTTAAAACCACCCAAAGCCCAAAAGAAACACCCCCTAAATAAATTGGGGGTGTAATAGTGAATGTAATCACATTAGAATTGAATATACAGTCACAATAAGATAATGAATACGGAGTATAAAATAAAATTGTGTAGTTTTATATACACCTGATGCACGAATCTTAGATTTATACAGTGTCATTAAAGTCAGTGTCACATTTTAATTAAAGTTATATTATTTTGTTAAATTTATTTGCAATTATTTATATAAACTACTGTTAACTTAAGTTAGCTTACACCGTTTAAATTTAGTGTCACATTTTAGTAAAAAAAACAGATGTCATGTTTTATTTCGAAAAGTATATTTCAATTAAAAAATAAAGAAAAAAGGAAAAGAAAAGCAAGTATAGGCCAGTAAAGCGGATAAGATTTGGAATTGTGAATATCTGAGAAGAAATATTAATATCATAATTATCATTATAATTACTGTAATAATTTTCAGATATGGATATCATTTCATTATTTTCATGAATGCATACAAATCATTTTTTTCAGATATGGAGCTAAAATTGCAGCATCAAACTCTACCCGTTGCCTCCTTCAATTACAGTAAGTAAAGAATTACACAAATTCTCCTTTGTTTTTAATTTTTGAAGAACAAAGCTGTTTTCGTGCTTGAAAATTAAAAAGATGATATATTTCTTCATTATTTTTGTGATGAAATGGTGGGTTCTTAGTTTCATGCAGTTAATGAGAGAAACGTCACATTGATTCTCTGAGCCACACATTTATGATTATTAATCGAGGAATAGGGCCTTTGTTTCTTGATGGGTTTTTCTTCAATTTATCAATAGTAGTTTGGTCTGAGCGAATTAAAAATCTGCAGTTGCAGTTGTTGTAAACAGAGTAAATGTTTGTTTTTTTTCCTTGAGGGAGCTGTTTTAATTGCAGAAAAGTTTGTTGGAGTATATAGTTATGTGAATTGGACAAAGTGGGCACTGATTACCAGTTTATGCAATTGATACAAATTCTAGCTAGGAATTTAATGTTGTATCTGGATTTGGAAATGAGATATAGTGTAGTAGTTGTTTTTCTTCTAGTTGGGGTTGTTGTTGTGTTGAATTATGATGAAGGGTGTTGGTGTCTTGATTTGGTCTTACTAGTTTTCCCTTCAATTGGTTTGTATTTTGTGTGCATTTGTACACTATATTAGTTGTTTCATTAAAGTGTACTGTATTAGTATGATAGTATTAGTTGTTTTACTGTATAGTGATGGTTCTTGTAGAGTAAATTTGTTTTACGTAAGCAAGTTCGTTACAATGTATTGAGAATTTTCATTAAGAACAATGACATATCGAGAATAGGTGGTATTGCTCATATGGTAGCCACTGTTATTGAAGGAGAATTAAAATTATGACTAAAACTATTGGAAATGTCGTTGGTACAGAATCCCTGATTGTTAAATGTTGCCTACGATGCCCTTCAGAATGATTTCGTACTAGTCATACAAGCATCGATAGAATATAGACGTGCAACAGAAAATTAAATAAAATGATTGTAATTCCAAAATCATGCATGTGTAAGATGATATTTCGTCTCTGGATTGAAAATTCTAAATGATAGTTCCGTTCCAACTTATTTGCCATGTTTAGAATAGAACTTTGATGAAAAAATGAATTTTGTTATTCATATGTCATCTGTGTATGCACAGGTTACATGTGTTATTTCTTTCATGACATAGCTTTCGATAAATTATAATCAATGTATGAAATTCCTCGGCATAAATCTCTTAATTTGGAGTGTTCTGCTACATCAAGAAACAGTGTTTTGGACATTCCTTTGATGTTAATGATAATGATCACAAATTTCTCTATATTTTCAACAATACATTTATGATTTATCAGTAAACAAATTGGATAGCATTTATGATCCAATTGGTTTCATCTTCAAGTGTCTTTTAAAGATAGCAACATTGTATTAGGAATGAATCAGATGTTTTATTTACTTGTTTTCATGGTGCAGCAAGAAACCCCATGTCGAGAGTCAATGTTGGATCTCTAACTGCAAATAAGGCGAAAATACAAAGCGTAAGAATAGTGTCAGCACTTGCAGAAACAGCCGCCTCAGTTGCAGTTGCTGCTACAGTTGTTGGTGCTGCTGCTACGTTCCTCATCAGAAGAACTAAAAGTTCTCAAACAATCGAGGTATGCATGTCAACTTCTGTATCTATAAGACCAAGAAACGTAAAAAAACATTTTAATATTGTCACATAATAATAAGAAAAATTTGAAGTAGTTGCTTATCCTGATGTACCAAGTAGTTATTCACGTAACGTGTTGTGTTATAGAAGAAAATTTGTCTCGTTTCTTGACAGTGATTCTTGTGATAGGCAGAGACCCCTACAAAAACTTGTGAGGATTGTGAAGGTTCAGGTATATGTTCTGAATGCAGAGGTGAAGGATTTGTCCTCAAGAAATTGTCGAAGGAAAATGCTGAAAGAGCAAGATTGATGGCGAAAGATGCTGCGACTAGATACACTGCAGGGTAGGTTGTGCCGTTTCCTTAGGTTGTGTTTGGATGGGGGGATTTCAAATGAAATGATTTAAAATTAGATGGATTTCAAATGACATGGTTTTAGTGAGGATTTGAAATCCTCTCAATTTTAACTAAAAAAGATGCTAAATATTTGAAATCCATTCATTTAATCCAAACAGGTGGAGTGGATTTAGATCATGGATTTAAAATCCATACCTAAATCCCTCCATCCAAACACAACCTAAAATAATTTTGCTCTCTTCTCCAAATGACATATTAGGGGGGATTTGGTTCGAATTCTTCAATTGGTAATGCTAATGAGAATCATTGAATACTAAATTGCAATGGTATTTATGGTTACTTGTTAGTATTTTGGTCTAATCTTCGTATAAGTGGGAACAAAAAATGATTATAGAAGGGGACGTAGTTAATCAAAAGGGAAAAAAGTTGTTTTCGTCCTGTAGCTTTACCACGTTTTGGGTTTGACCATGTGGTAAAGTTGTTCTAATCTTCGTATAAGTTGTTGTGTCAATAGGATCAAAACCAAAATGTGGCAAAGTTACAAGACGAGAATAACATTTTTCCCTTAATCAAAATCTGGTAATGATTAGCCATTACCATTACCATTCGCATTGAAGAATTTTGAATCAAACGACCCCTTAATTTATATATAGCAACATTATACACATTCCTACTCTGTTGATAGGCTTCCAAAGAAGTGGAGCTACTGCACAAAGTGCTCGTCTGGTCGATCCTGTACCACGTGTGGTGGCAGTGGGAAGCTGAGCTACATAAATTAGCTCAAAATCGAGTTTGTGCTTGTGGCTTAATCTTTAGTCAATGATGAGTATGTCATCCCCATTAATGAAAATTTGTCAATAGATATTGTTCAAAATATAGTGAATTTTAGCAGCGTTGCTTTTGCTTAGACAACGATCTATGTTCGTGTTTTCAGTTCAATGGTAACGATTCCTCCATTTTCATTACCTATTCAACGATTCTCATTATCATTGCTATTCACGAATCCTGGAAATTTTGTGTTCATGATCTTATACTCTGATGTTATTTGTGCTTATATGTATGTATATAACTTTCATGTTAATGAGAAAAGGTAATCATATTGTTCAATAGACAAACCAATAATATTTTTCAATATATCATTACATCCTCTTTGTGAATTGTGAGTCCTATTAATATGAATTCAAATTGAATCAAAGTTGCATGAGTTGCACTTTGTATCAAAAAATTTGTGAATAATAAATAATAATTAGAATATCCCACTAATGATGTTATAAGTACAAGTTTTGGTAACCTAATTAATTACTAATGTACTTATGTTCAAATACAGTATTATGCGCACTAATATGAAACTACATATATAATTTGGGACCATTTTTAGGGCAACTCGCATTCTTGAAATTAGGTAGTTGTCACTTGTCATGAGGCCTAGTGGGTTTTGGCCGTTTGCCTTTCCTTCCCAATAGGCTGAAAATAGACCCCGGTTCATACTCTTCAGAATCCTATCACGCTAATGAAATTATCTTTATTTTACGCGGTTTTAGTGTTTTACTATTTAATTTATTTACATGCGTCATGTTAAAAAGTGATCAATGTTTTATAATAATAGAAACGATACATGTTAAAAATTCAGTAAAATAAAACATCAAGTGAAATAGAAAAATTGATCGAATAATCATCACGCCTCAAGTTGCGTAATTTGGGTCACGTCATTGAAAGACACCAAACATATTAATCAAATAATTTTATACTATGGTGACATTTGATCAAAGTTGAAAGTGATATTAATTAATTATGAGATACGATAATCACTTGAGCTTCATGTAAGAAGATCCTAAGTTCTTGGAGACGAGACATAATCTTGCTGAGTTAATCATCTCTATACGTGAACCAATGAGTTTCAAAATTAGTTTTATATATAGGTTTATTTTATTTTTTAATTTTTTTTAACAAAGTTTATAATTATTTTTTGATCGTACGTGTTCGTTTCTATACCTTTTAGTATATTAGTTTACATGATTTAAAAAAGAAAAAGAAAAAGAAATTGAAAAGTCTACTGGTCTTCATTATTCAGCATTTCTAATGTCATGTCCCTAATCTCCCCTCAAAATAAAATAAAATGTCATGTCTCTAATAGTTGGCAAATTCTACAAGCAATAATGGAATAATAATTTGGGTATAAACGGGACTCCACCAATGAACGGTGAGATTGATCTCTTATATTAGTCGCTTCTTGAATCGAATACCGAAACTTCATAAAAAATATACTCCGTAATTACTTTTTCAATATACAAATTATACAAACACTCAGGACGGAGGTACTATGGGGCTTGGGGGTCACTGAGCCCCCCACGGAATTTATAAGTTATATGAAGTAATATATATACTATATTATGTAATAATATTGTAATCTATGAATTCGTGACCTAGCGGTTGAGTGCAATAAAATGGGATTTTGTTTTGCTAACCAAGGGTTCAATTCCCTTTGTATTCTATATTAGGAGTACATGATTATAAATACCATTTTTTATCAAAACTTGAATGTTATTCTTGCAAAGAAAAAAATAATTATTAATTTATTTAAATTCAATTTTTATTACTATACAAATCTCAATTATTTCCTATTCAAGCTAAATTTAAAAAATCATTTAAAAATGAAACAATCAATTAAAAAAAATAAAATAAAAAATAAAAAAAATCTAAAATAAACCTTCAGAAAAATAATTAAATCTAAAATAAACCTTCAGAAAATCTGAAAAATAAATCAAATAAAATAAAAAATTAAGGATTTTTTTTAAATTAAATAAAATAATAAAGAAAAATAAACTCAATATTAAATTAAAAAATAAAATCTTTAAAAATAAAATAAAAATAATTTTTTTTTTAAATTTCAAATAAATTTTAAAAAATAATTAAATCAATTATATTTTTAATATTTATAATTAATTTAATTAATTCTTAAGATTTTTAGATGATTTTTAATTTTTTAGATTTTATTTATCATTATTCGAATTCTTAATTTGAATTGATTTTTTAATTAATTGTTTTTTTACGAATTATTAAAAAATTTACGAATTTATTTATTTTTAATTGATTTTTAAAATTTTTATTTGAATAATTTATTTTTTTCTTTTTAAAAAATATTTAATTTTTTCAGATTATTTTTAAAAAATATTTGATTTATTTAAATTAATTATTTTTTTAGATTTTATTAATCTTTTAAAATACTTTCCAGATTTTAATTACAATTTTTAAGATTTTTTAAATTTTTTTAAAAAAATTATATTTAATTTTTATAAGGGTTATTTAGTCATTTTACAATTATCTATTTTTATTTTAAAAATGATGGGATGTGTATAACATGTTTTCGGGTGTTAGTACTGGTACCCTTAGTAATTTTGACACAGTGTGAAGAATAAAAACAAGTCAAGCAAGATTATTAGTTATAGTAGTTAGTGGAGTAGTTCATTTTGTTAATTGTAACTCCTCTTTTGTAAATCTCCCTCTTATATAGAAGAGGGGTGATAATTCAATTTGATCATGTAATTCTCTATTCAATGTTATTCTTTCGATATGTCTTCTATTACATTTCTCCTCGTTATGAAATTTCACATGGTATCAAAGTCATCTGCTTACGAACACCACCAACATCATCATAACCAACCTCATCCAACCGGTCCTCATCCTCCCTTTTAACAGGCTCACCCTCACAGAAGATCTCTGTATCAGGGGCAACTACACAGTACTCAGAAGGGTCGGTCTCTATAATCTTAAACTCAACACTTCTCATTCCTCCCCTCACAAGAAAAAGGTCACCTTTCCTCACTGGACGGTATGCCTCCAAGAAGTATGACCATGGATGAAAATATCCGGAAATATCCCCGATATATCCTCGATATATCCATTTTTCGGGGTCACCGATATCGATATTGGGAAGAACCGATATTTCCACGATATTTGTAAAAAAATTAAAAATGTCGATAAATATCGATAGATAATAACAATATCGAGCCTAATATCGGTAAAATATCGAGAAAATATCGGAAAATATCGAGAAAATATCGGAAAATATCGAGAAAATATCGATAAATTTCGAAAAATATCGATAAATGTCATACGAAATAACATTGTATATTATGTTTTATATAAATTTATTATTGATATAAAATGTATTCAAATTTTTACATATTATGTTTTGTATACTAAAGGCTTGTTATTAAATTTTTACAATTTTTCAAATTTACCGATATCGATATATCCATCGATATTTCCATAAATTTAAGGTCTCGATATTTCCACCTATACCGATATTTTCATCCTTGAGTATGGCTTTAGGTAGGCATCAAATAAATTTCCAGTAACCCCTTCAACAGTATCATCTATAGGGAGAATATGCACACGACTCCCATACTTCATATTAGCACATTGATGCACAGAAACCACATCACCGAGTTTGACTCTGAGGTTTTTCCTAACAATCTTATTCACTCGGATCTTTGGTTCCTCGCAAGAATCATCAGCAAGGGCAATGCATACTGTATCCTTTCTTTTCTTACCCTTGATTAAGATGGTGTCTCCACAGAAAAGCTGGAGCTTCTCCATAGTAGCAGGGTGAAGAGACACCACCGAATTATCATCATTGATAGCCTCATCGACCACCAATCGATTAGCAGCCTTTTTCCTCTCAAGAATCGTCGTGCTAAAATCTCTCTTCGTGCCCTTGGATTCGGATGTTTCCGCTTGATTACTCATCCTACCAAATAGGGAAAATTAATTTTGGTTTTAGGGTTTTGAAGGTTTGGCGATGAAGGAATGTGAAAGTGAGATCTCATGAGAAAGGATGAAAATATCGGTATAGGTGGAAATATCGAGACCTTAAATTTATGGAAATATCGATGGATATATCAATATCGAATATTGATATCGGTAAATTTGAAAAATTGTAAAAATTTAATAACAAACCTTTAGTACATAAAATCAATAAAATAATTTGAATACATTTTATATCAATGATAAATTTATATAAAACATAATATACAATGTTATTTCGTATGACATTTATCGAAATTTTTCGAAATTTTTCGATATTTTCTCAATATTTTTCGATATTTTCTCGATATTTTCCGATATTTTCTCGATATTTTACCGATATTAGGCTCGATATTGTTATTATCTATCGATATTTATCGATATTTTTAATTTTTTTTACAAATATCGTGGAAATATCGGTTCTTCCCAATATCGATATCGGTGACCCCGAAAAATGGATATATCGAGGATATATCAGGGATATTTCCGGATATTTTCATCCATGCTCATGAGCCATTCGATTTGAATGAATCTCATGATTTGTATACTCATTTCTGTCAAATCTTTGATGGATTTGGATTTATATCCTACTTTTTTTCTTTTCGAGATTTCTTCTTTACGGGTTTTATGCTCGTGAATTTTTGGATTCGATTTTATCTTAATTCGAATTCTTGGAGTTCTATACTCATCTTTTTTAGTTTCTTGAGTTTTATACTCATTTCTTTGCGAGTTTTATGCTCGTGAGTTTTATATTCGATTTCATATTGATTCGGAATCGAATTCTCTAGAGTTCTATACTCAGTCTAGTCTTTTCTCTTCGTGTATATCACGATTCTACTTTTTTTTTTTAAAATATTGGTGGAAATTTCACCATTGATTAAATGCATGGGTTGCATAGTTTGTCTACTCTCTAATCAACGTTCAAATGTTCAATTTGGTGTGAGATTCTATTCTCGAAGGCCACCTCTTCATTGCCGATATCATTACACCCACATCGTGCTACTCGTAATGGTTTGAAGCTTTTTTTTTAACAACAAGTTCAAGATGTGCTTGATTACCATCCATGCTCATCTTGTGGGAGGGTGTGAAGAATAAAAACAAGTCAAGCAAGATTATTAGTTAGAGTAGTTAGTGGAGTAGTTCATTTTGTTAGTTGTAACTCCTCTTTTGTAAATCTCCCTCTTATATAGAAGAGGGGTGATAATTCAATTTGATCATGTAATTCTCTATTCAATGTGATTCTTTCAATATGTCTTCTATTACATTTCTTCTCGTTATGAAATTCCACACACAATTTGTCTTTTTTGAATCGAAACAATCAAATGTTCCTCTGAAACTTTTATCTACATTTTTATATTAATTGAGCCCCAAACACAAAATTTCTGGCTCCGAGTCACTGCAAACACTTCTCTCCAAAAAAAAAAAAAAAATTATACAAACACTTATAAACAATATTGCACAAATTAAGTTTTATTTAATATGCCTTAAAACAAGACATTTCTTTCTTCCCTCCTCACTCCTCAACGCGTTTTTTCTTCTTTCATGCCAACTTTTTCTTCTCCATGATTTTTGTTTCTTGTTAACACTTCACATCTTAACTTTAATTAAATCTTCTTTTTTATTTTACATATTTTGTTCTTCATCTTTATAAATCTATATATATATATATATATTTTTTTTTTGACGTTTGTTTTTAAATTTTGATCATGTAATAACAAATCTTTCTCTATACATATAGGGCTTGTTTGGTTTGATAGATAGGATAGATATATTAGGATAAGATTTAGTGGGATAATTTGAAAAATTGATTTAAAATTTATGTTTGGATTGATGGATTGAATTTTAAAGTTTATATGATAATTTATAATCAAGTTGTTTGGATTGTGGGATAAAATTGAATTTTAGTGTCAAATGTCAAAAATACCCTTTGACATTAGCATTTTTATATTATTTATATTTACAATTGAAGGATATAAAAGACAAATCATTTCATCAATTGAAATGGGATTATTAATCTTAGTCCCCTTGCATGACAAATAATCACATGAATGTGGGACAAAAATAAAACAAACCCGGGCCGACTTTTTAACTCGGGCCTTAATCTTGCAAACCAAACAATGTATTAAATGGGATAAAACAATCTATCCATACTAATTTAACAAACCAATCAAACCCATACAGTAATAATATAGTAACACATTTTTTAATTCCTAATCTGTCAAATCAAATCAGAAATGAAAAAGGGCAATCTAAGAGTAGATCCAATATACTGACACATTAACATGGAGAATTAATGAGGTAATTGGAAACAGAGGTACGCAGGTAGGTAGGTACCTTAATTAGGCCTAGAAAAATAGTGTAGAGACTTTTTAAGGGTATGTTTACTTTTGGTTTTAAAAATAGTTTTTGGATTTCAAGATCCAAAACCCGTTTTATTTCGGGATTTAAAAATCGGTTTTCAAAATCCACTCAAAACCACCTCTATCAAACATATTGATTTGACATAAAGTTATATCTATATAATATTACTTCAATCATTATATTTTTTCTCAACAATAATATAATAATACTATAATAATATAATAATACAATAATATAATACATTTAATCATTACACACTTAACTAATCATTACAATCTCATCAAACAATAATATAATAATACAAACTCATTCAATCTTACAACTTGATTTGACATAAAGTTAAATCCTTCACTATTCCAAAACCTAAAAGAAACACTCATATTACTATTCATCGGGATTTCAAAAACCAGAATTTCAAAAATCTGATTTTTAAAACCACCCAAAGCCCAAAAGAAACTCCCCCTAAGACTATTTCACATACTCCCACACATTCATAAAATTTGTGAATTTTTCATTTTGTATATGTTGTGTCAAAAAATGACATCCTTAAATGGATAATCCGAAATGTGGAGTTACGATCCTCCGGATGTATGTAAAGCTAATCGCTCTCACCGAGCTATCGAATATCTGCACAAACATGTCAGAGAGATCTCCGGCGCGAAGACTCTAACGCTCAAGTCAGTTGAAGATCTCAAGTAATCAGAAGGTGGAGCAATCCGACTCAGTGGAAAACTCCTCAAAACAATGTTAATCTCAAATATCTTAGGGCTCGATCTTTAGTGTATATAGATCACCGGAGAATATAAGACGTTATATTTTCCGATCAAGTAGTATTTTTGTATTCAATATGTGTATGTTCGTGATCATGTGATCAAGCAAGTTAAGAATCAGATAATAAAGTTTAAGATGCGTACCTTTGGTGAAAAAGTTATTTTTCCCCCTTCTTCTCAATCGTTTCAGTCAAGACTTGGTCAAGATAACTTCCCAACTTATTCCTTCAGTTGTCAGCTCCTATTTTTTCGGGGATCACCCCCACTTTTCCTCTATTTCCACTCGGTCATCCCCTCCCTATAATTTCGGGATCCATTCCCCTCCAAGTTGACTAGGTCGGAGCCTTCTTAGCTCTGGGCCAACCTCAAACGGGCCCACCAGCTCGCATACTCCCTTACTCATGTGTACAAGTCCATGATTCTTCATTATAAGACCCGTTATTACATATATTGGGCCCACACGCCCTGCCCTCATCGTGTTGGGCTCAATAATACTTAAATCACATTCTAAATGTGCTACCAGAAGGCCCATTAATCTAATTATCAAAATACATTACTAAATATGTCTAAATAAACGGTAAATAATAACAATTGATAACTCATCTCGCATCCACGTGTCATTTCCTTGTGAAGTGACACATTTTGGCTGCATTAGTATAGAATTAAGAAACATATTTTTTTGACACATTTATCCTTCATTAATTTTTTAACTTTTTTCCTTTTCTTTTTCACCCTCTTTTTCCAATCTTCATTTGACCTTTCTATCATTAATATATTTCCAAAAAAATAGATATTAATAGGGATAGTTCAGAAAAATCATTGATAAAATAGAAAAAGCGATAAACTTTTTGAAATAAAATTTAAAATATAATGTGACAAATTTTATGAAATTGAGAGATTATGAAATAATGTTTCATTCAAGTATTTGGATCATACACTTTTTTAAAACATACTCCATATGTTCACAAATAAGTACAAGTAACATTTGACATTATATGCTTATACTCTATTAAATGACGTATTAGTCTTTTGTACAATTTCTCTTAATTTTACTCTCATTTTAACTTTAATTGAAAAATATTCTTAATTTTCAAATTATATTTATTAATCATGAGATCTCTCTAATTCTACTTTTTTTTTTTTTTTCATACGATAAGTTTCCTCTCCATTCAAACTTATGGAAGATAAAATATTTATAGAAAGTTAAAATTATGGAATATAGTAAAAGAATCACATTAATTAACTAATGATAAACTTGTCAATATTTTTTTTAAAAATAATTTCATCTAAAAAAAAGTTAAAACATCACTTATTTGTAAACGTAATGAGTAATTTGGTGGGAGCCCCATAATATTATGTACTCTCTTCGTCCATGAAATGTAGTCCCATTGTAGTGGGGCATATGTTTTAAGAAAAAATGTAGATAAAATAGATAAAGTAAGGGTATTGTAGAATATTGTGGGGTCCATTGTGAATAGAGTGATTGTTTGCATGTGAATAAAGTTGATGACAATTTGAGTAATTAAGTGATGGTTGAAGGGTGATAGTTTCCAAAAAAGGTAAAAGATTATATTTTGCAGACAAAGAATATAAGACAAATGAGACTACTTTTCATGTACGGAGGGAGTATCATATAATACAAATAAACGATATCCTGTCCATACAATTTTTTATCCACAATATAACGTTTATATATATTGCAACGATAGTTACGATAATATATATTGTTGGTATATATAATTAGATTAAAATAGTACCAACATATCCCATTCCGCAGCTTCACCCAAATTTAATTAATTGAGAAAGTATTATGTAAATCTCGTTTATACGGTAGTGTATAATAAACGAGATTCACATTATACTTGGTCTCTAATTAATCAAACATATCTCTGCGTTACATTTGGCGACGGCGTTGCAATGGAAGCAACACGGTTTCCACGTTCGGATCGGCTATTCTCAGCGAACTTTAGACTCTTCTCATGCATACCCTTCTGCTTCTCCTCCTCATTATACTCCGACGAGTAATAATTCTCTTCCACGACGCCTTTCGTCGGCGGCAGAAACATGCTCCCCCACTGCGGAAAATGCACCACCGTCACCGGAAGAGTGCACGCCATTATCATGATCCCCATATACATCAGCCCCGTGGCGGTTGAGTATCTTGAACTCGTGAAGAAGAGGAGCTGAGTCAACCCGGACCCGAAGTTGCCGCCGGCGCCCGCCATGCCGGAGATGACGCCCAACGAGCGGCGGGAGATGAAGGGGATGATGCCGAAGGTGGCGCCGCAGGCTGCCTGAGCTCCGATGGAGAAGATGATCATGAATGTGACGGCCAGTGGGAGTGAGTTGGCTCGTCCGAGTAGAAGGCAGAATGCTCCTCCTAGGGTTTGGAGGATCCAGAGGGTCCAGAGACGACCGCGCATTCCGAATCGACGCGCGGAGTAGTCGGAGGCGAAGCCGCCGAAGGGACGGGCGAGGAGGTTCGCCATGCCGAATGTGGCTGCTATTGTTCCGGCTGTGTGAAGCTTTAAATCAAACCTGTTCAATACGAGTTGAAAATAAAATCGCTTACTGAGGAAATTAGATTTTTCAATTTATGGAAATATAAGTGTTACTATATGAACAAATATATGTTATAATAACATAAATACTTATAAGGTACGTACTGAAAATTGTGCTACTGTACCCATGTGCTCTATATGAACAATTATGTGATATATTATATGAACAAATATATTTTACAATAATATGAATGTTTAGAAGGTACAAATAAAATGTGATACAGTATAACTAGCCATATGTTATTATATAAAATAATTAAATAAGTATGCCACTACAACTTTGTAGTAAATCCAGGGGCCAATTTAAGTCTTAGGTCATCCAATTCTAGTACTCGAAATTTGGATAAAAAAGGATTAAAATGACTAAAAGTTCTACACCATATCACTATTATTGATAAAGTAGAATTAAGGACGTAGAATTTATATTGCACCCACTCTACAAGACAGAATTAAATTGATATATTAACTCTTATGAGATGTGTTTACAATTGTGAATTCGTGGCACATTTCAAACCTTTTATTTATAATAATTATTCAGGAGTATGTACTACTTATTAATTTTGTGATTAAGTTTTATACTTAAATATTAAGTAGAGTAATGTTTTTAATTTCTACTATAGAGTAAGAGAGAGACCTGTCGTAAAAGTATTCAGCAATGACATTATCGGTTGACAATTCAACTCCCATGGAGTAGCCGTATAAGAGGACAAAGATCCATGTTCTGTAATTTGTCACTGCATTCAACAAAACCTGAATATACACGCATGTAGGAAAAGAAGAACCGGTCAATTTAAATACGTACATAATTACTTACTCCAGTCAAATTAGGATTAATTCATCTTCAATTAATTCTGATATAATCACATTAAATTAATTAAATACATGTAATACTTGTACTTTTTAATATATACAATGTCAATACTAAAATATGTAATTACCTTGCCAAATTTGTCGGTGGCAACAGCTCCCTTCTTTTGAAGTGCACCAAGATTTCCATCGGGCAAATCTTGTCCCAAAGTCATGACCAAAATGCCCATTATAACATGTAACCACCCGGGGATGAAAAAGGCAATCCGCCAGGCGGTGAAGGGAGTGGAGCCACAACGTTTGATAATGTCGTACAACAACGGCATTATCAATTGTGTGGCTCCGCCCCCCATGTTACCCCACCCGGCCGCGGTCCCATTGACCACGCCAATAATCTTGCTATTGAACATCGTGCTCATCCAATACTGACACGACACGAATGTCGCAAGTGAAAATCCAATCATGAACCGCACCGCCACGTACCCGCTCGCCGACGAAACAAACGACATGCAAAACACCGTCGGGGCCGACAACATGACTAGGAACGCGCACCCGTACCGCGGGCCCAAAAGGTCGCAGACGGCCCCCATCACGAGACGGGAGAATATGCTCCCCGAGACGGAGGCCACCCCCGCGTTCCCGATATCGGCCCTCGTGAGGTCCAAATTGTCCCGAATGATCGGGACGAGGGGGGCAGCGGCGAAAGTGGAGACGAAACAAGTGAAGAAGGAAATCCAAGAGAGGTGGAAGGTTCTCATGTGAGGGTTGGCAAAAGAGAAGAGTTTGAACTTCTTGGCCTTGTGCTCCGAGTCGACCGGTAAGTCGAACTTAGCGGTCGGATCGGAGGGGACAATCGGAGAAGCGACGGAGAATGCAAGGACGGGCTCCCGCCCTGTGATTCCATGCATGGAACTCCCCGGAGACCCTTCCATTAAATTAATTAATAATGATACTAGCTATATATATAATTTGATATATGTTTGATTATATATGAATTGAATCTTAGATTTGATTCAAGTTTATATAGTGTATAAATTAATAGAGGAAGCGTTGACAATTGAATAAATTTTATGAATGAGCTTGTGGAGTTTCCCAATGGGTAGGGAATCCGATTTGCCACATCAACTCAAATTCTATTTACCTTATTGAATATACCAAAGGATCAAAGTTGCTTTCAAAAGGCCTACTACACCAGATTCTTGGAATATGCAAACACATGAATATTTTAATTTTTCAAACCTAATTACAGCTGCATCGAATTAATAGCTACAGTACATAAATCAATGTTCTAGTTTATTGTTACATTATTAATTAGTTTCTTGATCTAATTTCTTATTTTTCAGTGCATGATGAATTAAAAAAAATTCAGTGTCATCTAAAAATTTGAACTGGTAAAAAAGTACGCCCTCCGTCCCACAAAAATAGCTACATATTTCTTTTTCTAATGTCCAAAATTATAGTTACATTTTTTCTTTTACTTTAGTATTAAATGCTTTTGAAGAATGTGATTCAAAAAGCAAAATTGACACATTAACTAAATTTAACTACATTTATTGATTTTTCTTAATTTGTGTGTAAATTAAATGTAGCTATTTTTGTGGGATGGGGGTGTGCACCGGTCCAAAACCGGTCCGGGACCGGAATGTTTGCTAAAGGGTGGACCGGAGACCAGATCGGAATTAATTCGGTCCAGACCGGACCGGTTGGACCGAAAATGATTTTTTTTAATTTTTTTTAAAAGTTTATGGAAGCAAGAACAAGATTTGTGAATTTGTGTATGAAAATTAAAGTGTTTGCTCTTCATTACGCCAATGTGAATTTTATTTACATTATTATTAATTATCTTTTGACTCTAAAAGGAAATTAAATATGTTGGTTAAATTATATATTTGCAAAAAATGTAATAGATCTCAACACATTTTCACCAATTACTTGGTTTTGAAAAATAATTGAGAGTGCATTAGTAAAAAAATACAAAAAAAATCCGGTTCAAACCGGTCCGGAATCCAAAATTTGCGGACCGAAATCTAACCGGTCGGTTCGGTTCCGGTCTTTTTTCCGGTCCGGTTTTTTTTTTTTGAACACTCCTAGACAGTGGCGGATCCAGGATTTAAGATTTGGGGGTACGAAAAATATTAAGTAAAACACTACTCATTTCATTTCGTCGAAAGTTGTTTACCCATCTTTATCTTTAGTCATTGTTGAGAGAGAAACAAATATACTGAAATGTGAGAGAAATGTGTTTGCCAAAAAATGAGTGAATAGTTTTCGTTGTGACGAACAAAAAAGAAAAATTTGATTAACTTTCACTAGAATTGATAGAGTATTTGATAATAAAAGTAATACACTTGATACAACTTAAGTAAAAAAATTGTATAACATCATTTAGCCAGTGAAGACTGAGGAAGAAAAATTTGATTAACTTTCACTAAAATGGATAGAGTATTTGATAATAAAAGTAATACACTTACAACTTAAATAAAAAAATTGTATAACATATTTAGCCAGTGAAGACTGAGGAGTAATGTGTGTTGACTTTTAAAACTGTGAGAAAATTTAAGCGGGTTTAAAAGATGGGTAGTTCAGTAATTATTTATTAAATTAATAAGAACGACAATATAATACAACTTGGGTTGTGGCCTAGTGGTCATTATATGATTAAATTAGTACAAAGTCTTGTGTTCAATTCCCACTTTCAACATGATTTACACTTTTTAGTAATTTCAACATTTTTCCACTTTTTTTTAATTTAATTTTAGCACCTATTTTTCTAGATATACTCACCATTTTAGTAATATTTTATTGCACTTTTCAGTTATACTTACATACACTTTTTTATAATATTGTATTGCACTTTTCAGTTATATTGATTTACACTTTTTAGTAATTTCAACATGATTTACACTTTTTAGTAATTTCAACATTTTTCCACTTTTTTTTAATTTAATTTTAGCACCTATTTTTCTAGATATACTCACCATTTTAGTAATATTTTATTGCATTTTTCAGTTATACTTACATACACTTTTTTATAATATTGTATTGCACTTTTCAGTTATATTGATTTACACTTTTTAGTAATTGTGTTGCACTTTTCGGTTATACTGACATGCACTTTTTTATAATATTAACTTTTCAGTTATATTGATTTACACTTTTTAGTAATATTGTGTTGCAATTTTTAGTTATATTGACTTATACTTTTTATTAATATTGTGTTACACTTTTCAGTTATATTGACTTACACGTTTAGAAATATTATGTTTCACTTTTTAATTATACTTGACTTAAAAAAAAAAAAAAAAAACTACACCAAAAAAATACACCCATTTTTTTATTAATTGAAAAAAAATAAAACGCAAAAATAAAGGAAAAAATATTTTTTTTACAAAATAAAAAGGGAAAAAATAAAGTACTAAAAAAACAAACAAACGTAAAAAAAGATTAAGAAAAAAAAAACAGCGAAAAAAAGGGGAAAAAAAAAAGCTAAAAATAACAGAAAAAAAAGGAAAAAAAAAACTTGGTCAACTCGAGTGTATTTTAGACCATGCCTTAAAAGATTGGACCATCTTTCATTTTAGTGGGAGCAAAAAGTTATTTCTGATCCTTTTTAATTTGGATTGAGAAATAAAATGGGGATACAGTTAGCAAAATTTGGACAACAATTAATTAATTAATAATTTTTTTTACCTAAAATTAAAAAAAAAAAAAAAACATTTTGGGGTACAGCTGTACCCATGTTTTTCATTAGATCCGCCCCTGCTCCTAGATGGAGGGAGTATATAAATAATTATTTATATTAATTCATTAACATAGACAAATGCACAACAATAGTACCTATTTTTTTTTTTTGTCAATAAATGAATTATATTGATAAGCTGCAACTTCAAGGTAAGAGGATTACCCCTTGAAAAAACAATAATAGTACGGTTTTATTGTACATGATGCTCATGTGACTGTACAACTGTGAGATCCGAGGGGATTAATTTGTAGGGAAGAAAATAATATGGTCAGTTATTACTTACATGCTACAGCTGTTTGCTTGTAAACAATTTGTGAGAATAATTCATTTGATTAAATTCTTATTAATTGTAGTAGTCATTAACATCAATTAGTAATGCTTTATTAACTAATATTTCTGGTTCTACCCTAATTTTCAAAAGCAAGAACAAAAAGATAGTAAATTGAAAGACGTCACTGAATGAATTTTACCTTAACAAGCTAGATACTGAAAAATCAGACACAACAAAAAAGTCATTTTGCAGACATATAAAGTTGCAAGTTAGTCTTCACCCATTAATTCAATTGATGTGATTATTAAGTTGTCTTTTTTTAGACAAAAATTCAATACTGGCCAACTTGCTAGTCAGTTGGAAAATTCAATGTTATTCCTCCTTTCACACTGGAAAAATAAATTAATGCGTCTATGTTACTTCATATAATTAATAAAATTATTATTATAATTAATTTGTTCTTATATATAATATATACAGTATATATTAATCTACCGACATGGTTGAATATATGCAATTTCCCTCGTGTGTATATGTATGTTACGATAATCCATTGAGTAATTAAGTAGTGTTACTGAGTTTAAAAATAATGGTACGAAGTGAATTAAGCAGTGGTACAAACTTATTTGTATGGAGATACGTGCTATACTTTATACAATAAGAAAGATTATTTATTTATAAATAATGTAGATAAAGAAAAGAATAAAATAAATAAAGCAAATATAAGATAAAATAAGTGTAGTGGGACCGTGGGGTATCTATTCCACAAAAGAAAAAAAAATTATATGAACAATTTAAAAAAGATAACATGCACATTTATGTGGACAAAGAAAACAATACTCCGTATTTATATAATTAATTTATTAGTATTTGTAGAGGTTGATGTATATAGAACTGAAATTTCGGACTAGCTTGATATCTGGGTCGGTGTGATGTATTATCGAGTTCATTATATAATTATAATACTCTAATTTCGGAGTGAATTAACACATTTTTTGTCAATAGTAAAATATAAATAAAACATAATACTCTATCCATTTTTAAATGGTTGCTGTTTTTGTTGTGTATTGTACTCCATAATACATATTTTAAAATGGAGTATATAATTAAGTAATATATACTCCTTCCGTCCAATGATAACTTTCACACCTATTTTTTCGGTCCTTTAGAAACTCCATTCATACAATATCTAAAATATTATATTTAATGTTATTATTTTTATGGTACATGTCATACATACCAGTCAACTCACTTATTTATTTTTTATAAAATTATATCTCAAAATTCTATTTATTATAATATTTTTTAAAAATGGAATAAACAATAAGTTTGAAAGTTTTTCTGGAATAGGGGAAGTATTTTTTTTGACACATTTATCTATTAATAATAATCTCTCTTTCAATAAATTTTTATAATTCACTCTAAAACGTATCAAGACAAGAAAATGTAATGTCAACTTATATCTTGAAGGAGGGAGACAAAAGAGATACATAAATGTATTTCTAATTAAAATGAGAAATTGTAAGTACTTATATAGGGTAGTTTAGGAATATCGGTGGTAAAAATTGTTAAAAGGAACTTTTTGAAACGAGATTTAAGATAGAAAACGATAAACAATATGAAATGGAGTAGAAAATAAAAATATCTGAAGGCCAAAAGATGGAAATATATATATTAAATAATTCTAGCCAGATGTCCCCCTCTGCGATCTTAGAAAGTTGACTTAGTTTAAATTACTGGCCAACAACTTTGGAAAATTAGCTAATAAAGAAATTGGAATCATTGACTTCAGTATTATTATTATTGCAAAAATGCAAATTAATTCTATGTTAAATGCCTACAGTTTTGTCCAAAAGTCAGGCATCCTTAGATTCAAAGGAAAATTGGCCTCGTATAGTTGTCTGCTATCGTTTGGGATTGATTTATCACGTCCCTTAGTTATAGGAAAATTCAAATTTTACCCTAAAAATATTTGGCTTCGATAGTTTTGCCATAATTATTCGTTAATAAAATCATTTGTTTCATATTTTGCGTTTTATAATGTAGATGAATACCATGTTATTGGGAGTATATCACATACACAGTTTTCTGTTATGAATATTATTAATTAGGCCCATATTTGTTTATTTGGAGCCCACTGGATTAGTTTGTTAGGCTCTTTTATTCTCTTATATATATTAGAACTCTGTACGCAATATACACGTATATGAGAGTAAAAAAAATTATCGATTAATTGTATACATCACGACATAGTTTTAAATTGAATAATCAATCACCGTTAATTTAATCACTATATTCCAATATATACAAAGAGTTTCACGATATTTTTGCAGAAACAATCCTACATTACATGAGCTATATATATAAATCAAATAATATTCTAAAACATATGCATAATATTCAATCGATGGTGAAATATTGAGGTTGGAAAAAATAAGAAAGATAAAAAGCAGATAAATGTATGAAAGAGAAAAAGTAAAAAAGATAAAAACTAAAAAAAAAATAGAGATAGATAATAGAATGTTAGACAAAAAAAAAAAAAAAACTTAGTCTAGGGGATGAAGATAGTACATTATTGAGCACAGTGTTTTATACAGATACTAAAGTTTGATTCCTTATCGGACTAAATAAATACAGAATGACTTGGATAAAATATTGTATGTAAAATATCTACTACTCCTATTTTAGATAAGATATCAAAATCTTGCGGTCAATCGAGTTAAAATTTGGGTGCGTGTTGTGAAAACATATTTAACAAAAAATAGCGCAAAAATAATCTTGTCGGTCAATTGGGTCAAATGCTTATGCAAGTGTTGGTACATGAATACAAAGTATTACTACAAGAATGAAAGAGTGATACGTAATGAACTAGTAACACTCTGTTGTTCAATGTTCATACAATGACACAATTTTTTAGTTTGAAGATAGGGTAAATACACCAAAAACATTCAAATATAAAGAACAATATGAAAAAGAAAAAAAAAAAAAATAGTGGCGGAAAACTCAGGAACACATATGAAAATAGAAGAACCTAGACAATGAAAAACACGGGTTACAAAAAACTTAAAAGTGTAGGGAAGAAAAAAAAAAAAAAAGGAAAGAACACCACCAAACAAATCTAAAAATTAGTATTGTATTAGATAATCACAACAGCATAGTCTCCTGAAAATGAAAGAATTTAAACAATGATAACAACACTCAACAATTCATGTGTTACTTCATTAGTATTACTAAAGGAACAAAAGAGTGTTAAGCAATACACTTTTGTTCATGTAGTAACACTCTTTTATATAGACAGTGTGAAGAATAGATCAGATGAAGTAAAAAGATGATCTGCAGAACAAGGAAGGAAAACCTGAAACGGAGATGGAAGAGAAGGTGGGAAGAAACAAATTTGAATAGGATGAAGAAGGATTGTGTGAAAAAACAAAGGAGATTGGATTTTATGTCCGTGCAATACTGTATATGCGTTTTTGTGAAATAGAGTAAGTGTTGCGTGAGACTATTAATTTGTCTAGCAGCTTATGCTCAAGCAAGAATTTGTATAAATAGAAATAACCATCATTAAGATAACAATGAAATCACACAAATAACCATCAAATTTGAGGAGCAATAGTCCATGTTGAACAAGTAGTTGAGAGTCATGCAAAAACCAGGTCATAATTTGCATTGCCCTTTCTGTAACAACTGGATATAACTAAAATTTCTAATTAAATTTTACAAATAATAGCAAAAATCCCTGAGATGTAGTTTAAATTACACTAAAATCCTCAAAAGTAGCAAAGACGAATACAGGAAGATTTTGCAGACAATCAGTTCAGACCAACAGCATGATTCATAACTTGTAGCAGCAATTCTATCCTTGAAAATGTAGTCTATGGACAAACAAGTTTAACCGTAACAACAGTCTAAGAAATGCACCTTTTTTTTAATTACTAGCTTATCCTACAACAGCTTCCATCAATACACAGATAAAGGGACAAGCATGTAATTTCACAAATCACCTGATGCTGCTACTTCACCTTCTCGGGACAGGTTTATAAAGCACCACTGTCACATATTTTGAACGGAAACGATGAGTAACTCCGAGCGCCACTACTGACCGAGGAGATTCTCTGTTCTCAATGTAGAGATGATTCAGAGTAACATTCTGGGGCGATGGGAGATCGTTGTTTGTTGGGAGGTTTAACAAAGTATGCTGCAAGTGGGGTGGTATCATAGGTGGGTCCCGTCCCTCATCTTCGTTTCCAGGGTGGACGTTGTTGTAACTTACGTCTGGTGAATTCGGGACGTCAAATCCTGCAACGCTCACTTGATCCTGCACAAAAAAGGAAGAAAAAACATTTACGAGCAGTTTAATAAGACCGTACTACATAAAAGGTTTCTCGACTTACTTGATCTTCCCCGTATTGATTGTTCATTGTGTCTTAGAAGAACCAAAGTGCCTGAAAGGATTGCAAATAATATTCATGAGCATTTCGTTAAAATATGATGAGAGAAGAACAAGTTAGATCATTCAGCAAAATATGATTTCTCTATTAAGCATAATCAGATTGTAGAATGGGAGATCATTCATATAGTAAGTGCATGTTTGATTTGGGATTTCAAAATCTAAATCCAGTTCTACTTTGAGAATTTAGAATCCGATTTTAAAAATCCAATACATCCACACCCTACAAATACCTATATACCTACAAAGTTCATTTAATGACTCATTAATGCAAATATGTTTTAGTTTTATTTTTGTTCCCACTCTTATTTTATTATCACTTTACACACATTTTATTCTTACTTTTGTAACTTCCCATAAAACACACTAATTATTACTCAAATCATAATAATACAACATCACAAACTCTTGCACATCGATTATTACACACTTTGTTCCACAAATAAGGTCCTGATAGAGACAACTACACCATTCAAAAGCATATTGGAAGAAAGACACAGAAACACCATACAGACAACCAACCAACCAACAATAATAAACATCAAACAATTTAAACGGATAAGATAGGTAAATTTGTTAAATTGATAAATTCATAAAGCCCTTTTCTAGTCACAGATTCCACAGAACATAAGATGATCAATGTGTTCCATGTGTTAATGGAAGCAGCATGTGAAATCCAATTAATAAGGATACTGCATTGGAATAGCTGCATGTTACAGTTACAGTTAAAAATCACCATCTCCAGGAAATTATTAATCACAATTTCAGTGGCAATCATGCAATACTACAAAAAGCTACTATATCTGTACACACATAAGAAAGTCATGTACTATGATTTAGGAGAAATCAAACCAAAGAAAAAAATATGGTTCCTAGAAAGAGTTCTATCAAGTTCATATACATTGATAGCAAACTGTTTTATATAGAGGACAAGATTTTGGTTCATTGAATAGAAATAACTAAAGTTAGGATTTTGATCATAAAATAGAAAAAATAATTGAAATACCATGTGATATATACACTTAAAGTTCCTCAAACCAACAATGCAGGATGAGGCATCGAGGCATGAGAGCAGAGTGGGTTAATAATAAACCTAGCCTATTACGCACCTGAAATCCTAAACAAGATCAGTAAAAGAAACACAAACAAATTAATAGGCTTACAGTCAATATACACTCAACGTATGTTTTCAAAGTAAATTATGAGTAAGCATAAAATCAGAATTTGAGCCTATAATATAACGATATCTCTTGTCAGAGATTCTAAAAAAATGATTTCTAGTTGTCAAGTGGGTATATAGGTGAAGAGTATGTCAAAGGATGCAGATTAATTGTTAGAGAAGTACGAATTTGAGATTTTATTAAAGCATAGTACACTTATATGCACTAATCTGAGCTACAACTTCCTGCAATGATGATATTCAAGAATCATATTATATTTGGCAATGAACAATCATTCTGTAGATCTATTATTTTAGGGATAAGAAAGATGTTCCATTTATGGAAATGAAATACTATAACGTTAGGAAAGTTTGGAATATTGTCCAATATGGGACACAGCAAGCGCGTGTTTATTTTAGGTCTTCTTGCTTAATTATTAATTTATGATTTTGAGAACGTTAGCACCTCCCTCAACAGATACTAAAGGATAACAATTATCAAACTTTTAAAGAATGCTCAACACAAAAATAAATTATTACATTCAGCCGACAAGCAATACAAAGTTATCTCGAATCAAATTTATCTTTAATGTAGAATTTTTTAACACGAACGATTGTGTGTTTATAAGCAACCAGCCACACAGAAACATAACAGGTAATTGGAACGCTACTCTTATAGCAAAATTTATATTACCCTTGAGAATCTGAAAAATGTTATAAAAGTTATTCTAGTTGGCTTAATTTTCAAGATAATTAGGTTTTACATGTATAAATTTCCATGCAAAGCACACGTAAACACATTTGGTAGTCATGCTATACAAATGTTGCAATAATTCAAAACTCATGGACACGTAGTTGGTAATGAATACACGGGTCAAATAAAGATATGTAACTAAAGACTCGCAGATATGACTCAATATCAATTTCCCAATAGCAACTCTGAACAAAATATTATGATCTTAATCTTGTAAATAAAACCCAATAACCAGCTACTACAAGTTTACAACAGTAACAACACTTCACCAGAACTCTGATATCCACAATAGAAATTTATATTTTAAAGAAATGATACCAAAAAAATCTTTGCAAACTCACCATTACCTTAGAAAACAAATAAAAGAAGAAGGGAAACCCAAATTTATGAAGTGGTCACAAGGCCAAATATTACAATCTTGAGTTAGACTTGTGCACAACTAATACTTTTTGATAAAACAACTAATACGAACAAATTAATACTACTTTTCAGTGAAGTAACTTCCATTTAAAAATGGTGTATACGAGTATGTGCCTACAATCTTCAGTTGTCAAAGTTAACAGAAATCCCACATATCATTTTGATTGAAAACTGAAACAATAAAATTCAAATTCCAGATAATGAAAAGCAAGAAAGCATTGCCAAATAACAGCTTCTATACAAATTCCCAACGGAGTATCAATATAGCACAGTAATAAACCTGATAAAAGTAGGCTCTGCCGCTTCAATTCTCAATCAGTAGATTGTTACACGCAACTGAGGCCCTTCAGCACTCAATGCAGAATTCGAATATCAAATGTTTGTATGTATAAAACACCAATTCAGGAAAAAAATCATCTGAAAAAACGCCATGCAATTAATCAAAAAGTAACCTCATAACATATATCGACGAATTATTTTATATCTAATATAACGGATTCATCAAATTAAGAACAATCTTCAACAAACCAAAAACAAAAACCACAATAAAGGGGCAGAATTCCACCTGAAAAGAAAATGAAGACGACGAAAGCCGAGAATTCATAAGAATTAGAAATGGATAAAAATTACCAAAATTAAATTAACTTAAAAGGGAAAAAGGAAAACCTGTATCCTTTCCATAAATCTTAATTAGCGAAGGAAATTACCTAGTTGAATCCGGCAACAACTCTCGAGAATTACTTGCCTCTGAATTACGTTTGGAATTTCAATACGTCGATTTGAAATTGAAAGGAAAGATCCCTTTTTTTTGATAGTTTGTCAGCATTTATGCTGACGATTTTTTCTGTTTATATTTTGCAAAAGAATTAATTGGGCCTAATAGAATGGGCTTCTTCACAAGAAAATAAATATTGGCCCAGTTAGAAGTATTCTAACTGCTAAAGAGAGAACATTACAAATTTTGGTTAGAAAACACCTAAAATAAATTATAATAATAATTTAAAATTACAATGAAAAATTTACAAACAAAGTCAGAATTTTTTTATTTTATTATTATGAACTTATAAATAATCTGAATAATAATTTAAAAAATACAATAAAATGTATTTTATATTGATTCAAATTAATTAGTTGAAGTGGTAAAATAGAAAAAAAAAAGTGGTGGAAAATCATACTACTATTTTAAATTAAGGTATGAACGAACTTGAAAGATTCATCAAACTACAAATGAACATTGAACTTAATGGAGTATAAAAGATATGAAAAAGGAATATTCTCTTTGAAATGGTATCATTTCTTGGCATTGACTGAGTAAATCTCATTTGGTAGAAGTTCTTCCATTTATTTTTAGTTATTCATTTTTATGGTTTAATTACCTTATCGCTTTACTAATTAAATAAGAACACTAAATTTTAAGGTATTTAACGAGATTGATTCTTCAAAGAATCAATGGCCTTTTGGTGTGCTTGCGACAACACAAAAAAAAATTCCTTAACCAACCTACTGTGTAGGTAAGGGTCGAATAATTCACAAAATAATTCACAGAGAACGTAAAACTCAATTGAAATAATTCATGTTATGAAAGCAATTAAAATGGGAGTTGGATGAGTGATTAATTAACCACTATTAACGAAAAGCAAGGATGAAAGTAAAGTGCAATTAAAATTAATAAGAATTCAAATAATGAGAACTAAGTTCCCCCTTAATTAATTCTATCAATTTAATACTAAACTAGTTTGAATTGTTTCTTATGTTTAATTATCTAGAAGGTACGACCCTAAATAATCTATTCCTACAAATAACCTCAAACACACATGTATTCGAGGTTCAACTCGAAAAACGCATTAATGAACTAAAAAATAAGATAAACTAGACTATGTATGCAAGACGCTCGTTTCATACAACCTAAATGTTATTATTCGTTAATGTGTTCTGTCTTAGTTGCTATAATATCCACAATAATATAACAATTACGGATTATATCGTGAATTAGCTAGAATTGATAAACAAATAAATTCGGGTGGCCAGCCCTGATAAATTTATTAATCAAAACACGCTTAACATAAAATCAAATAACAATAAAATCAATACAGAAATTGAGATAAACCGTTAATCACTTAAGTAAAAAAAAAAAGACTTTTAACAAATTCAAGGTTACATAGACGGAGCCACACTGGGTCCAGAGGGGCCTAGTGGCCCCCCACCATTTTTTATTTTATTTTATTATATATATATAATAAATTTTTCTCTTTTTAAAATAATGATATATATTTGTATATGAATAAAATTATTGACAATTTGAGTAAATAAATGATGATTTTGAAGTGATGATAAAAATATTATTTACATTTTTTACATACATAATAAGTTTAGACGGACTAAAAATGAATGTTTGCATACATTTTGTTTTTTTAATACTCCATTTTTTTTAACAGAGTCAATAATATAGATTAATAGTATATTTAAAATTATTGTCTAAATTTTTGCTAAGATTCACAAGTCTTTAAAATTGAACAATATTTTAGTATTGAATTTAAAAAAAATTAAATAAAAATAGTTTAGTGTTTTAAATTTTTTGTACATTTAGATTTAAAATTATTATATTGTATAACTATAAAATATTGGAACACATTAATGTATTATATTTTATTATATTGGATATTAATATTTTAACAATTTTTATATTACTCGGCTTCATTTGCAGTGCGGACTATCAAAACATCTTACAAAATACAATGAAAGTAAACTTGATGATTTGATTTAATGGAATGAAATGTATTTACAATTTTATTATAAGAAATTTTGATAAGTATAAAAAATACATTTTTTTATCTTTATAATAATGATAATCGGCCCCCTAACGAAAATTTCTGGCTCCGTAACTGCAAGGTTACACATCGACTAGAAAAATTAAATTAACCACACATGGCTAACAGATCAACACAATAAATAAAATATTCATAGTTTAACAATCTTTAAAAAAAAAAAAAAAAAAAAAAAAAAAAAAAAAAAAAAAACCAAAGTAATTGTTTCCTCCCTTGCGCTGCTGCTTTCTTAGGTTTTTTTTTGTTTTCTCTACGCTGTAGACTCATGGGCTCACCTCCAACTTATTCATGGGCTTGGGCTTTAAGCTTTTGGGCCTCCATCTTCTATTAATTCATCGGATAAATGCCCTCCACATATTATATATTCACTTCAATTCCAATTTATATTTTGAACTAATAGATGAAAAGACTATACTATTCTTGTGTAGTTCATCTCCACCCCTAAACAAAAAAACACATTTTTTTTTCTAGCTTTTTTTTTTACTGTTATATTAAATTCCAATTATGAATTAAATATTTGAAGAATAATAATAAAAAATATATAAAATATAAATTAAAATACAAACCTGGTGAGTATTGCATGAATTGGGCAATTTAAAGATGAAATGGACTGGACCTGGAAGAAAATAAATTAAGCAAATTTAAATTTAAGATGAAATGGAATGGGCCTGACTTTACTTTAGTTACTTTATTAATTGGGTGGGTGGGGAGAAAAAAACTAACACTAATATATTATCCATCTTACTCAAGATGTAAGGTCGTTTTGATCTCTATTTTGTAAATTATATTACGTTTTATTTTTTTTTATTTTAATTAATTATAATTCTTTCAAATTTACCTTAAGATCAACAAATACTTATATAATTGTGTTTTTTTTTTTGATGAGAAGTACAAGTATTAATTAGAAGTAAAATGAAAAATTGATTAATTTTTTTAATATATGGACATTAATTTAAAATGATTTATATTTTAAATAGGAGGGAGTATATATATTACTTCATGGGTTAAAGCTTTTGAGTTCAAAATTAGTTTTTGAAAGGAAATTTTAAAATCTTAATGTAGGGTAAATGTGCGTTTGTTTAGAAAATTTTAATAGGGTACGATTTAATTTTATGTTAAATTAATGTTTAATTATATTATTATTATTTAGTGTAAATATTGAAACAATTGAATGATGTAAACTTTGAATTTTTTTTTTAAATATTAAAGTATAAAGTGAGAGAATTGATTGTATTAAAAAGTGTGATTATATATTTAAAATTGAACAATTATATTGCACATGATGGTGACGTAAGTTAGATCAACTCAACATTTTGTGAGCTCTTGCATGCATAAAGTAAAATTTGAATTCTAAAAATAAGATTATATTGGAGTATAATTTTTTTTATTAATAATACATTATCTAAATTACATCACAAAATTCCAAATTAAGGGGGTGTATTCAATTGAGATTCTGTTGGATTTTTTTGGACTTTTAAAATTTGGGGGTATTCAATCCGGATTTTTAAAAGTCTTTCAAAATTTTGAGGTATTCAATACGGATTTTAAAAAGTCTTTAGAAATCTTTAGGTATTCAACAATCTACGGATTTTAATACTCTATGGATTTCGTTGGATTCTCCTTCAAAAATATAAATAAATTTCACTATTCAAAATCTCTTCTAAAAACTAGAGATTTCAGCGGATTCTCTCAGAAGGCCCTGGAAGAGAAGAAAAAAAAATTTGTTGTTCTTCTAACAAAAATTTCAAAGTCTCCTTCGAAAAAGCACATACAGACATTCTTGCTGTAATTTGAACCACAAAATCCTACACAGCCCTCTTCTTCAAACAACGAATTAATATCAAGAAACGTAACTATGTTCTTCAATAAGCATCACAGATTCTTCACCATCATTATTATCGTGAAAAAGATTACATCTCTGTATTTTAAAATTATGTTCTCTCTTTAAAAATTATAGTATATCGGCACAGTTGACACTGTTAGTTAGCAATAATATATTCTTGATCGCCTAATTTATAGCATTAATGCCAACTTTAAGATCTCAAGAACATTTATTCACGATATTAATTAAAGTTAACACGTGGTGTTCGATATCATCTAAAAGATTTTTGTGGTCAAGGTCGTTACCCCATAAATGCAATTGAGTTATTCAATCTTCGCGAGAGATTTTTTGGTATTTTCAAATCGTCATTCACAATTTTCAAAACCCACCTTTGTTCCCATTTCAAACACAAACAGAGTTAGTATTGGCTGGATTACATAACTTTCTTTGGAAAGAATGTCATGAATTTTCAAGAAGAAGATCAAGATTCACCACATCTCAAGAGAAAATTTGGAATTGCTTTCTCAAAGCCAATTACAATACAGAACTGAAGTCGAGGTATAACCGTGGAAATGAAGATGAGAATAATAATGATGAATTATAATATTTTTTTGAACTAATATATTTTTGGTATTTTTTCTAAATAATTTAGATAATTTTTTTTATATACAAGTGTGTTCGATATACGTTTGCATCCATAGTTTTAGGGGCGTAGTTTATGGAAATCCATGTAAATTAATAAAAAAATGTGTATTTTAGAATCCTGTCAAATCTATGAAAATTCATATAAATCAATAACAAAGTCAGTCAAACTCTGCATAGAGTCTATGGATTTTCTAAATCCACTGACTTTTTAAAGTCCAAAAAAATCCAACAAAATCTCAATTGAATACACCCTCCTAAATTATGCTCCGTATAAATACAATTATATCATAACATTTCTGCCCAGTTCTCTATAACTTGAAAACATTGCATTAAAAAATATATATATACAACTCTTTTTTTTATATGTGTTACCAATCAATCGTCCAATAGTTCGCTCACACTAAAAAAACATAGTACTTCATTTATTCCGCAATTTTTTTTCACACTTTCTTTTTCTTGATGTTCCATACTTACAATATCCTTTATTTTACACAAATATCATTATTTTTTCTACACACATAGATACAAGTTAATTCATTTATTTACTTTATATATAAAGTTTTACAAAATTACTCAGATCCACTCATTATTACACTTTCTTAATTAATATGCATGTTCATCTACATATTAAAGTAATTCTGGAATGAAGGAGTAATATATATTAATCACATATATAATTAATAAGTCAAGAAAATCAATATAACAAATTAATATATTAACAAAAAATAATACTAATGTTTATTATCTTTTTTTTTTGTAAAATGAGTAGTAGTTTTTAATGTGTAAGGTTAATAATCAAAGAAACTAAAACAAATTCAAAATGAAAATATTCAAACTCCAAAAATTGATTTTTTTTTAATTTGATATAAAATGACAATATTCAAACACCAAAAATATTTCAAAATGTGTATTTTTTTTCTATATAACTGATTATAACACATATATACGTACTCCTAAAAATATTTAAAATTGGAGGAGGGCGCAATAGTGTGCATCTCTTATGGAGTCAACATCAACATCTTTTGTTTAGAGAAACTATTGTGTGAGATCATTTCACGGTGAGATATAGTACAATTTAATTTAAACACGTCGTTTTAATACTTTAAATTAAATTAGTGCTAATTTATGAATTAACTATCATCCAATTCACAAACCACAAAATATTTTTTTTTTCTTTTGGCCGGTTTGTACATTGTAATAGTGTAATTAGTTTATGCTAATGCAGACCCCATATATAATAAATTCATAGCATTATATATCATCATGCATGATTGTGGAAAGCAAAAATAAAATTGACATCCAACATGATCATTAATGTTTCGCATGTTATAATATAATTGTGTGTGTGTCGTATTCAGTTGAAAACTCAGTTTATTTTAGTATTATAATTACAGATGATACCAAAATACAAATTAAAAATAAAATAAAATAATAGAGTTTTAATTTAATGAAGGAACCAAATTCACCAAAATTAGGCAGCAGGACAACAAGTGCGAACAACAAAAATGACAAAACCAAACACAGCCTTAGAATATTCTCCATACGTTTTACGAGTAGACGACGCGTTTGGTTGACGAATAAATAATTACTAATTAAATAATGAAAGATTGTCTGTGGCCCCACGTGACCATCACGCACCTGAACATCACGTGGCTATCACGTGGCTTGCATGCATAGAATGGAATCAATGGACCAAAAGTTGATGCTGCTGTCTTCTTCTGTCTCTCTGGATATGTAGTTGTTTTCATATTTAATTAAATGCAAGCTTTACATTACTTATTCAATATTACACATATATAGTTGTAATTAAACAATGTTTTACACCTACTGTATATATGTTTGACTCAAAGAAATCTTTATCGTCCTACTTACTTTCTCATTATCTACTTTAACCCGAGATTTAATGTAAATGTTATTTATTAGTATTGTAAATTAAAAAACAAATTTTTATTGAAGGTGTATTAATCAATTGCGTAGAATAAGATAAAAGAATATTGTAATGACATTTTTATAATTTTGAGATATTTAAAAGAGATAATAAAAAAAAGTAAAATTACTTTTTTACTATTTTAAAAATATATATTTAGTATGAGACAACTAATCAAAAGTGAAAAAGGAGCAATCTAGTGAATCTTGACTTGACTACCTAGTATATATTTGGGACTGAGGGAATATTTATTTACGTAATACTACCCTCGTCCCGAAATAATCTTCACATATGAGAGGACACTATTTTTTAATTAAGAAAGTTGAGTAATTAGTAAATATTTATATATATAAAAAAAAAAAAAAAGAGTCAAATTGTGTGCATACGTGTCCAAAAGTAATAAGTAACATTTTACATAACATTGTCAACATTGTAATTTGTAAAGGTGAATTTATGGGCTCTTTTTCATTATGTGGAAATTATTATGGAAATGAAAAAGAAATAAAAGAATGAAATTTATTAAGGAACAGAGAGGGAGTAACTTAATAAAAGCCCCACGTTTTTTAATTTTTTTTTTAAACTCACAAGAAACAAATACTATATTGGGCTCCAAAATAATTCTACAACAAGGATAATATCATCATTTTTTACCATAATCGGCTGAATTGTTTTATTTGTTGGTCTTTTATTTGAAACTAAGCAATTTCACCTTTTTTTAATAATAAACAAATCGCATTAAAAAAGTATTTAGTTTGTCAAAAGGAATCGTAATAAGAAAGGGTTTGCTTGTTATTATAATTAAGTTCGTTTGGTTTGTATATAATATAAGTATCATGATATATATACTTTTAAATTGCTACATACTTCAGGGGGAGGAATAGTAAATTTTGACAAAAAAATAAAAAATTGATAACTTTCTATAGAACACCAAAATGCTAATAAAATGAGTAGCTTATGAAGAAATGGTTGGGGTCTGTTTACCCTCCGGTGCACTCCAAATTAAATTGTAGGGCTGAAAATTTTAATGATCCGCAATTATGGCATTCGTTTTTGCTAAGGTTTGATCGAGTTAGACCTTAATCAATTAATTAAATATGATACAGCTTACATAATCTACAATGTACGTAGCTCTGTCTTTTGGCAAAAAAAAATTAAAAAAATTGTCCACCTTAAATCTAGCCTATAATCATGCCTTGGTTAATGGTTATTGGCTTTCTACTCATTATTTTATTTTATTTTATTTTATTATCCAAGAGTGTGATGGGCGAAATCAAGATTAGGGTTGAAGTGTGATCACAATCCAAAAATGTTCTTTCAATTTTTTTTATTTTTTTTAGAATCTTCTTACGTAAAATATAGACGTATATAACATCAAAGTATACTCCATACTATATTCATCTCAAAATCAAGTACTCCCTCCGTTTTTTTTATTAGGTGTCACTTTGACTTTTTTAATATTTTCAAAATAAGTGTCATTCTACACTCTTTTTTTTTTTGACAATTTTACCCTTATACATTAAACTCCCTCCATTTTCTTTACCTTGATTTAAGTCAATTTTCCCTTTTGAATATAGTACTATAGCATAAATCATGGATAAATTTTAATTATTGTATACATGAATATCATCTACATTATTGACTACATTCATTACTAAACATAAATTTAATATTAAAATTAGTTATCATTAATGAAGGGTAAAATGGTCCATGGTTATATATCTTAATTTGTTAAAAAATATTAAAATGACACTTAATTAAAAGTGGAGGGAGTAAAAAAGATACAATACATTATTACATATTTACATCTTTAATGTATTAAAAATATAAATTGTCTCTTAGAACTTATGTGCAATTAATATATATTGAACAACAATATTGTTGTATTTAAAGAATCATGGGCAGAAAAAACTCGCCAGTAGAAACCGAATCAAATGAATAACTTAAAATTGCACAAAGGCAAAAATACTCACTTTCAGGTCTTTTAAAACTTATTTAGAATAAATTTGATTATATGTTTAAAATTTTAATATTATAATGAATAAATTAATATATAATTCATATATCTCAAATTAAGTTTATGAAGTATGAAATAATGTAAATTATATGACACAATAACTATATTTTATATATTAATAATGAAATTCAGATTGAGGTATGATAGAATCTTGTTAATTATTTTTATTACTTTTAATTAACTGGATATATACAATACACGCGTATAGTAATAAGTTGAACCTTTGATTAATTAATTTTTTTTGTTTTTTGTATTGGCCTCTTCCTTTATTTAATCCATATGAAGTTAAAATTCGAATCTCATGTTTGAAATGTTGAGCAAGTGAAGTTAACATTGAGTTTTGGAGACTTACGCTCTACCGAATTGAACTAACAAATGTTTCTTATATACATTTACTTCGATAACAAAATGTAATCTCAAATTTGTATTATATTCTTTATCCACAAAATGTAGTCTCATATATTTTATAAAAATCATCACTTTATCATCATCCGTCAAATCAACTATCACTTAATTACTTAAATTGTCATCAACTTTATTCACATGTCACAACACTTACTTTAGGGTTAATTGCAAAAAAAATCACGAACTTTATAGTATTTATCAATTACAACATATTCTTTTTTTCTTTGCAATTCGATACACCACCTTTTTAAGTTTTGCAATTTGATGCATGTGTTTATTTTTCGGCAACACATGAATGATATATATACCGAAGCCGCATTAAGGTTCTACGTACACAAATGCCAACGTAAATGTCCTGATTGATCAATAAAATATTTTTTATATATTTTTTTATTTTATTTATTGTATTATAAAAACGTTTTTAAATAAAAATAATATAAAAAATATCACATTATTTTTGTGGACTATGATTTGGAGGACGCAATCTTATACTTTTGAGTTTTTTTTTTTTTTTGGAGGGTTTGATAATAATTAAATTGGTTTATGATTTATTTTTAAAAATATTTAGTATTGTTTTTAGTTTTAAAATAATTTTTTTATTATTCTTTTTAGTTAAAAATGTTTTAAAAATTAAAAAAAAAATTATTTATCATTCGTGACATTTATGTGTGGCACCTCGACAGCTCTGACAAGCAAATTATGATTTAATTGTTGTCAGAAAATTGACATATGCATTGAATTGTAAAAATTATAAAGATGGTGTATCAAATTGCAAAGAGAAAAAAAATATGTTGTAATTGATAAAAACGATAAAGGTCGTGATTTTTTTTGCAATTAACCCCTTACTTTATCTACTTTAACTATTTTTTTTCTTAAAACATATACTCTTTTCAATTTGTGGATGAAGAGAGTATAAACGAATTTAAACTTTTTCTTTTTAACAAGGAGGAATAACAAGATTTGAATCCGTGACATTTACTTCATGTACAGTGTAGTGTTAATTTTTCATTTACATCATGTAACTTGTTTTATTCAAAATCAAAACCTAGGTGTTAATACTTGTCTTAAAAATGAATAGAAATACAGGCAAAATGAAAAAAAAAAAAAAAACATTTAATATTTTAACTATAATAGTAATTTGTATTTTTAATCTGTGTAAAAATAATTATATGTCTATCTTTATGAAATGGATGGAATAATAAATTTAATATATATATATATACTACAATTGAGCGACATTTGTGTACGTACGTGCACTCAATTTTATAGTACAATTAGTGCAATTAAACTACAATTTTGTCATTCATAGGTAAAAAAAAGATAATTGAAAATATATTCAAATTATTTAAAAAAATTATATATATAAGAATTTTTCTATATAATTCATCTCACACTACATTGTCAAACAATAATTTTAGTGTTAATGTATTAATCATGTATGTGATGAGGATTTTTTTTTAAAAATACTCCCTCCGTCCCCCTATAAGTTTCTCACTTTCCTTTTATGGATGTCCCACAATAAGTTTCCCATTTCATATTTTTCCATTTTTGGCATATGATTTTCTCTCTCCCAATCACATTACTTACACTTTATCTATTATTTTATAATACTTCATCTCACACTCATCTATTATTTTCTCTCTCACCATCACATCACTTGTACTACATCTATTATTTAATCATATTTCTTAATCAAAAGTTCAAAACAACCAAAAGAAAGGGGAAACTTATATCGGGGACGGAGAGAGTATTTTTTAGTAAATGCAAATATTAATTTCTTAATTCCCAAAAACTTTTAAAGGGAATAGGAAAAGTGAAGGCCACATCAGAGTGTACGGAAATGGGTCCTCTGTTCAGGTGGAGTCTTTTTCGTTGGGAAACACCACAAAAATAAATACTCCTAAATAATTATACTACTACTATTTTTTTCCATTTACTTTACATGTCAAAAACAGTTATTTTCTGGTTCAGTTGTGACAGTTATTACAATCGAAACCCTACACTATTAATGCTAAATAAACCCCACATTATTGCATGCACCATCATCTTTCGAAATCACAAATAATACTAAAATGTGACAATAATTTTAACTAATATACGTGATGAGTAGACAAATGTAAACTCGTGCACCAAATGCATATGAGATTGATCGAAAAAAAAAAAAAAAAATTTTTTTTTTTAATCGATTGAATTGACGGTTTCAAAATCGTAACTGTAACCGGTCCAATTGCATTTCGGTTTCGATTTGTAAAATGGTTAAATTCTAATCGACAATTTTAATCGTATGAACATGTCTGTCGTTCACTAGCTAGCAGGATCACACATAAAACTAGAGAGTTAAACTCCGTATGAAACTGATACCCTCAATATAAACTTTGTTTAATTATTAATTAAAAATTCTAGTTAGCAGAGCCCAAGCCAAAATATTACTCAAGAAATACATGGAACAAAGACCATAAAAAGTGTATAATGGAATAAAGGGACCACAACCAATCAATCTCTTTAAACAACGACCTCAGAAGCTCCTTTCTTGATCTCGTTGAACTTTCTTCCTTTTTTTTCTTCTTTTTATTAAAGGCACATTTTAATTTGTATATCTCTTTTTTTTTTTTTTAAAGAAAGAGGCATGACTGATTTTAATGATATGTGGTCTGAATCGAATTATAAAAACAGGGTCCTCTTCCTCCACGTTTACTCATTCTATATAAATTCAAAAACATAAAATAATTATATTTAAAAATTTACATGTATAACATATAAAGTATATTTTAATTAGAGTTAAAATAATATGACAACTATATTCCAAGTTTTCTTCTTTCCCTTCTATTTCTCTTTTTTTCCTTCTTAAAAAAAGGATACAAAAAGTCACTAACAGTGTGTGAACTTTTTGACCAGTGACTTGCACCAAAATAAGGATGAACCAATAAACTTTAAAAAAAAAAATCATATTTCATTTATGTAAGAGTCACTTTTCTTGCAGTGAATTATTCTATTTTTAATAAATGATTCATATAAAGGGCATACATCTACGGGTCAATGGGGTCATACAATATATATGTGATGGGAATTTATTTCATGTATAAGGCCGTCTCATACGAGATTTAATCTTAGTATAAAAATCTTACTCCATATTTTAAAAGTTTATTCATGTGTGTTATTTTTATTTATTTATTTATCAATGTACACCACCATCGCATTCATCAATATTCATAACTAGCTCTTTATCTAAAATTAAGAGAGAGACTTATATTGTTAATTTTACATTAAATATTTATTTAATCCAATCAATTCAATCCAATAATAGTCATAAGAATGAAGAAAATATGTACTACATGAAAACAAATCATGTGCGGTCATTAAGGACTTTATTTTACACATAAAAAAAAGTTATTATGATAGAATTTCTGACTTTTTTTTTTTTTTTTAAACTTTTCCAATTCATGTTCATGACTGAAATTAACTTAATTATGACCTCAAAAAGATCTAAATAGAAGTACACTAACTACTTGAGCTATATATCCTAGCTAATTCATCAAACTTTTTGTACGTAGCTAGTCATGTATATTATAAATGTAATTTATTTTAAATATATTAAATTAAATAGAATATCATATGTCATGAGAATTAAAAAGTAAAAATGTTGTTGTTAGCCCGAGGGAAAAAAGACCCTTGATATATAAGTCGTAGGTACAATGAAATGTTGCAGTAATAAATTGTCGATGGACTAGATCTGGTGTGTGGTTTACTATTTTTATAGTTTTTACTCGTATATATGTGTGTTGGAAGAAAGGCCCATATATTAAAGAAATTAGGGTTTGTAAAAGATATATAGGTGGATATATATGGAGTAGGAGTATAATTTATTAATTGCAGTAGTACCAATTAATTAATTAATACTCCAAAAGGGAGGTAGCTAGAATAAGTAAATAAATAAAATACCTGGACAAGACAGTTTAATTTGTCGTACAGGCAGCTATCTATCTATTTATATATATATATACCTTCCCCAAGCCACACTGTGCAGTGTATATAATCCACCTACCTCCCTGCCCTGCCTTGGATCTTCGCCCTAGCTAGCTAAATGATACTATTCATAACCATCTACTTTCAGGCATGCTCTTTTTTTTTTTTGTTATAATTCTTATATGTATATATATATATATATTGTCAATTATTTAGTGGTAATATATTGGTAGTGAAGTAAGCATAGGAATAAAAAGAAGGAAGTTGTTATGGTTTTTCCATTCCATTTGTTTGTGGCCCTGAATCTGATCAAGGGGGGGTGACGTCATGCAGAGACCAATTAAATAAGTGAAGAAGCTGCTCTGGTGTTTGATTCATTTTCCTCCAATTAAATAGTATGTATCCATCTCTGCAGCTAGCTAGCAAACATGTATATATATAATTGTGGTTGATTTCTGGTGCAGCATCATTAAGATTCACATGAAAATTTAATTGATTCATGTGATATGATAATTGAATAAATAATTAGGTTGGTTGTGAGAATCTTGATGATGCTGCATCGGCAATAAACCACTACCCTCCCATCCCTGCAATTTCTCAGCTCCACCAGCTCCAGGTACGTCACGTGGATCCAACAAGCTAGTAATTTAATTCATAGTAGTACTAATATTTAATTCACTCAACAATCAACATATATATATACAGGTTTAATTTGATTTTGTGCAGGGGCAGGGAAACGAAATGATCAGTTTGTTTATATATATTCCTAGCTAGAGCTAGCTAGCTTGTTTAATTTTTACTAATATATATTGTCAAATCTACAAGTTTAATTCCATATTAAACCTCCTCCATAAAAGGACAGTAGTGCCTCACTCAACATTTATCTATCTCTCAATATATATTCATTCCTCTCACTTTAATTTTTTTAATTTGTTAAGTTCAATCTAGCTAGTTAGCTCACTGAATTTTATTTTATCAACATTTAAGACTTGCAATAAGGAGTAATTAATTAGTTAAATGAAAAATTGCAACTTTAATTAATTCATTTACATGGATGCATGGTTAATGTTGTTTTGAGAGAGGTAGCAGCTAGTACCATATATGTTGTGGGACCTATATATATACATATATGTTGCAACTTGGCCAATTGATGGTTAGTATACTCACTAGCTAAGCCAATCAATCATATCTTTCCAACCTTTTCTATTTCTAACATTCCCACATTAATTAATTAATTAATTGGTATCTAGCTACCTATATCCACATCCACTTAATTATACACAAATATATATATATATTCTCCACTACTAAATCCTTTGTGAAAATTTTGTCTAATTAATAACTTCTTCATTTTGCTTTCACTTTCCCTTGCATGATTTAAGGAAGAAAAATGAGTCACATAATTGTATGTTAAATTAAGTCACCCATACATCATCATTACATTTTCTAATTAATGACTCAATAATTCACGCCAATGCCAAAGAAATTATATATTGCACTTTCTGCAACTACTGTTTTTTACATAATTGTCCGCATTTCATGCACCCACAGGGCAATTGATCGATTGTTATGTAGTTTAATGCAATTACTTAATCCCTAGGTCCTAAACAAAAAATAAAGATATTTATATAATTCACTAATAAAATGCTTCCTCCTTTCTATAATAATTAAATAATGTTTTAATTTTATTTATTTTTTTAAATTAAAAAGGGATATGTATTGAAAAGTTTACACAGTCAAATTAGAAATTATAATAAATTTTAAAAGTTAAAAAGAGGGCAAAATTATAAGAAATGGTAAAAAATAAGATAAAACATCATTTAATTGTATACAAGAATAGAATGCTAAAACATGATTTATTGTCAGAGCTAGTATTAGTCAGTTTTAATTGGTTTTTGATATCCCTTCATTCATTTAGCCTTTGAATTGAGTGTGTGAATCTTCATTTAACATTGCTTCATCTCAATGCATTACTAATCCCTTTTAATACCATGTCACTTATCAAGTAATATCATCACGTTTATAAAGTAATACAATAGCATTTTCCACTCACAAACACGTCGACTTGTCCTTGAAAAAATGTTGCACTTTTGCTTTATAAACAAAGTGACGTGATACTACAAATTGCAAGAAAATACATCAGTTGCGTGTGTTGTAACTAGCTTGTACATATATAAAAAAGTTACCCAAGTATAATTTTATGTACATAAAACTCTTACCACTACCTTTTTGAATTTCCTTCACCGGGTTTTATGTAAAGGCCGTATACGTACATATATGTCCATGCTACCCTGTTGTGTAGTGCACACAAACATCATATATACATACAACACTTTAAAGTCCTGATGACAAGTAGGGTAGTGAAGCAAAAATCCATGTGTGCATTGTTGTTGATTTGTACATATAAAAAAGCTAGTTAACCCCACATAGCATATGGGCAAAAGTTAAGTGACCGTACCAAGTTGGCCTCACACACAAACATCAGATATACACTCAAATGGTCTTTCTTTCTGAACTCATCAGTTCAAATCCTACAAAGTGGTCCACTAGAGATTCGAAATTGTTGAAAAAACAACGAGATCTAAATTGCTTTCTTAATTCATCTTTCTTTCCTTTATAATACACTCATCTATCACTTTCCAATTGTATTTAATCTCGTATTTTAGTTTTATCAATGTATGTCATGTGTGTTAATTGATTGTCTTAATGCCAATTGGAATAAAAGACGTACATATGACCTGGCTCGTGACTTGGATATGTAAATATGTACTGGTGGAAGTACTTGATTGGGACATAACTGCATTCTGAAAAAATTTACGGTAAATCTTGAACACAAAGTTTTAATTTTTTTTTTTTTTGTAATGATGAGCACCTTTATGTAACAATTAGTGTATATATATATAATTCCCTCTTGATTTCCCAGCTAAAAAAATGAAGAACATGAAGGGCACATTGTATGAAATTATAATCATTTCGGGTAATTAAATATTGTAATCTATAATCTAAAACTTTGAATAGTCAAATTGTAACCCAAATTTCAAATGTTGTTGAAAATTATTAGCCTTCTAGGTCTTTTTTGTGTTTGAATCTGACGTGAATTGTCGACGGAACAAAAGCTTTCCAGAGATAGATTTATTTTAAATTCTAAATATAAGCTAGATTGTAACTAAGCGAAATGGGGTGATTTAATTTATAATTAAAACTAATTCTTAAAGTTTATATATATATATTGTATTAAATTATTCCTCATATGTCCATAACTCAATTCAATTTTTTCAAAAGGGCTAGTCTCGGACTTAATTGAATATTTTTTAAAGTGAAAAAAAAAAATACTCCACTTCTTTCCTTTTAACTATCCTCCTCAAAAATTACACCACATGATATTGTTTTTCTACATAAAATCATATTTTATTTGTCTTATTCACTTCAATGATGCATTTAACCCCTATCATAAAGTAAATTTATACATTTAAATACCGATAAACACCTTCTACCTTAAAATCTTTACAAACGTAAATGTTACGTTTTGAGTGAGCTAGAAACGAAGAGAATAATCATTATAATTTTTATCTCATCTAAGTTAGAGAATAAATATAAATAAATTTATTTTACACATTTTTACAAAGTCCGTACTTTTAAATGAGATGAAACTCTTTCATGGTATCAGAGTTTTTGACTCACGCTCATATTAAATCTCGTTGAAAGTAACTATACTCATATTAAATTGTTCACTCGATATGGATGAGGGATGTTAGAAAATTAATACAAATTATTCACTCCACGAATGATGAGGTATGTTAGAAAATTAATACAAATGATTTAATTTCACACTTCACTCCTAAGTTTAAACTTATGAGATATAATTTTATTTTATTTTCAAAATAATTAACACAAGTTAGCACATTGTTATTGAATGAATATCAACTGATCTAAAACGACAGTCAAAATTGGAACAGAGAAGTATAATTTAAAATGAATGGTAAAAAGAGACCATAAATAAATATCACTGACACTGAATTCCGAATTGTCACTCCCAGCAAGTGGGATCGATGAGTAGATATGTTGTCTGCATCTTACTCTATAAAACTTATGAATAACTAACACACTTTAAATTGTCATTTCATGTAATCATATTTATATTTAAAAACTAATAATTTGGGTGAATTGTTGAAGTAGAGAGAGATAGAAAAAAGAAAAAAAAATCACAACTGATTTTTAGTCACAAACTCCTCTCATTATTGCTTTTCTACCTAAAAGTCTATAATGACATAAAATAGAGAATTAATGACAGGATCTGTCACTAAAAGTCAATTCCTTTCATTAAAAGTTTTTAGTTAGAGAAGGTATAATAACAGGATTTTTGTCGCTAAAAGTCAACTTTCTTGTAGTGAATTGAGAAAAAAGACGTTCAAAATATAAAAAATGAGTAACTTTTGAATAGCGGAGAAAGTAAAAGTCCAATGTTGTACTGGTTTTTTTAGATTGCATCGCTGGATTTACAGAAATAAGTAAAAAGTTGAAAGATGGTCCTAGGTGGTCCAAAGATGGCATGTGTTATGTTTGTAGATTGAGAGTGTGAGTACATTCATTGCTATTCAAGGACCATTCTTCTTCATCATCAAACCCATCTTAATTATTTTTTTAAAAAAATATATCCCCTGTTTTCACACTTTTTTTATACGTCCACGTTATTTTTCACACCCAAAAAGTGGAAGCTTACAATTTTATTCTCAAATTTTTCATTGTTTTACATCTATGTCATTATATTTTTTTACAAAATTTTCAAGGATTGCAAATTTGCAATATCCTTAATTTATCATTTTTTTTTTCTTATTTTTCAAGCTCAGATAATTGATATGGAACGGAGGGATTATATTTTAGCCATGTATTCCTATTTCCTACCTTCAAATAATATTTGTATTAATTATATATAAACAGTTAAAATCACTTATACTAAGATACATAATTAGGTACATGTGCCACAAGATAACCCCGTGACATTGGATGTAGAAAACATTTTTATTTTTTATCTTAAAAAAGATGAGTGCTCAACCCCAAGTCCATAAGCTTGCATCTTTATATATTCAGAAATAAAATTGTTCAAATAAAGATTGTCAATATCTCCTTATTATTGAAAAATATTTTTTCCTCATAGATTCTCCCTCCTTTCTTTCTCCTTTTTTTTGTCTTTTTTTCTTTTGCATATATTTAGTTAGTCAAACCAATTTTTGTTAACTCAAAAGCTAATCCACTCTTAGTCAAGCATATTCCTATAATAGCACAATTTTTGAAATATGTGCCCACAAAATGATCAATTATTCATCTCATAGAATTTTCAATAATAAAAAAGCCCAAGTTGTTGAATAGTAGGGGCCATTTTAATGTTCTGCTGGTATATTTTATTATTATTTTAATCGTCTTCATGGTTATCTAAGTCATTATTTCAACACTTTAAAGGTGTGCACTAATTACGTTGTTGATCGCATCTTATTGTTAGATAGATCTCAAACACTGTTTGACTCAAAAGCCATTATTCCTATACTCTTTGTCATTACCAGGCCCGGTCCTAATGTAAGGCCAACGAGGCGATCGATTCAGGTCCAGAAATATTTCTCTTTTTTAGGGGCCCATTTTTTAAGTATATATATATATATATATATATATATATATATATATTACTCCGTATGATATAAAATATTAATATAATTATATAAAGACACATAAAGAGAAGTGCTAAAAAAAGTTAAAAGAATTAGTGAATAAGGGAAGGAAAAACTAAGAGAAAAAAGTCTCAATAAAGGCCTAATTAATTTTATATCTTTTAAGTTTTCACTTTACGTTTTAGAGTGCCCAGTTTACATCATTTTTTGTCAAATTTATTGAAATTTAGGGCAAATAGTTCAATTTACATCCTTCAAATTTAAAAATAAAAAAATAATATTAAAAATTTCTAAAAATCTTATTGAAAATTACTTGTATAAAAAATAAAAAAATTCTAAAATTGTCTAAATAAAAAATTCTAAAAATCTCATTAAATTTTCTAAAAATCATAATAATTACATTAAAAATCTGAAAATCTCTTGAAATTAAATAACTTAAAATCTTAAAAAATCTATTAATTAAAAATTAGAAATTCTAAAATTTTTATATATATATATATATATATATATATAAAACATATATTGTTAGTCCTTTAAAAAATATTTTACATTATGTTTTATAAGTTCGTATAGAATAAAAAATATGAACGGACGGGGCCTTTTTTTAAAGTTCGATTCAGACCCAGATATTCCTAGGACCGGCCCTGGTCATTACTGTTTGTTGTTATTGCTAAATGCTGGAGAAATAGTTTATGATTAATGGTAGTGTAGTAGTTATACATATCTTTTCAAAACTTTACATAATTAGCCTTTTATTTGCAATACTATAAGATTTCAAAGTTGCATCTGCAGGGTTGAATCATTTTGTTTGTAACTTGGTTTCTTTTTTTTTGAAGCAGCAAAGATTTATTATTAATAGGTATATCCAAAAAAATTACATCAATTCTCAAGCCTATAAAAAAATTTAACAAAATCCACAAAACTATTCCAATATTCAACCATCTAAAAGTTTCTAGTTTGATCCTTTGTAACGTCTCTTTGTCCAAGATGATCTCATTTCTACTTCTCCATATTATCCAAATAGTTCCATGCCATATTGTCGACCAGACTTGCCTCTCTCCATCATCTCAATGTGCCTCTTAAAACGGTTTGATTTCAAATCAAAGTTGCATCCAAATTAAATAATTTTAAGGTTAATTGTTGAAATTATTGCACAAAATTCTATAGTGGTTTAAAAATTGAAAGAAATTCTCTCATAATTTGAAAATATCCTCTACTATTAACCCAAGAATTTTACTCGTAAAACAAAATCATTTCAAATGGAAATTTACGAATTCAATAGTGGTCATGAATTTATCCATACAGTGAAGGACAGGTATAGAAAACCCAAACTCTAAACACCTAAGCATGTTAAATACCTGAAAAGTCCTTATTAATCCTCAGAACACACACATTAAAGCTCAAATCTCAAGTCTCAAACAAAGAATTTTGACCTCATTTTACATATACTCCTACTAGTTAGTGCTGTTAAATGAACTCGACTCAACTCGTTAAGGCTCGACAAGAGGCTCAAGTCAAGCTCGCTCAAATAACATCTCTACTACTAGTTAAAACAACATTCTCTCACTTATTAAGACAACAAAAAGGTCAAATTTAACTGCCCTATCCTCTTGAGAGGAATGAATTCCAACTATATAAATAAAACTAACTGAAAAATGAAAAATATATACAGAAATTGAGCAGCACAGTCGAGTAACACAAGGTAAGGTAAAGAGTCAGCGATAGAAATACAACTTAAAAGACATAAATAAACACAGCAAAACTGCACCACTTACCTAAAAAGTGCTGTTTCTAAAAGTTGGAGCATTTATCTATCAAATTTATCACTGATTGATACTCAGAGAACGTCTTCTTAATCTATAGCCTCCAGATCTTCTTCTCTCGATTTTGTCTCTGATATGTGGACCAACAGCCCGCATCACTAACTCTGGCAAAGGTTCACTTTTTGATCTTTGGAAGATGTCCATATTTAGTTGGTGACCAATTTTTATCGAATCATCTCTCGAAACATGCACCATATCATTGGACATTGTTTTAGTTTCCGACGTTTCATCATCATCATCACAAATGTAACCACTGTCTGGAATATCTTGCATTGCAAGATCATCGTACTCCTCATCCGATTTGGTGAATTCTTCATCAACAGAACCACCATCCAACTGAAAAAAGAAATGAGATAAAAATTTAATCCCACTTCTCATTGAAATTTTGCCCTTGTGAGACACTTTACCTATTTTTACACTTACCATCCATCCAATATACATGTTAACTTTCAAAATTAAACATTTTAGTCATTTGACTGGTTACAACAGGTTAGCAGCCGGTTTTGAGACATTTATATTTCAATGTTTTTTTCAATTTTGTTTCATTTAACTTTCAAAATCAGTTGCTAACCTGTTGTAGCCGATCAAAGGACTAAAAATATGAATTTTGTAAGTTAACAGAAGGAAATTCAATTCGGTTAGTGTCCTTAAAAGCAAAAAATGGGCATACAGGACTAAAAAAGAAACCTTTTCCGTAAATTAATTAAGAGTCAAAAATACAAAAGTTCAAATGGCAAAATATTATTTCCTCTAAATTTAATTGACTTCTTACCAACCAACATCAAGAATAAACATACACTCTTACCTCGTCTTGTTCTTGCAGCTGCTTCTGCCCATCACTAAGATCCTCGTCGCTGTCTGTCTCCAGTGGCTCATCAACCTCTTCATCACTACCATGCACAGACATCTCTTCCTTGAGCTAAAAGAAACAAAGAGTCCAAAGGTTAAAAGGAACACAAAAATAACACGGGGCATCCACCAAGAAACGTAAGAACTTAGGCTAAAAGTCTATGCCATATCAAAAGATATTCTTGGAATGTGATGATGTTTAAAGTTTCAAGATAATACATTTGAATGACACTTTTAACCTTACCTCTTTGGAAGGCCCCTCAGAGATTCTAGGCGAGCTGCAACAGGAAGAGAAGTATTTACTACCATTGTCAGTCAACTCACCTCTCGACTCATCCACACTGCTAGCATGACTTGTGCCCCCAGTATCACTTGGCCATGCACTTATACCAAAGTGACCAAACTGCAAGTTAACTGGTTCTGCTTTACCAATCTGTAATGGCCCATACATAGGCATTCCTATTCCATTCCAAGAAGGATGGCCCACAATGGGTTTCCCGTTGCCGTCTATAATGTCAACTGGCCATGCCTTAGCCACAGAACCATCGTCATTCAGAAGTGCCATCATATGCCTTGTGGAATCTTGCCTCTGGATTAACTGAAACATTCCCTTGGAGCTCAATGAATTGGCGGTACATTGATTCCTATACTCCTCGTAAACAACAGAAACGGTATTTGTGATTGGATCGTAAAGATGCTCTCCCGCTTCTCGCCTTCTCAAGCAGCTGAAAACTGTTGCATGGATGACTGCTACACTTTTATCAACATTGGTGTTGTTTATTTTGGGCACCAAATGCTTATCTGCTCGATTGCAGAGGTACTCCTGGATTGTTCTTATGTTCTGAATATATTTAACGTACTTGTTTTTAGCGGGGTCTAGTGTCATGTACTTGGCACGAACAGCAAACCTTTCCAAGTGTTTCTCCTCACTTGAAATATAAATCATGAATGGTATGATAGAAGGATGTTTCTTCATGAGCCCCACCTGAATGACAACAAAATTGATATCAAATCACAACACAAGAAATCTAGGTACTGCGAATGTTGCAAAACACCCACTTTGAAGTTGCAAAAATCGTTTTTTACCCACTCTAACTAAGGAAAATATTGTATACCCACTTTCACCTTTTTCATACTTATGTGATCAAAATACCCTCAAAAGTAGGCATAAAAGATTTATGTTACTTGAGATGGTGGGCAAGGTGCGTATAAAAGATTATTTGTTATATGGGTATTAGGGTTATTTCATACAAAAGTTGGCAAAAAATATGTTCTAATAATGAGGTGGGTAAAATATATTTTGAGTTCTAAAACTCCTACTATCTAGGTTTATATATTTTACATAAATTTCCCAAAACCAGAAGAAGCGTGAATCATGTGGGTAGAAAATATTTATTGTAACATGGGTATTAGGGTCACGTCATACAAAAGTGGGTAGAAAATATTTTTTATAGTTGAGGTGGGTAAAAAAGATTGTGTTATGAAAGTCGGTAAAAAGGAATTTTTTCCCATCTAGGTATATAACATTTTACATAAATTTCCCAAAACTAAAAGAAGCAAGATCATACCACGAAATTGAGACTTAAATGAACCCCCTCAACAACAACAGATTCTTTTCGTTCTTCCCAGGCAGTAATCAATCGGTCAAGGCTATCAATTACCATCTCACTCTGTGCTTTGAATCCTTCAATTGCCATCTGTTTTGCACTAATCAAATCACTAGTGGTACTGCTTCCCTCAGATTTTGAAGAATTACTGGATGATTCATCCTTAGTCAGTGAGGCAGCAGAAGCACTAGTAGATTTTTTGGCTTTCTTTTTTGCCTTAGCTTCTGCAATTGCAACTGGATCTAAATATTCACCAGCATGATAAGTTGAAGCCCAGAGCAATGGATTTTGTTCTTCATCAACAAAACTCCTCATCATATGGCGAATAGAGTCAGTAGATAAAACGGTTGTAATACCCAACCTGCTACCCTGAAATTGTAAGTACCGGAATCATGGTCATCATTACAGCAACAAATTCTCTAAAGTAACAAAATTTAGGTAACCTCAAGAAAGGTAAAAAATTATCATTTATAGGCCACTCATCTAAATATCTAGAGAGTATATCTGAACAAGTAAATCATTTGTGTTATCCTTTTAAATCTAGTTTATAACACTTGAAAAAATTAGAGGAGAATATTTTGACAGGAGCATATGAAAGAATTATAAATGTGAAACTGTTATATGATTGTCCTGACATTTTAAACATCAAAAAGCAGTTTCTGGTCATTACGACAAGACAAAAAAAAAATTAATGGAAAAACTATGAAGGAAGCAACGCCACACGTAAAAGACCATGGAACAGAGAAACCCACCAGCAAGGCAGATAAGGTAGATTTTCCACAGCCACTCGTGCCACAGAGTAATACAGTTACAGACTCCTTTCTTTCTCGAATTCTGAAGAAGCAAGCAGACTTTGAGAACAAAATGGAACTTTTGCAATTTAACATCTTGGATTATAAACACACAAAATTACTGATAAACACAAACAAGGCAAAAAAAAAAAGATAAAAAATGAAGATAAATAACAGATCAAAGTCAAGATGCTAAATTAGTAACTGCGCTAGCAAATAAAGACCAAGACCCCCACCCCCCCACCCCACCCCACCCCACCCCTACTCCCCAAACATAATATTCACATTACTAAAATGAACTCTCCTTCGTGGGATGATAATAATGGGTAAAACAGCATGTTAGCAATACAGTAATCAGGCCTAAAATAAATTTTCTACCCAACACGCAAAAACACACTCGATTATGTGCATATCAAATGATCGAAAGACACACCATCCGCAATTCAATCTGGACCAATTGAGATCAGGGTCTGACCATAGATATCTCAACATATCCACCAAACGGGGCCTAAAAGTCTAAATGATAGGGGGAAAAAAGGAAGATAAATAACAAAACAAATTCAAGCTGCTATATTAAAATTAGTAACTGTGCTAATGGATAAAGCCCAACACCCACCCCCAAACAATATATTCACATTACTAAAATGAACTCTCCTTCATAGGATGATAATAATCAGTAAAACAGAAAGTTAGCAATATGGTAATAGAACTGGGGATGATGTAACAATATAGACTGACTAGCCTAGAAAAGCAAATATAACTTTATAGAGGCATGTATTATTTCCTACTTTTACCTGCAAGCCAAGATTAGATCAGCCCTCTGATTTGGCCCCACATACTTGTATTCGGAGAGAGCTTCACCGACAACATCCAGAAAGATTTTTCTCCCAACAAGTACAGAGGTGCGCCGTTTGTACAATTCAAATGGTTTGCTTTTCCTTTTATCTTCCTCCAGTGTCAAACGTTCAGCATCTTCTTTGTCCAAGCAGACATGATCACAACATTCAGTATCCCTTTGAGGATATACTTTAGCATCCTGTGCTGACACTTCACATTCTGGAACCATTTTATCCATAAAGCATTCATGTCTCATCATTTCAAAGACCCTTTTGCTTATCTGAGCAAATTAGGAATTTCAGTACTAATATCAACATGGACTAAACAGAGGAGGTAAAGCATGTATGCTGAATAGAACCATGATGCAACTTGCAAACATTACAGATTTTTTAAATGCAGGATTCTTGACAATCAAATGATATATATGTACATAGATAAGCACAAGGTGACTGCACATTTTATATCTAAGCCGACAAGATGATCTAGTAGCTAACAATGGATCACTATACTTTTTATGAATTCTACAAGTTCGTCCAGGCAGACAACAAAAGAACCGCAAAATATAGGATTCCAATTGCTTTAAAAAATAAAAAAATATATAAATAATAATAAAACACCAGCTCCTCTAAGCATTAATTCTAAAAGAAAGTCGGTGAAAAAAGTCAAAGATCCAACAAATATGGATCCACTTGAAATGCAGAGAGTCAAATTCAGGAATGGATTACTTCAATTAATAGAAAGGAAATCAAATTCAAGATCAGAAAATCTATCTTCCCCATTCAAGTATATGACCAGAGATGTTACAGTACTTTCACTATTTTCAGAATTTTGAAATATGTATATGTTCCTATTTTTGTAAAAAAAATAAAAAAATAAAAGCCCTCTTTTACATACATAGATTTCTCGAACTAATGTTGGAACTAGAAAGAGATTGCAGATCAAGAAACTAGAGAACATGAAAGAGTCAGCAATACGTGCAGTGAGCCCAAAATCGTTTGTTCTAGGTATTAAAATTCTTAATCTGATAAATCTCTTAGTCACCAACAAACGGAATACAGCCTGCTCAGCGCAACCACACGGGAATCTTTGAGAGTATGCATGTAAGTCGGACAGATGCTTATATTCTCATATATGAGGAGAGGGGACAAATACAAAAACGAAAAAACAAAACAAAACAAAAAAGGGGGAAATAGAGAAGAAACTTCGGAAAAAAAAAAAAACGAGGAGATACCTTAAAGGCATGACGAGCCTTGCAACCCATGAGTTGCAGAGTACTCTGGAGAACAGAACGCGTGTACCGAAACGACGGCGGGACCTTATTCTCAGCTGCCGGCGCCTCACCATCCTCCTCCACCACCACTATGTACAGAAGTTTCGCCGCTCCTTCCGCCGCCACCATTCTCAAACCTTCACCATCCACATGCACAATCAAATTAGTAGAGTTGAAACAAAAACAGCAATCAGTCACAATCAAAACAGAAATTTCAAAAAACAAAGAATTCGATCACAATGCAGGTTTTGTAAACAAAGAAACCAGACCTGCAGAACGCAAATCGAGAGAGAAACGTTCGGATTCGGGCTAGGGTTCTACGAGTTGAGAATCGGATAGAGAGAGATGTAAGTGGAGAATCAATGGAAGTGAAGAAGAAAAACGACGGCGTTTCCGAGGCGATCTAGCCATTTCCACCGCCACGAACTGCCACGCATCACAGCTTGCAGACCGCCACGAAAGGGTCTCTGGTTTTGTAGAATTGAAAATCAAATGAGGGTAAATCTGATACGCAGTGGAAATTGCGGGCCCATGTGAGTGATATTTAAAGGGTAGAAAAAGGAGTGGCAAGGATGGTAAATATGGAGAAAAATAAGGGTGGAACAACGTGAGAAAGTTGGACTTGGTTTGATTCTGCCCAATTTGTTATAAATAATTAAAATGAAAAGGATAGGTCATGAATGAGAAATCGAACCGCTGTTGGAACTTTTTTTGAGAAAATTCCAAATTTAATTGGATATTTATGCAAATATATCTAAAAAAAATCAATAAATACTTCCCATTCTTTCAAAGTTCTCCACATAATCAAACTTCCCCCCCTCAAAAGCTAATAATCCTATTATAGATTTTTTAGGAACGTATATATATAATCTAAAAAATAAAGAGTGATATTTCCCCATATAATATATATCACAAATTCTTGAAATATTCATTACTACAATTTATATGTATTCAAAGAATTGAATATGCAAAATTCTGCATATTAAATAAATTTATGTATCAAATAACTTATGATATTTATTGCAACTATTCAAGAAATAGAAATAAGATGTCATTAAAGTATAACTAGCCAGATTCGTACAAGTGAATCTGAACTTATCCAACTAAAAAAAATGTAATGTATCTGATATTTATCTGTTAAATTTAATTTATATATTCCTTGAATACTCATAATAAATACACATACTGTATTTGAAATGATAAGTGTGCCCTTCATGAGTGACATGTGTGGACATTGGGGTGACTAGTTGAGAACGGGCCCTAATATATTTAAGAACCAATGCAAAGCGCGGGCTGAACAATTTTGTATAGGAGTATTATTATTTTAATTAATTCTTTTATTAAAATTTATTACTATATTTTTTAAAATGTATATATATAATAAATTTACTGTAAAAAGTGATAATTGATACTTGATAGAAATATAAAATGAGAAAAAAATTAGAATTAAATGAAAATTAGAAAGAAAAAAAATTTGAATAATTGTAAATAATCATCAACTTTAAATATGGTTGCAATTTAGACTTTTAAGCAGTCTCAATTATGCTCGAATTTAATGTTTTGAGATTATATCGAAATAAAAAATAATTTTATTTCATTAAAGAGGTGTCACATTAACTACTCATATTAGATTTGAGCACAAATGAGGTTGTCAAGAAGTTTAAATTAAAATAATATTTAAAATTGATGATTTATTTACCATTATTCAAAAGTTTAAATTAAATTACAAGAGAGAAACACCACGGATGGAGTACAACTAAAATTGTATACAAAAAAAAAAAAAATTATCACTTAAAGTTAGAAAGAAATGCAATATACAGTTTATATTATTGAGAAATCATTTATGTGTAATATTGCACATGTAATGTCCTTCTAAGTAAGGATAGAGCAGAAAAATTTGCAGGTTAAAATATGGTAAAATTGATCTTTTCATATATTATGTAAATCCTTATTTTGGAGATGAATTATAAGTTAATATCTACTCCCTTCAATTCTTATTATAAGTCGTTTTGACTTTTTATTTTTTTTGCAAATTATATGTCGTTTTACACTTTTCAATGCAATTTAATTGCATTTCTTCTAAAATTTAATCTTAAGATTACTAAATATTTACATAAATGTGTTATTTTTTTATGAGATGTACAATCATTAATTAAGGGTAACATGAGAAATAATTTATTTTCTTAATATGTATGTATGAGCTTAGGATGACATATATTTTGAATTAGAGTGAGTATAAGATTTGATCAATTTCTTTATATTCATCTCTTATAAATAGGACAATAAACATATAGTGTCATTAGTTAGATGAAATAAGTCACAAACAACTTCATCAATGAAAATTGTAGGTCAAGTTATTATACGTTTATACCAAATTGTGGTAAAAATCCAAAATAAAAATCAAGTTCATATCGTTAGAGAGAGATATAAAGAGAACATCGAAAGTTGTAACTCAAATTCTTAATAAAAATAGGTATACCTTACTTTTCTTGTCTTTTATATGCATATTTGAAAAATACCTTCGAGGGCTCCGCCCCCCTCTTTAGCCTGATGGGTCTAACCCATTTTAACCGTTTTAGAATGGAGCCTGAAGGGAGAAAGTTGAATAAAGATTATGATAAAAACAATTTAGAAAGGGTGGCTCGAATACTTTTCAACCTCAAAAATCATTAAAGTATGATATGTGTGTTTATGTTTGCACAAATACCTTGAAAATTGAAGAGTCGTGTTTATAATATGTTACGAAACTAATGAAGATGTAAAGTAGAAAGAACGTAGGCAAACTAGAGAGAATGAAAATATTCTTTTATGCATACCATATATAAAACTTTATTCAATACAAGTAAATGAATAGATTCTTAGGATAATTGAGAAACCAAAGTGGCATCCACATTTTAATAGTTTCATAACAGAATGGGTCTCTTTTGAATTTATTTGGGTAAAAATAAATAATTACGTTTAGTATTCTATTTTATTGTCCATTGGCTTCAAGTGCACGTGTAAAGCCTGAAATCGAGGCCTGAATAAACGCGTAAAAAAAGTGTATAAATAAATAAAATAGAAACTGAAAGAGGTGAAGTGGTGGGCATTTCGACGGCACGCGGATTTAGATTGTTGCTGCCACTTCCATACCTTTTCTTTTGACTTCAAATTTCATATTTCCACTACCAAAATTATATACTCCTACTAACTTGTATAAATAAATAATGACCCATACTCTTCTGATGTACTTCTCTTTGAATGTGGATTTCGATGAATTTATGTGTTAGGATAATATATTACTCATTCCATCCCATGAGTGTTTTGCACCGTAAAATAGACACTTTTTTTTTTTAAAGTGTAATAAGTAGAGTGTTGAAGAGTAATTTTATAAAATTATATGAATAAAAGTAAAAAAGTGATTGAAAAAAAGGTAAAAGTAATGACATTTTGTGTAAATGTGTGAATAATGTGACGTTGAAGTTTATGAAAGAGTTTTCTTTTATGAATGTGCAAATAATTGTTGAACAGACAAATAAGATACTACTCCCTCCCAATTACGGAGTAGATAATTTTATGTTTCTTTTATAAATAAGACTTTATATTTTTATATAGATTTGTTTTCATATAAAGTACTAACATATATTCATCCTTCCAAAAAAAAAAAGTACTAATATATATTCTAATTCATTACTAGTATAACTCTATGCGTCCCTTCGGGGACATCCGATAAAATTGGAACGATACAGAGTATAACTCTATGCATTAATTAAATTAGAAAATATAGCATTCAATAAATATAATTATGTAAAGTCTAGTATGCACTCGAGTGCATGCTGTGCACCCTAGTCCATGTACACTTTTCAGTTTACTGACTTACACTTTTTGGTAAATGGTGTTGCACTTTTCAATTATTACTTATACAGTTTAATAATTGAAAAGTGCAACACCATTTACCAAAAAGTGTAAGTCAGTAACTGAAAAGTGCAACATGGACTAGGGTGCACAACATGCACTCGAGTTCATAGCAAACCAACGCATATAATTATAATGTAAATTTTACTGGTTTAAAGTGCCTTTTCAATAAAATTTATTAATCTTTGTGAAAAGTCAAATCAATCAATTTAATTGGGATGCAGGGAGATACTCCTTTTTATTTCTAATACTCGTAAATCATTTTGGATTAATGCACATATTAAGAAAATAATTAATTTCTCATTTTACCCTTAGTAAACTCTTAATGTTTGTCCGGTTAATAAAAAGAACACATTTAGGTAAATATTTATTGATCTTAAAGGTACATTTAAAAGAAATACAATTAATTTGCATTGAAAATTATAAAACATCATATAATTTGCAGATAAAATGAAAGGTCAAAACGACATATATTATGAATAGGAGAAAGTAGTAAACACTTGTCACTTATAATATACTACTCATTACGACCATCTATAAGTTTCTTATTACTTTTGAGCACAAATATTAAGACAAACTCCTTTAAAAAAAAAGATTAAGATAAACACTACAAAATTCACTCCCAATAGCAAGGGATTTAGAGAGGGAAAAACGTTTGCCAATACATTTAGCAAGGGAATTAGCAAGGGCCCACTTCACTTGACAAAATGTTCCTCGACAATTTAGTAGCAAGGGAATAATAAAAAAATATATATTTGGGTTTCGAAAATCAGCAATTTCAGCCACCCCCAGCTGCATGCACGGGACTCGAACTCGCGACCTGTTGAAAGTGATGTGTTTATGAGAGCCCCTATTGCCGTTGGACTATGAGCTATTTTCGTTGTATTTTAAATGAAATTAATATATGTGATATATTTCCAGTTTTTTCTTCTTTAATTTATTTAATTTAAACTTGATTGTTTGTTTGATAATTGATAACAAACATACATTTTATATTTTTTCAATACAAATATTATAAATAATTTGTTATCTTATTTGGTCTACTTTAAAATATTGAATATTAATTACCAAAAATACTCTAAGGGGGGTGTATTCAATTGAGATTCTGTTGGATTTTTTTGGATTTTTAAAATCTGGGGGTATTCAATCCGGATTTTTAAAAGTCTTTCAAAATTTTGAGGTATTCAATACGGATTTTAAAAAGTCTTTAGAAATTTTTAGGTATTCAACAATCTATGGATTTTAATACTCTATGGATTTCGTTGGATTTTCTTTCAAAAATATAAATAAATTTCACTAATCAAAATCTCTTCTAAAAAGTAGAGATTTCAACGGATTCTCTTAGAAGACTCTGAAAGAGAGAAAAAAAAAACTGTGTTAACTATGTTCTCATCACAGATTCTTCACCACCATTATTATTATTATCGTGAAAAAAATTACATCTCTGTATTTTAAAATTATGTTCTTTCTTTAAAAATTATAGTATATAGGACACCGACAATAATATCTAATCGACGTCAATTCCCCATTACGTGGTGTTCGATATCATCTCGTCACCCCAGAAATGGGGTTATTCAATCGAATTTTTGGTATTTTCAAATTGCAATTCACAAGTTCGCTGGATTACATAACTTTCTTCGAAAAGAAGGTTGCTCTGATGAATTTCCAGTCGAATATAAAGAATCAAGATTCACCATTAAAGAGAAAAATTTGGAATTGCTTTCTCAAAGACAATTACAACAAAGAACTTAAGCTAATGCATGGAAAACTAGTATTAACTATGTGAAAATGAGGCCGAGGTATAACTGTGATGAAAATGAAGATGAGAATAATAATGATAAATAATAATTTTTTAGGGGCGTAGTTTATGGAAATCCATGTAAATCAATAAAAAAATGTGTATTTCGGAATCCTGTCAAATCTATAAAAATCCATATAAATCAATAAAAAAATCAGTCAAACTCTGCATAGAGTCTATGAATTTTCTAAATCCACTGACTTTTTAAAGTCCAAAAAAATCCAACAAAATCTCAATTGAATACACCCTCCTAAATGTATTACTCCCTCCGTCCGCCTATAAGCTTCCCGCTACTTTTTGGCACAGAGATTAAGAAAAGTGATTAAATAATAGATATAGTACAAGTGATGTGATTGGAAGAAGGAGAGAGATAGAGAGAAAGAGTAAAATATAAAGTGAAGTGTAAGAAAAAGTACTTACCAAAAAGGGTATGAGAAGCTTATAGGCAGACAGACTAAAATGGTAAAATGAGAAACTTATAGGCGGACGGAGGGAGTATTAATAAGCGGTTACGGGAATTATGGGAAACTTGGTAATTATCTTGACTTTTTCTACTAATTTCATTTTATTTCCTTTATAAATTTTGACTCTAAAACCAAACCAAAATCACTAAATCTTAAAACAATAATCAAAGCCATACTCCCAATTCACCCCGAACTAAAATTCAATAAATAAAACCATACTCAAAATTCACATATGTTCGGTAGAATTCTTATTTTGTAGACTAGAGTAAAAATAAATTAAAAGGCTCTCATTAAACTGAAGTTATTTTATAAAAATAGATTACTTAGTAATTTTATTTAAAGACCGACTACTTATGTACAAATCATTAAAGACCAGTTAAGTAGATAAAACCCTGATCATTTTCTTATCACATTTCAATCTTCACTCAATTATATATTCCATTCGCCGAGGGCTTACCGAGGGCCCACTAACCCTCGGGAATTTTAATTGACGTTGAAATTTTCAAATTTAAATTCCCTTGCCAATATTCTCGGGAATGGCAAGGGATTTAGTTTCCTTAGGCATTTAGCAAGAGTTTTTTGCAAATCTCTTGCCATTTGTAAGGGATTTTTTTTCCCTCGGTAATTTTCCTTGCGACCTGAGCCAAATTTTGTAGTGGAATGATTAAATAATAGATATAGTACAAATAATGTGATTGAGAGCAATAAAAAAATGTATAAAGACAAAATTTAGTAGTGTTATTATATGTAAATAAAAGTGAAGTGTAAGGATATATATTTGTTAAAAAGGTATAAGACTCTTATAAGCGAATATACTAAAATGACAAAATAAGAAGTTTATAAACGAATGGAAGATGTATATTGTAAAAGTATTGAATCCAACAATATATTTTACTCCCTCCGTCCCTGAAAAGTTTTCATACTTTCCTTTTTTGTTTGTCCCCGAAAAGTTTGCATACCCCAATATAGAAATAATCATCACAATCCCCACCCTCACAATATACACATATTTACCCTTTATGCCATTACTTTTGGGACCCACCATACACTCAACCCACCTACTTTATTTACTTTATATATAAAAGTTTACAAAATTACCCATCAACACTCTCATCATTACACATTTTTTTTTAAATCATGTGCCCAAGATTCCCCGCAAACTTTTCGGGGACGGAGGGAGTAATAGTGTAATCGCAGCGAACCATTTAACCGTATTTTTAAACGATAACAATTATTTTTACCAAATAGATAAAAATAACTAACAATACTTAAAAATGTGCATGAGTTTCACAATGAACTTATATTTATAAAAATTAATATTCATTGTATATCACTCTTTAATTAATAATTTAAATAGTGTCACTTATATTTTTAAAGAGACGGATAGCTCAAATGGTTAGAGCACCACTACCTAGGCCTTAGGTCCTGGGTTCGAGTCATGGGGGAAAAGGGATGGTTCGAGTCATGGGGGGAAAGGGATGGGTATTTAACTTCGATCAAAAAAAAAAACTTATATTTTTAAAGATATATTAATAAAATTTAATATGAAATTTATTCTTATAATTTCAAATTTTATTATATAATTAATTATTTTAAAATTTCTATTGAGTTATAATTACTAATAAAAATTGTATACAAAATAATTTTATTTATTAAAGTGCGTGTTTTTTTTCTAAAAATAAATAAATTAAATAGTCACGTAAAGAACTTAAAAAAACTTTTGATTAATTAAATTTCTACACTTTACAAAATATTTAGATATATTTTTAGATGAAAATAATATAAAGAAAACGTAATTAAATTAAAATAACATATTAATTTATTTTAATTTTGGATATTTTAAATTAAAATAACATATTAAAAAAACCAAATGACAAATTATTAACTTTAAAATGTGATTAAACACATGACAAACTAAACCCGTATTAAATATAGGGGATTATTGGTTTTTTTAATTAAGAATAAGATATTTTATTTAAAAAAAAATTGTGGGTTATAATTCCCAATCTATACTAATATAATACACCTACATGTTGCCATATATAGTTTAGGCGGGAAATCATTTGATCCGTTGATCGTTTTCTTCATTTTCATCTTAGCCGTTCATTTGGTCTTCTGTATAAATATGGTAACCCCATTTATTATTTTTAATTAATAGTTGTCATTTATTACTCTTCATCTTAACCGTTGATATTTTTAGATTGATTTGTGTCCTTCGGATCAATTCTTTAAAATTTGTAACGTCTTTCTCATCTTATCTATAAATTCGTCTTTTTTTTTTGTCATTCTCATCAAATCTCTTTTCTCTCATTTGTAAGGTTCTTATGTACTGTATGTAGTTAGTATTGTTGTTGTTTTTCTTTTATAATGTATTGTTATAGGATATCATTTTTTTAAATTTAGTATTTTTGTATTTTTCATCTAAATATTGTATGTAGTTTAGTTATTTTTTTGTTTGTTTGTCAAGACTTGAAGATTGAAGATTTGTTGAAGATTTCATAAGTTTTTTTTGAAGATTTTGGTGGTATTTTTGTTCGTTAGTGCTTGAAGGTTTGTTGAAGATTTCAACAGGATTTGTAGTTTTTTTCAATATTTTGGAGATTTTAATCTATTGTAAATCTATAAATTTGTATCTGATGTAATATTTTTGTTGATTTTACGTCACTTTTGTTTATTTTGTGTTCGTCTTCAGGAATTCAAATATTTAATTTACGTCGTTTACGTTATTGATATCAATTCAGATATCATTTGTACACTCTTCAGATAAGATTTTTTATATTGATAAATGATAAAGAACCACAATTTTTTTCATGTTAATCTTGTGATTTTTTTCTCTAATCCAGTTTGTTTTGGTTTCAATTGAATTTTTTTTGTTATTCATTGATTTATTGTATCTTTTGTTAAATTTTTATTATTTATTTTATCCTCAAAATACTTATTTAATATTTATTTATTATTTATTTTCAATTATAAATGTATATTTTGTCAATTATTATTGTGTCATAATAAACATACTATTTAATTATGAGTTTGATTTACCTTTTAAATTTTGCATAAATTTTGCTTTTTTTATTTTAAGTAATCTATTAATTTTTTATGACTTTATTGTATATATAATATTACAATGTAATTAATCATTTCATTTATTCTGTCATTTATAACTTTATTAAATATAATATTTCAGTTGCTTAAATTATTATTTTTTAATTATGAATATTTTTTTTAGCTATTATTGTCTCATATTTTTTATTGTACAATGTTTAAATATATTTTTTGTATATTGTATTCACTTTTTATTTATTTTTGCTAATTTGTCTATGTTTGACAACTAATTATAATTAATTTATTCTTTTTAACTTGCTTCTTCTATACAATTTTTTTTTTAATTATATTTTAACTTTATGATATCCTTAAATTTAGAAATATTTGTTTATCTGTTTTTTACATAGTTTTAAATTTCTAAGGATTTTTTATTATTTAATTTTAACATTATAAAATTCCTGAATAAATAATTCCAACCTAAATGAATTATAATTCCAACATATTTATTCTTTAAAATATTTCAATTTTTCTCAATTGGTCGTTTATTGTCATCATGATCAATTAATTATTCAAAATTCTTATGTAATAAAAAACATTGTTTAATTTTGGATGATTTATTTTACTTTAAAATAAAAAATGAACTAGATTTTACTAATTTTTTTTAATTAATTCATTTGTTATTTTTAGTAGTTTTTTTATGACTTTGTTATCATGACAAGTAATTGTGTCATGTGATGGTAATCATGACATTTAATTTGCAGTTTCCATATTAATCATAGTAAGTATCATTTAATTCTTATTTATTGGTATAATATATATTTGCTTATTTTATCTTATTAATCAAAATATTTTTCTGTTTTCAATCATCAAACAAATATTTTTTCTTATTATTTTATTTTATTTTATTCAATATTCATTATTAATATTTTATAGATTAATTCGGTATAATTTATTGATATTCTTTACATTTTATATTCTAAATTTGTTGTTGATTTCTCTATGATTAATCGTATTTGACACAATTATATTTTAATTTTAATTTAAGGTACTCTTCTTTCTTTTTTCCGAATTTATTTAAATATATTTTCATATATTTATTTTATTTTATTATTGTAAGTAATCTTCAAATTTAATATTGTATATAATCATGTCATGTAATTTATTATAAATTCAAATTTTATTTATTTATGGTACATTTTGATTTTCCATCTATCATTAAATACTCATTTAGTATTTATTTAATTTATTCTTTTTTAATTATGAATATGCATTTTGTCAACTATTATTGTATCATAATTAAAGACGCTCTTTGATTTTGAATAAAGTTTTTTGACTTATACTTTTAAAAATATCCATAAATTTTATCTTCCGTTATCTTAAGTAATCTTCATTATGACTTTGTCATATAATTAAAATAAAAATATAATCTAAATATTCAATTATTGAATATCAATTCATTTATAAAATAAAAACCAACCAATCCATAAAAGTAGTCTATCTAAATATTCTATTAATTAACTTTAATAATGTATATTATATATATATAGTGTACTATTAATTTCCATGATAATAATTACATTAATATTTAATATTTTCAAATCTATGTAAATTTTCATAAAACTTACTAATCATTTTATTCATATAATTATTTCATTAAATGGATTATTGAATTTAAAAAATACAAAATTCATGCCATGATTATATATATCCAATATGAACAAAATTGGTTATGGTGCAAAAAAACTAGCCACAACTAATGCCACGATTACATCCATCTTAAATTAATGTCACTAATTACATTCATTTATGATAAAAATCAGTTACTATTTCCATAAATTATTATTTCATTATATAAATTGTTAAATTTAAAAAAATAGAAAAAATCATGTAATAATTATATTCATTATGAAAAAAAATGGTTATGGTGCAAAAAGATTACCCACAACTAATACCACAATTAAATCCATCTAAAATTAATGTTACTATTAAATTCACTTATGATAATTAAAAATCGGTAATTACATTCATTTATGAAAAAAAAATAGTTATGGTGCAAAAAATAAATCAACAACTAATGTCACGATTAATTACATCCATATATGATTAAAATTGGTTATTAATGCCACAATTCATTATTTAATTAAATGTATTGTTGTATTTAAAAAATACAAAATTTATGTCATGATTACATCCATCTATGAAAAAAAAATTGTTATTAATCCCCTAACTTATCATTTCACTATTAAATGGATTGTTTGTTTGTTTGACAATTTTAATGCAATGTTGTTTTGATTTCTTAAATGATTATTAAAATGTATTATAAATAGTGTTATTTGGAAGACATTATTGCATTATGGATTCATTCTTTTAATTAGTTATATCGATACACTTCTCTTAGAATTATCAACAATATGAATCATTAAATTTTATTGATATTACTAAAAAGTAATATCAATAAAATTTTACTGATATTACTTTTTTCAACAATATTTATATTTATTTTTTTGCTTATTAATCTAATTTTTTATTTTATTTTTTGTAGTTGGAGAATTATTAATGCAGAACGATGATTTAATGATATACCAACATCATTATTATTCACCTCATTCGCATGATTTGTATTCATTATGTTCCGTCAAATCATTTTGAACTAATAGATAAAATGGTTAGTAAGTTTTAATAATATTTTTATTCTTAATAAATTATATAAATTCTATTTATACAACTTTTTTTTTTTTTTGTAGGAGATACCTTTTAATTATGTAAATTTGAAGAATGGTTTATTAAATTCTTCTTATACCCCTATTAACCAATCTGGTATGACATGAGTTGTCAAAATAAATTTGTATGAAGATAAATGGTATTTTTTGGATAGACGGGCAGATATTAAGCAATTTAATGATCTGCATTTTGACGATTTTATAACCTTCTCTGAGCATGATTCATCTGTGATGTATTTTAAAGTATATCATAAAAATGGTATTTAATTTTATTTTTATATTTTCTTTATTATTTATAATAAAATATATATATATATATATATATATATATATTGTAGGTGTGTAGAAGAAAATTTATTTTATTGGTGATATTTTTCAACTATTTGATTTTAAATTGGTAATTTTATTAATAAGATTATGTTGTTTTATGTCATTATAGTAAATGTGTAATTAATTATAGACTCCCTTCGTCCACCAATGTGCTCAGTTATATTTTTTGATTCAAAAAAAATATGCTTATTCTATTTAAATAGTTAACTTTTGAGTATCTTTTCTATTTTATCAACAAGATTGAGTATCTACCAACAATATTCTTTAGTCGTTACCCACATATCTTTTTTATAATTAAAATATATATTTTTTAAAAAATATGTATAAAAAAATGAGTACACTTTTGATGGGCAGGGGATATATATATTCAGATAATTCCTTAAATTATGAATGAGATCTATGGTGAATTTTTTTCACAATCTATATTCATTAAGAAACCTAACGGTGAATGTTGGGTTGTTAAGTTTCGTGAAGGTAATCGAGTTTGGACATTTGTCGATTTTAATTTGTTCATTGAAATAAATTTTATCCAGTTATATAACTATGTTACGATGTTTTATAATGGACTATCTACTTTTTGGATTAAAGATTATTTCAAAGATGGTTTCTTACTTCCTTCTTTTTCAAATAATATTCAAATTCGTACCAAAGGTATATTTCTTTTTAGTATTTGTTCTTATACATTTATATTGTTTACTTATATAATTAATCTTAAAAATCATAGTTTTTAGATAAAAATGGTCTAAACGTTTTAGGAATGTTGGATGGTTACAGTGTATTTGTGAAAAAGTTTTGAGAGGCTAGACATAAATTTCTAAAATGGGACATGATCCTAAAAGGTATAACTTCCCTACTATGTCTGAGGTTGCTGTTGTGGTTGGTGGCCTTTGATCAAACTCTTAGTAATCGTGATATTATTGAAGAAACTTATGTTGGTGAACTTCAACACATTACAAAGTTGAATACATTCTACCTTGGTTTGCAATATCTACTTCTTTTCCCATATGGTGATGATGGGTATATAGAGGATATTTTGTTTGCTACATCTGCGCTGCATAGAGTTGGAACACGTAAGTCTGTTAGTTTTAGAGAGTACTTTGCATTTCAACTTTAATATAGGAATGGTGAACCTTCTACGATTTTATCTTAAAAAAGGCTCACTAAACAATTTATTGTTGATGTCATACTATGGTTGAGGCTGGTAGATTTAAATACATAAGAACACATAAATCAGAGTTTTGTAGTGAATTCAGGATGTAGTTTTAGATGGTGAGACTGATGCACGTGCATTAGGAAAACGAGTTATTTTGTCACCTTCATTCACTGGAGGTGCACGCTACATGGTTCAAAATTATCAAAATGCAATAAAGATTATTTATAACCTTCACGTGCAATAAAAAATGGTCTGAGATTGTACGTTTTTTTAAAATAGAAATGACTTAATCCTGAAGACCGTCCAGATATAATATGTCGAATATTTAAGATTAAACTTGACGAATTATTAAATGATATTTGGAAAAAAAAATTAGAATGTCAAAGCACGTATTTAAATATATTTATTTTTTGTTTAAAATAATAATTTTATTGTCGAAATTATTTATTCACTACATTTCATGTTTTAATATTTTTTGTCAATTTTATCTGTAGTTATTTATACTATTGAATTTTAAAAGAGCATCTTTCTCATGCTTATATATTGGTGATCTTGAAATTCACATTGAAGTTTGTATATTTTTGAGCTTGCTACATGGAATTTTTATTTTAATTAATTATTTGCATTTCTCATGATTTAAAAAAAATAATAATTATTACAGTTTCCATTTTTAGATATTGATAGCATATTTCTTCTAAGTTACCTAATAAGGAATGATTGAGAGTATTTTAATGTTGTTTGTGATTTAATGATTTATGGTCCTTGTGGTGTTGCAAATCCACGTTCTCCTTGCATGGCCGATGAAGGTTCATGTACAAAACATTTTTCTAAGAATTATAGGTGAAGAGATGAAGGAAGGACTTTGAACAAGAAGGGTTCTGTTTTGGATATTAGACACATTGTTCCCCATAATCATTATCTTCTTTTGAAGTATGGTGTACACATTAATGTTGAATGGTGTAATCAATCAAGATCCATGCAATATCTGTTCAAATATATATGTCAACAAATGACATGATCGTTTTACTGTATCGTTCTTTGAAAGTAATGAACAGTCTGGTGAAAAATTAGACTTAAATGAAGTTAAAAAATGAACTATGATTGTAGATACATTTCTTCATGTGAAGCTGCTTGGAGAATTTTCGAGTTTGAGATTAATTACATACATCCTCCAGTTGAACGTTTGGAGTTTCATATTCCTGATAAGAAAATTGTTTTATTTGGTGATGGTGCATATATGGAATCTATATTGGAAAGATCATCGATAAAGCAAAACATGTTCTTAGCTTGATTTGAACTTAACAAGAATTCTTCAAAAGTAAGAAACTTGACTTATGCTGAAATACCACAATTTTTCGTATGTAAGCCGAAAACAAGAGAGTGTCTTGAAAGGAAGAGATGTTTTCAATTAGATATATTTGTTACGTTCCTCCTGGTTCTGGTGAGACACATTACTTGAGGATACTCTTAAATGTAGTTCGTGGACCTCAATCTTATGATGATTTGAAGAAATTCAATGGAGTAATTCTTCCAATATTTCGGGAAGCTTACTTTGCTAGAGGTTTGTTGGACTATGATAGAGAGTATGTTGATGGAATGGATGAGGTTAGTCGTTGGGCTTCAGCATCTTCGATGAGATCTTTATTTGTTACACTACTAACATCAGGTTCGTTGGGTCGGCCTTAAGAAGTTTGAGAAAAGGGTTGGAGACATCTGTCTGGGGATATTTTTTATAAAAGAAGAAGAATTATGCATTTTTAAGGTATGTTTAATTATATTATTTTTTAATTTAATTCCATTATAATTATATTCAACTTTACTAATTTGCAAATCATTTTAAGTCTGTTGGCCAATTAATTACTTTAAATTATTTGTAAATTATTGAGAACTTTAATTGATTAAATTATTTCACATAATTTAATATTAACCTTAAAAAAAATCAGAATATTAGGATACAACAAATTTTTTATGATTTTAAATTTTAATTGACTTTGAGATTTTTAAGTTTTTTAATAATATTAATTTTAAGAATAGAAAAAAATAGATAATATTTTTTCTTATTTTGTCAATATTATCTGAGAAAGATGTAGCAAATAAAAGATAAAATTTTAAATTAAGATTTGATTTGTATACGTAGTTCTTATGTACGAAGTATATATGTTGGGATAGATAAAATATATTTTAGTATTTATTAATAATTTTAATAAATAACATTTAAAATTAATTTACATATTTAAATCAACAATAATGCTGTGTATTAGTGAAAAATATTCATATATTTATATTAAAATATTTTTTCATAATGTTTTAATATGTAAAATTATTTTTAATGAAAAATCAAATGTAAATCTTTAAATGATATATATGATAAATAATAATATGATTTATTATATTCTTATTTATCATATCAAATATAAATGTCGGTTTAATTTTAAATTTCAACTGGATTTGAATTAGTTTTGCGAGACCATCAGGGGAAAATATTGAAATGGGAGACTAAGGTGATTGTGGGATGTGTAGAAGTTATGATTGGTTAGACGATGGATTTCTACGAGACTTTGTCGTGGTTGAAATCGCTCGATTTGGACGACTGCATTATTGAGGGTAGTGTTAAACAAGTTGTGGATGCAATCAACTCAACAACTCATTTGGATAATATGTTTGGGGATTATATAGTTTTTTGTCGAGCCTTATTGGCTCATTTCACTAATGTAACTGTTGTTTTTAGGCGAATGAGTGATGGAAGGACTTTGAACAAGAATGGTTCTATTTTGGATATCAGACATGTTGTTCCCCATAATCGTTATCTTCTTTTAAAGTATGGTGCACACATCAATGTTGAATGGTGTGATCAATGAAAATCCATAAAATACATGCTTAAGTATGTCAACAAAGTACATGATCGTGTTATTATATCGTTCTTTGAAAATAATGAGTAGTCTGATGGAAAAGTATATTTAAATATTTTATATTAATTTATTTTAGAATAATTAATTAAATGTAAATTTATATATAAATAATAATGTAATTTGGTATATGCTTACTTATCAGTTTAAATATAAATATCTACTTAACTCTAAATTTCAACTACTTTGCATAAATATATCACACATTTACTTATAAAAAAATTAAAATTTATTTTAGCATAATTAACTAAGTATCATTTTAATTTTAAAAATTTGTAGAATTAAGGATGACAGATTATGAAATCAAGAGTTATTGTTTGATAGAAATGGATAATATATTGCGGGCTCTTGGTAAGTCTTTGCAAGATTTTGAAGGTATGCATAAATAAATTGATTTTGAATAAGTTTGCATACACTAGATCATATTTGAAGTTATAATATGCGAATTTAATTAACAAACTTAGTGATGAACAACGTGGTGTGTATGATAGAATAATTAGGTTCATTCAGTTTAGTAAAGGTTGTGTGTGTTTTTTGTTTATGAATATATTGGAACATGTTGGGTATTATATAGTTTATTGCCGAGCCTTATTGGCTCATTTCACTAATGTAACCGTTGCTTTTAGGCGAATGGGTGATGGAAGGACTTTGAACAAGAATGGTTCTGTTTTGGATATCAGACATGTTGTTCTCCATATTCGAATTCGTTATCTTCTTTTGAAGTATGGTGCACACATCAATGTTGAATGGTGTAATCAATGAACATCCATAAAATACATGCTTAAGTTTGTCAACAAAGGACATGATCGTGTTACTATATCGTTCTTTGAAAATAATGAGTAGTCTGATGGAAAAGTATATTTAAATATTTTATATTAATTTATTTTAGAATAATTAACTAAATGTAAATCTATATATAAATAATAATGTAATTTGGTATATGCTTACTTATCAGTTTAAATATAAATATTTACTTAACTCTAAATTTCAACTACTTTGCATAAATTTATCACACATTTACTTATAAAAAAATTAAAATTTATATCAATTTATTTTAGCATAATTATCTAAGTATCATTTTAATTTTAAATTCTTGTAGAATTAAGGATGATAGATTATGAAATCAAGAGTTATTGTTTGATAGAAATTAATAATATGTTGCAGGCTCTTGATAAGTTTTTGCAAGATTTTGAAGGTATGCAGAAATAAATTGATTTGAATAAGTTTGTATACAACAGATCATATTTGAAGTTAGAATATGAGAATTTAATTAGCAAACTTAGTGATGAACAACGTGGTGTGTATGATAGAATAATTAGGTCCATTCAGTCTGGTAAAGGTAGTGTATTTTTTTGTTTATGGATATGGTGGAACATGCAAAACTTTTATATGAAAGACTTTGTCAACATGTTTGAGATCTAAGGGTAAGATTGAAATTAATGTAGCCTCGAGTGGTATAATTTCACTCCTTCTTCCTGGTGGACGTACTGCACATTCCAGATTTGGCATTTCCATTGATGTTACTGAAGGTTCTACATGAAATATTCATCAAGGAAGTCTTGCTGAGCTCTTAATTAAATGTGATCGATCTTATAATATGGGATGAAGCGTCAGTAGTGAAGAGATATTGTATTGAGGCTCTCGATATGACTTTTAAGGATATTATGCAGGTCACAAATCCATTGTCATCTAAACTGCCTTTTAACGGTAAGATTGTTGTGATTGGAGGTGATTTTTTTTCTAATATTACCCGTTATTCCAAAAGGAACGAGGCAGGATATCTTTTACGCTACTATCAATTCATCTAATTTGTGGAATGATTGTACTCTTCTGAAACTTACTAAGAACATGAGGTTGCAAACCCTGAGATCTGATGAAGTTGTACATGAGTTGAATTCATTTTCTAAATGGATAGCTTTTATTGAAGATGGTAGTATAAGATCAGAAATTGAGTACGGATGTGATTTACAAATTGTTGAGTATATTTTGCTAAAGTGTGGTGATGATCCGATTTCTACTATTGTTGAAAGTATTTATCCTGGTTTTAGAAATATGATAGCTATTCTTGCACCCACGTTAGATGTTGTTAGGTCAATAAATAAGCACATGATTAAATTAAATGAAAAGGAATCACATACTTATTTGAGATATGACAGTCCTTGCAGATCTGGTCATGACAATAATCGTGATTGTAATATCACAAAGAACGTAGTGTTTCATGAAATGACTCGAACCCAAGATCTAAAGCCTAGGTAGTGGTGCTCTAACCACTTGAGCTATCCAACTTCGTCGATTAAATTACTATTGATATTAGATTATTTCATTATATAATTGGTAATTTATATCACCAAAACTACTTTGATATTCTTTAACATTTCATAGTAATTTAATCATTTTATTATATATATCACAAATATACATATATATTTAAATATTAGACATTTAATTTATATATTCATATGTTAACTTCTAATTTATATAGTATAATACAAAGAGTTAATTAAATTTCAAGATTAATGATTTAATTTAAAAAAGATATTAGTAACATCTTAAAATTTTAGATTTTATTATTTTTTTAAAATTTGATATAGTATAATAAATATTAGTTAATAATAATTAATTTTATATTTATAATAATATATATATATATATTTAAATTGTTAATATAAATTAGTGGTATTATTATAAAATAAATATATTGTGACACTATAAAAAAAATGTTAAGACATTTTTTAACATTTTAGACCGTGCGTCGGGTGCCATACTAGTATAAGTAACTCACAGGGATATATTATAAAAAAATGACTATATATAAAAATCAGCTTTATACAGTTGGACATTCCTAACATAGGGAGGAGCAAATAAAATTAATTAATGAAGACGTGTTTCTTAGAGGCCTGAATTGGTGGCACTATATATTATGAAATTAAATTAAGATATATACATAATTAAACATTCACTTTTAATTTAAAGCAAGTGTGAGTTGATTAATGAATTGAAGAATTAAATAAAATTAATTCCCTCCTATATCAATTCTTACTCGTTAAGTAAATCAGAGCCTCTGCTTTCAAGCATGACTGAGACCACACATTTCCATTATGTCAAATTATATTTTATCATTTTTTTTATAAACATAAAAAATAAAAAAAATAAAAATTATTCTATCCAAAATTTTAAAATATTAATTAAAAGAGATCCGTCACACGAATCTTTTTCCGTGAGATGGTCTCATACAAATTTTTGTAAAAAAAAACAATGCTTCAGTGACTGTAGCCTTACAAAATAAATAATCCTAAGAAATTGTAAAAAGAGGAAAATGAAACGCGTGAAATGACAAAAAAAAAAAAAAAAAATGGAAGCACTAAAACAAAAGGATTCTTTTCGTTTTCTCCTCACATAAATTAATATGTACATACGAATAAAATAAAAGGGTATAAAAAATAGCTAGCTTTGTTTCACATTACAACGAAACTTTTTTATTGGACATAATGAACGTCTAATAAAATTTTGAATTTCTTTTTCCATTCTAAGAAATATATTGATGGAGGAGAAGGGGAAAAATGTATCCACTCATGCATACTATAAGAATAAGATCTATTTCCCATTCTAAAATCTAAACTTTTGAAAAATAACATAAACATTACTATTTTTACACACTTTATACTATTAATTAATTGTGTTCAAAATATCTTTAATTTAACATATATATTGCACATATAAATATAGAATTCAAATTTAAAATATTTTTTTATTGTTTTTAAAAATAAATTAATTGATAAGTGCAAAAAGTAAATTTAATTTCTATTGCACGCTTAAAATTTATAATATCCATTTGTGCACTGCACGAGAAAATCACTATAGTAATATCTAATGCTAGCATGGTATCCTGTGTGTTACAAGGATTGTTTTATAGTGTAATTAAATTAATAAGTTTGTAAAATTTTGTTAGAATGTCTATTTTTGAGCAAGTGTAGTCGCAGTGATTTTATGGTTTTGGGATGAAATTCACTATAGCAAAGACACTGACTTGATATTAACCATTATATTTTTTTTGGTAAAAATTTCTGTAATCTCGATTTCACGTGATTTTTTTTAAGCATTACTATTATTCACGAAGTTTAACTGCTTACAAATTAATTACTTTTTAAATAGCATTACTTTGTATGTATAATAGTGACACTTAAAAATAAGAGTTCACTTAAAAGATCGACGTTTCAAATCTATTTTTAACGTACCATATATTTATCAAATTTCATAATCATTTTACAATTTTAATCTCACATCATATTACATATGTAAAAACAATAAAATTTTGACTTAATATATGAATTTTAATTTTTTTATTCTATAAGTTTTATTAAATTTTAATATCATTTTATAAATTTGAGTATTTAAGATGAATTTAGTCTGTTTATATATAATTAAATAATTTAATGATTATGAAATATTCGTTTCAAGAAACATTGATATATTAGCAAATATTGCAAAATATATTAGTAAGAATTTTTTTTATATAGATCCAAAGATTCATTGGTAGATGGATAAAATAAAGTCAATTTAAATTCCTATCACAATTATTTACAAACTAAAATTTATCAAAATTCATATTGTGTATTGCAGGGGTGAAATTTTGGTATACATAAATAGTTAAAATACTAATGTATATATAAAAAAAAATTGGAAAATATTACTCCATAAATTTTAGTGAGAGTCTTGGATGATACTGTCTCATACATGAGACGGATCTCCAATTTAATACAGTATTTACTTATTATTTAAATTATTTTTACCTTTAAAATGTGATTACGATGGAACTTCACAATCATATAATAGAAATGAATTGAAACCATCTCATGCATGAAACTATCTGTTATTTGTCATATTTTGGTTACTTATTCAATGTCGACGTGTTGTTAGTTGATTTGTGGGAGATGATGTGGCTTAAGACTTTCAACCAACAAACATAAAGATGAATGTAATGTTCTATAAAGGAAATATATATTAATAGAGAACGTAGAACAAATTAAGAGATATAGAGTAGTTTGTAAATACAAATGAAGTTGTATTAATTTATGGTCAAAAGACATTAGCTTATATATATAGCACAAGCAAATATATGTTTTAGTGTTTACATTAAATATAGTTTTTAATGCTGTTAAGTGTCTACTTGGTGTTCTATAATGTATAATTCTTCATTTATAAGTTTAATGATTACTCTACTATGACATAAAGTGATTAAGTTGTCTTTTTGATACGTGTGATGCTGATGTGGAGGTCTTTGAGGTGATTGTTCAGCCTATGTGGGGCTTCCATATATGTAGAATTGTTCTCTGATCTTGCTGACCATACAGGCCAACTCGAGTAGTCCTATAATGTGCGATTCTTTTGTTTCTAAGTTACTACTCTACTATAATATATATTTGTTGACGAGATGACTAAGTTATCTCTTTGATACGTGTGACGAGCGTCGAGTCGGCCAATGTGGAAGACTCTCCCCTGGACGAGGTGATTGTTCAGACTTGGCCTTTAGGGAGATCGAACACTAATCATTAATTGTTGACCAGTCTTTTTTAACTCTAAATTGTCGCTGCTCTATTTGTTGCTCGTTTCTATGACTAGACGGAACTATGAACTAAAACTCTATAAGATAATGACGGGGTAAAACTCTATTTGTTGCTCTATTTTTTTTAATACACAATTCTTCTATTTTTAATGTATAAATTTAATTTATATAATTTTTATTCAATTCTAGTAATGTATTTTCTAAAAAATGAGTTAAAATGAATAAAAAATGAACAAAAACGGAGTGAAAACGAGCGAAAACGGAGATAATATTTAAAAAATTAAAAAAAAAAAAAAAAAAAAAAAAAGCAAACCGGCGGTTTTTAACCGTAACCGTAACCGGCAAACCGGCGGTTCGGTTACGGTTACCGATTTTCGAAAACCGTAACCTACGGTTTCTAACCGTTGCGCATGTCAAACTAACGCTTACCAAAATTATGAAACCTCGAAATGGGTGATGGGGGAATTGGGACCATAGCAGCATTGAATTAGAGAAGCTTTCACACGGACGTCGGCTCTTTAAAGCTAGCTTTTGGCTGTTGCTTCTTCATTTGATTCCCCATTAATTTCATGGAAAAGCTAGCTTTTTTCTAAGGCCCCAAAACCAAACGCACGGCTTTGAAAAATCACCAACTTTTTTACTGCTTAATTTAAGTCGATTGTTAAAAGGTAAGTTTATTTAAAATATGTATGTTTATTTATTACTCCAGTAATAAAGTAGTGTGATAAGTAATGAATGTAATTTTGAGATATTTGAAGGATGTAGTTAATTAAATTGAAAAAGTGTTTTATTAGCAAATAAGAAAATGCACAATTTAAATTGAGACATCAATTTCTAGCAAATACACAATCTAACTCGGGGGTCCCGGAGGAACTTGCACCCTTTGACCGGCACACATTTTAAAAAATGTGTAAGAAAAAGTGTAATGATTGATGTTTTGAGGGGTAGTTTTGTAAACTTTTATGAATAAAGTAAAGTAAAAAGTAATTGAATGTGGAAAAGTAATGGCATATGGGTAAATATGAGTATATTTCAAGGGTGAGGGTTGTGAAGATATTTTCTTTTATGGAGTGTGCAAATTGATATGAGACATCATATATGGAAAGTGTGCAAATTCCTGTGGGACGGAGGGAGTATATTTTTAAAAAAATCTTGTGCGACTTCAACGTATGATATATTATACATACGAAGTTCCATTTTAGTATTTAAGTTATTTTTGTTAAAACAATTGAGCAAGTCAACATGGGCTTCATATATCATTAATCATATAATATACTCCGTATTTCCTATTTTACATTATTAATTGATGTTTTAATTTTTTATTTTTTTTTACAATTTCTTTCAATTTTACCCTTTTTTAAATTTAAAAAATATTCTTAATTTTTAACTTACACTTATGATAAATTAAAATAATTCATTATTTAAAAACAAATCTGTCAATACATATCAGATTTTAATTTCAAAAATAAAAATTAAACATCATTTATTAATGTAGAATTGTGGGAGTTATACATGAAAGTTTCTAGTAGAAGTTCCTTTTTGGTTGTTATGAGAATGTGACGAATTTCAAACTCAATTCCACTAATATAAATTATATTCATTTCGTTATTTTCCTTTTTGAGACGTTCCATAATAATTTTTACATTTTTAAAATAATTTTTGTTATAAACTCTATCGTCGCAATATTCTTAATTTTATATAAATTAATATTACTTTTGTATAAAAAATTTCAAAAATAATCCTTAAAACTCTACTAATTTTTTTTTTTAATATGTATAACCATCTACATATAAAATTTATTATGAGACGTGTGGAATAAAATATGTGAGACTCACATTAAGTTGGGTAAAAGTTCAACTTTGTCCTCTACAAACTGATGTCAATGCGTAAATATATCTTATATGGGCCATATGACAAATAAATTTGGTGAGAAGATATAAAACATATTGAGACTTGAGGGAGTGTGACAGGTGAATAATGATTATTCGCCAATAAAAAATATGAATAAATCAAGAAAATAAATTGTGGGGCTCAACTCAAATTTGTTGACAAACTAAATTATTTGTTCCCACGCACACTTGAAATTATTTAAAACAGATTCCAAAACCAAGGAGTATTATGTATTGTGTTCTAAAAAAATAAACGAAACCAGCTACTACAAGATAAGAAAAGCATATGTCCTCTCACATTATAATTCACACAACTTTGACTTAATTTTAATTCACAACATTTTCAATCGACTAACATTTTATGCTTTTATATTTATGTTTTTGCAAATCACGGTCAAAAAGCAATTACACAGTACGAGGGAGAGAGATTCATACATTTTATAAAATTACAATTTTGTCTTTATTGGACAAACAAAAGAAGAGAAAAAATGAGAAACAAATTAGTGATTGCATGTTTCGTCTTATTTGCAGAAAAATCAATAACGGCTTATTGTTTTGCTAGGACGTCTAAGATATTTCCAAATTCTCATTATTGGTCAAACCTTTCAATATTGTGAATGTGATACCTTTTGTTCTTTCACAGTTTTAAAATTATTTTTGTTTAAAAAGCATAAAAAAAAACTAATATTTTATTTATATAAAGTTAATTTTATTGTCATATGACCCATAAATTAAAATTGAGTTAAAAATGCATCAATTTTACTATTCTTTTTTTTATTTATTTTACATCCAAGTGCTCTAACATACCCATCATATTAATAAAATGAGAATATTTAAGTAGAAAAAAAAAATCATGTACGTATATCAATAAGTATCAGATTTTAAAATATCTAAATTACAACATTTACTTAATAAAAGTCATTGATTTTTATATTTGTAATTTCATTAAAACTCGTGATATGCATCTTCGAACGTACTTAAGGATCAAATCTTAATTAAAATGATGCAATTCAATCGACACCAACAAAGTGAGTTGAGTTTGGAGGGTGGATTTGATTTAAAAAGATATTTTAAATAAAATGATTTAAAAATACGTCAATTTTAAATGACATTGTTTTAGTAAAAATTTAAAATTCTCTCAATTTTAATTTGGATTGTAGATTTAAAATACATATCTAAATTTCTCGATCCAAATGGAACCTTAAAACTTCAAAATTCCCATCCCATACAAGTTATGAATTTAAAATTCAAAAACATTACAATTACCGTCCTATACAAGTTAGAGATTTAAAATTCCAAAATTTACACGTAAAATTACCTATAAATTTACTTCGCTTTTCTCAATACAATCCACTTCATACACATTGATTTGATACAAAGTAAAATTCAACTCTATCAAAATCTCAAAACGCATAAAAGTAATTCACCTACTAATTGATTTGATATAAGTAAAATTCAACTCTATAATCTCAAAACAAGCACACACTTTTACTACTATTTATGAATGAATTCAAATCCCAAAACTTTGCTAGCAGTGTTGGCATGGAGGAGAATTCAGTAGTTACTAGTTAGGCTCATGGAATGCAAAAATAGTGCATGAAGAGAGAAATGAGAGAAGAAAGTAATAATTTATTATCTATCACTCACTCACTGCTACAACTACTCTTTGCTTTGGATCAGTTTTCTAAGGAAACACCTTCATCTTTTATCACATTCACTTCTCAGAATCAACCTTACACAAGTGGCTAATAAATAATTCCTCAAATCGAAGCAAGTTTCGTCACTCACTACCTGCGCACCTAAACGGGAATCATCTCAGAAAATTTCTAGCAGCTCGATCACATGCCCATAGGCATTTGGCCAGCACCAACACCAGCAGCTGTTTTAGGCTTGAATTTCTCAACCACGATGGCTTGCGTTGTCAGCACCATACCTGCAACAGAAGCTGCATTTTGCAGCGCACATCTCGTCACCTTAGCTGGGTCGATTACTCCAGCTTCTACCAAGTTCTCAAATGAATTTGTCATCGCATTGTACCCGAACTCCCATTCACCAGCCTTCACTTTCTCCACCACAACCTCACCTTCAACTCCAGCATTTTGGGCAATCAGAGATGCGGGTGCTAGTAAAGCCTGCAACCACAGAATGTTTTCATATTGAATACGAGTGCCCCAAAATACCAAAAACATGTATGTGCTGATCAAGGTTTGAAACGCATTGCAACAATTCAATTGATAATTGATTTTTAAGATTTCGATTTAAACTAAATTTTGATATGGAAAAAGGTACATTTAGGCCTCTAAAGTATTATATCCCAGGTCCAAGTAAGCCCTTACAGTATTTTAAGGTACATCTACAATCCTCAGTATTATTTCAGGTCCAAGTAAACCCTTAAAAGCATTTCTTGGTGTAAATAAACTCTTTATAATAGTAGATCATAATTTTCATTTTTTTTTTTATAGAAAACATACAGAAAAAAAAAGGAAAAAACCAAAAATACTTGAGGGGCCTAGATGTACCTTATCCCATTTTGATATCTTGTGTATTTTAAATCCGTTAATCTAAACACATCACTCAAAATATTATTTGGAGAAACTGTGGTAAGCAAGAACAATTTCACTTCAAGAGTAACTAACTGAAAAATTAGAGCATTTCTTGATACCTTTTGTACAATATCAGCACCAAGTCTCTCATCAGCATCTTCAAGTTTGTCCTTGATCGCAGGAACATAGGCCGAGAGATGCACCAACGCAGCACCACCCCCAGGCACGATGCCTTCCTCAATGGCAGCAAAAGTTGCATTTTTTGCATCTTCAATACGGAGTTTGCGGTCCTCAAGCTCAGTCTCTGTTGCAGCACCGACTTTGATGACAGCAACCCCACCAGACAATTTGGCAATTCTTTCAGCAAGTTTCTCGCAGTCGTACACAGAATCTGTCTCGGACAATTCCCTTTTAAGTTGAGCAATCCTAGCCTGTAGCTCATCCTTTGTTGCAGCATCAGCAATGATGGTTGTGGAGTCTTTAGTGATGGTTATCTTTCTAGCTATACCTAGCTGCTCAACTTCAGTGTTCTCCACAAGCAACCCCAAATCACTAGCTTGATACTCAGCCCCTGAAACATAGAAAATAAAATTAGTCAAGCTTCATAAATAGAAATATCCTACAATTGAGATGATGAAATGAACCCGTTCATGATCCCATTCTGATCGTACTAAACATCATTTACTTTTACCAAATGCACAGTGTTGCGAACAAATAACAGCAATCGATGTGCTTAAGAGCCCATTTGATTAAGATTTTTTTAAACATCTTTTAAGTTGCAAGCTTATAAGATGTAATTTTGAATTGTTTGGCTATTAAATTTATAAGTTCTACTCCGTATTATATAAGTATAGATTAGAAGTTTTTACAAAAAATAAATTGAAGTGTTGCATCTTTGTTTTTAGCTTAAAAGTTGCAAAAGAGCTAATTTTAAGATCTTATAGGCTGTTTGCAATCATTTTTTTAACAAACACTTTTTGAAAGCTTATAAGCTTCAAAACTAAAGCTCCTATAAGTTGTTATAAGAAGCATATAAGCACAGCCAAAAACCCTCAATATTTAGGAGAAAACTTTCATACCAGTCAAAATGGCAATATCTTGAAGAAGAGCTTTTCTTCTTTCTCCGAATCCAGGTGCTTTGATGGCAGCAACGTTCAAGACACCACGGAGCTTGTTTACAACAAGAGTAGCCAAAGCTTCTCCAGAGACATCTTCAGCTATGATGAGCAAAGGTGCTCTTAGCTGACTAGTTTTCTCTAGCAGGGGAACGATATCCTTTATCGCAGAAATCTTCTGGTCGGTAACCAGTACCCTTGCATTCTCAAATTCAACAATCATCTTTTCAGTGTTCGTGACAAATTGTGGGGAGATATATCCTCTATCAATCTGTGAGCAACCATTACCAGTATTAGTACATCACCTTCAGCAATCCAGAATATGAAAATGAGAGATAAAAATAATAATAACAAGGAATTTTGCCAATTCAGTGCCTAAAAAAAGTAAAACTATCATTTAGGGGCCTGCAAGATTTTCTTTTCGATTCGGGACTTGAAAAATAGGAAACTATCAATTCGGGGCCTGAAAGATAAAAAATATTGTTGGATAACTAGAAACTATATAAGATGTCAATTATAGACTTAAAATATGTTGTTCATAAATTGATAGGTTTTTTTATCTTTCAGATCTCAAATTGATAGTTTTCTCTTTTCAGGTTCCAAATCAAAAGGAAAATCTTTCAGGCCCCTAATTGATAGTTTTACTATTTTTCAGGCACTGAATTGATAAAACTCCTAATAATAAATAATAATAACTAAATAAAATCTTCTTAATGCATCAGACCTCCATTCCTTCTTCAACATCAACTGTAGTCTCAAAGGAAGAAGATGACTCGATGGATAAGACGCCATCAGGCCCAACTTTCTCTACTGCATCAGCAATCATTGCCCCAATTATCTCATCATTCCCAGCAGAGATGGAGGCGATGGCTACAAGAACGGCATTTCTCAGTACAACAAATAACTAAATTTTATTGCTGCTAAAATCAATCAACATTAATAAAAACCCTTTGCTTAACAAATGCAGTACCTTTAATATCATCCCCACCCTTAATGGGCCTAGCTTTCTTTTCAAGCTCCTCAATCAAACCTTGTACAGTTTTATCAATGCCCTTCTTTACAGCAACTGGATTGGCACCAGAGGTAACATTAAGAAGGCCAAGTTTGATGATTTCACGTGCAAGAACAGATGCAGTAGTCGTTCCATCACCGGCAGAATCATTTGTCTTGCTAGCAACCTTCACAAAAAATGCAAAACATCAGTAATTTTATAACTCTTATGAAATCAAGATACTTTTAACAAAAGCAAACATAGCAGTGGCTTGTTCTGATGTACAAAAATTGCAATGTAAATAGGCAAAATGCATCAACAGATCCCTAAACTATTAATTTTTGTTTCAATAGGTTCTTAAACTATGCTTTGTTTTAAAAAGTCCTTCAAATATTGAAATTTTATTTCATGAACTTGCTCTAGACGAAAATTGACAAAAAATTTCAAAAAAATTTAATAGTCTCGTTAATTAATGTGTTAATTAAATTAATATCCAGAAGTGTTTTGTTCAAGTCGATTTAACCTCAATACTTCAAATGATGGGTACCTGAAATGCCTTGCTAAATATACATTTGTATATAAATAAAACTAAATAAAGCTGATATGTAGGAGTACATTATTTTATGGGAGCATTAAGTTAATCATACAAAATTGTCAATTACCGTCTCGAGGGAGCTCATGAAATAAAATTTTGATACTTAAGGGCTTTTTACAAAATATTGTTTAGGGACCTATGTCATGTAAATATTGAGCACAAGAAGAAAAAGACAAATGAGGAACCAACCTCCCTAATCAAAGCAGCACCAGCATTTTCCATAGCATTAGGCAACTCTATAGCTCGTGCAATCGTCACACCATCATTGACCACCTTTGGTGAACCATACTCATCCAAGACAACATTCCTTCCTGCACAACATCACACAAACCAAAACTATGAATGTTGGTAACCAAACAAATAGTGAAGAGCCAAACATATTTTTATAATGGTTATGTCCACCAAACTATTTCCCCATTATATAAAGAGCCATGCTCATCACGCATGATTGAGGAACATGATATAACTAAGAAATGTAGTTTCCTGAAAACGTTTTTGTCTCATTTATATTCCTCAGAATACAGTAAATTACATTTCCTTAATCTACTTCATCAATATATAACAACTCCTTGATTGAATCAATTTTTTTTGCTTTCTTCTTCAAATATTCTAAAAAAAATGCGTATACAACTTGAATTGAATCAATTAATGTATAACTTCATAGATAAAGTGGTCACAAGTTGAATTTAAAGAAATTTTGAATCTTTCACAAGTGGAGTAGAAGTGGGACAAATTAACTTGAATCAATATTAGATAAAAGGAGCTACTATCATTTGGTAATCACATTCCATGTCCTTGGTAAAAGTATAACAACTTGTCTAGCCTTAATCTAATGTCCATTATTTCAAATAAACAGGGGAAGGTATGCAGGCATTCAATATGATGATTAATACTACTCCCTAAAAACAAATAGCAAACAACCGAAGAATTCAGAAAGCACAGCAACCAGGTTAACAAACTCATGAACGGTTACGGAGAATTACCCCTAGGACCAAGAGTGAGACCAACAGCGTCTGCGAGTTTATCGATACCGGCCTGCATTGCAGACCTGGACTTCTGGTCAAAAGCAATCTCCTTAGCATTTGCCCTAACCACAAACCGATTCTTCGACTGCTTTTGCCCGATCTTCTGCAGCTGATTCACTCTCGTGCTCTTCAGCCCATCCTGAAAAAAATAAAAAAAAAATCAACAAAAGAAGAGATCGCGAATAAATGATGTAAGGAAACGTGTGCGGGGTTGCCTACTTGTTTAGACGGCGAGGGGAGAATTGCGGCAGTAGAGAAACCATTTGCTGAAGCCATTTTGAAATTGAAAATGGGAGACGGAGTTTTCCAGAATAGAGGAGGTTTATTTTGTTGTTAGGGGTTAGGTAGGGCTTATTGTTATAGAGAGAGAGAGAGAGAGAGAGAGAGGCTTCCAGAAGATTCTTCTCCTGAAGCCGGCACACAGGGGTTCAGGGGTTGCTTTGCTTGCCTATAGCGCGCGCGCGGTGCAGCCCATGATCCCCAACCCCAAACTCACAACAATCGAATTAAGCTTTTCGCTCTCTTTTTTTGTTTAAGCAATTTAAAAAAATAAACAACTTAAAATTTTGATATTTTTTATCTTCCATCAATTTTTTAAAATAAAAGGAAAAGACAAAAACTTATATACTCCCTCCGTCCCGGTATAAGTTTCTCATTTCTTTTGGTTGTTTTGATTAAGAAATATGATTAAATAATAGACAAGTGATGTGATGGTGAGAGAGAAAATAATAGATGAGTGTGAGATGAAGTATGATAAAATAATAGATAAAGTGTAAGTGATGTGATTGGGAGAGAGAAAATCATATGCCAAAAATGGAAAAATATGAAATATCATAAAAGGAAAGTGAGAAACTTATAGGGGGACGGAGGGAGTACAATATTTCACAATAGTCTTATGGTGCAATTTGACTAATTCTTATGTTTTTATCCGGTAGCCAGTCTCCTTCTCCAGCGAGACTTCTTCTCTCCTCCTCTGCACGTCTCCATCTTCTTCTTCTTCAGCCTATCTTCAACCTATGCGCGTCTCCTTCTTCTTTCTTCTTCAGCCTCTTCTTCATTCTCCTCTCTCTCATTCTCCCCTGCGTAGTGCTCAACTTCAATTAAAAAAAAAAACCTCAGAAAATTCAATCCTATCAATTCTATTGTTTAGATTTTTCGATCTGTTAATCTGGAAACAATGGGAGAAATCGTTATTTATTATTTTAAATGAATTACTGAATGGGAAAAAATCAACAATAATACCACACAGATTTATTCCAATTAATTATTGATAGTTATGTCTTTGTAATTGTAGGGATTGATAAACTACTCACCATGTTTGTGTTTTTCGTGTTTTCAATTATTGTTTTTAGTCTTTTTAATGTGCGTATCTCATTCCCTCAAAATAATAACGTTTTATTTATACAGTAACACATCTTTTTCTATAAAGTAATACACTTGTGTTTATATAGTAACACAGTTTTCTGTGTTACTTTAAGGTCAAATATGTGTTACTCAAAAGCCTATTGTGTGTTACTTGTCCTTACAGTAATACGTATTTGTTCGTACAGTAACATATGATTGTATTTATAGTAACACGGATTAAGAGCAAATTTTTCTATTTTATCCTTCCTTAAATTAATTTATATTAATATTTCTTGTGAAAAGTCAATTTATGTGTTATTTGTACTTAGCGTAACACATATTTGGTCTTGCAGTAACATATAATTACATTTATAGTAACACATACCTGAAACCCGTTATCTTATTAGCCTCCTGCGCGCGACTTTTGCGCGATTTTTAAGGAAATATTTGTTTGACCGGTCAAACCCGCTACAGATCCGCGAATTTTGACCCTTCCTTAAATATCCTAATATTTCACGTGAAATATTGCACATAAGTGCGGCCCAAAAGGAAAAATAAATAAATTTATTAATTAAAAAAATACTTAGAGATCTTTTAGGTGAGGGTGATAAATAATTATAAACAAAATTTAGAGTTTAAAAAAATGTCTTATAATCTAAAACAAAGTTGGTTGTTAGCAGGTAGGGTGGGCTGACCTGCTAATTTGATGAATCATAATTTAATTCCCCATACCCATGCAATATGCTTGATATCATGTGCTAGTTTAGAAGTGGTTTTTTTACCACCTAACTCGAAAAAATACATTGACATTAAAGAAGTAACATCTCTCAATTCTATTAAAGACTGGAGTTGATACTTGAAATAAGATTACGTCGTTGCCCAACATAATTGGATGTGTGTTATGAGCATAATTTAATTAAATAAGTTCACAGAATCATAGTCGTGCAGAAGTGAAACCAGCTCTAGAAAGAATTGTTAGAGTTGGGCTAAAAGTGAAATACTTGTGCTAAAAATAATATTGAGTTGTTGTTAAATGATAATGAAATTACTTTCATCTCACTATCAATCGAATACAATTATTTAATGTATTAAAGTCGAACGATTCTGAACCCTGAATTAAAGAGCAAAGTTGAATAAATATATCTCCGTCGTAAGAACATATTGATCATCACGTGCACAAATATATTAATCAAATAAATTATACTCCGTAATAAATTGAAGGTGATCACAATTGACCGGCTTTGAATTATCGTCACGTGCCTTTAAGTTGGGAGAAATCTAATACAACTTGTGAGAGTTGTTTTATAACTCTCCGGCATGTGGGTTGCAAACTCCAAATAATTGCTTTTTCTTTTTTTGTTTGTTGTCCACTTCAATTACCTTACTTTTTTTTTTTTTTCCATTTTTTCACTTCTACCAAGTAGAAGTTCTCCTACTCCAATTAACCTCTCTCCTCCATCTGAGCAACTCTCCAATGAATTATATCCTCATTTTGAATGAGTAGCAGTAATTCACATGAGACTTCTCACCCACGGTGAATGTACTAAGCTGCAATTTTGAACTTGACACTAGTACAAATTGTACAATTAAGTCGGTTGTGTGAGTAAAAATTATATTGTACACACATCTCATTGGCTAGTAGTGTCAACTCATTATACTATTTTGAAGGTGACCTCCAAGTTCCATTAGGGTTACACACCCCTACAATATTGTTAGGCCTCTTCCTGCACAAGATATATATACCTTTTTTTTTTTTTTTTCTCTCTCAAAAGTCGATCCATTAAAAAAACTTGAAATTAATACTTTGTACTATTCAATTGAGCATTGAATATTTCACTCTCTAGATGCGGTGTTTATTTTGGGATTAGTCAATTCGAATTTAGATTAACTCAATCACAATTCAATCTCTCTCAATCCAAATACAAATTCAAATATCAATTCACTCATATAATACACATATATACACCTATTTTTTCTTAAGGTGCAAACAATTTCTATGGGGTCATATCCATACAGAGCGCAAAGCTCTGACTTTAAACGGGACCCCCGCAAGTGGGCGGTGGGATTGGTCCCCCGGGATTAGTCGGCCTTGAACCGGATACCCGAGATTTCAAAAAAATAAATAAAAAAATATATACACCTATTTTTATACAATCAAATCACTATTTTCCTTTTCAATCACTCATTCTCTCCTATAATTTTTTTACTCATTTATTCTCACTCTTATTTTTACAAAATCATAGTAAAAATTACTCCATATAATACTTATATGTGTAAATATATTTAATATTAATATTAATTAGATAAATAATAATTAGTACATTAAATACAAATAATAACAAATTAATATAAATATATGTAAGTATATTAAGTATTAAATAAATATATTTACACTATAAATAAAATACTAATAATTAAACTTTATTCCATCATTACCCCACTAATTAACAATAATTAAATAATATATCATTCACTATAATTATTTCACTACTAACAATAATAAAATATTATAACATCATTTTTCTTGATGTGACATAAAATTACATCTACCTCCATTTCTCAATTTTTAACCAAACACAACTTACACACAATTACTATTCATGGATTAACCCAATTCACCTTTTTCAAACCACAATCTCAATCCAATCCACCACAATCGCAAACCAAACACCACCTAAGAGTCTTGACTGACTTAACGCCCGAGGATAGACATTTGTGCAAGTCTGACTCCATCATTAGCAAAGCTTCATACTTGTTATGTGTTCGTTTTGGAATTTTGAGAATTTTAAAATTCGTATTTTAAAATTAAGTGGATTTTGAAATTCTATGACTGGTATGTTTTGTGTTCGTTTTGGAATTTAAATAGAGTATGATTTAACTTTAAAGTATATGATTATAAGTGTTTATATAAATTTTATAGGTATCTATATAGAGTTTGTAAGTATTTATAAGGTTGACTTTTGTAAATTTCAAACTAGAACATGGGTAAAATTTCGAATTTTCAATCCCAAAATAAACATCCCCTTAAATACGCGCATAAGATATTCATTTTTAGATGTCATAGCCGCATTAGAATTGTAAACGAATCGAATAATTTTGCTCGATTCGGTATTCGTATTCGAATTTTGATATTCGTATTCGAAATTTTATGATTCGAATTCGAATACAATTTTTTTTTTGATTAGACTAATAAACGAATACACATACAAAATTATGACATTCGATTCGATATTCGTAAGTATTCAATTATATTTATAATATATATACATAAATATATTTTTAAATGTATATTTGTCTCATGTCCTATAATATTATTTAAATTATTATTTTAAAAAATTTCTCCATAAATTTTCGAATCGAATAGTATTGAATACGAATCAATTTCAAATCGAATACTTGAAAAATAATGTTTAGAATATGTATTAAAAAATTCGAATCGAATACTCGAATCGAATAGTATCGAATAATCATTCGAATTGAATACTGAATTAAATTTATTATTCGAAAATTAAATGAATACGAATATTCGAATATTTTCACGAATCGACAGTATTTTTTTTCTGCTTTACTATTTTCCCTGTCAGTAAAATAGTTAATTTCATTAAAAAATAATGGAGTATATTAGTTATATACATGTAACTTGTTTTTATATAATATTTGAATTAATACTATACAATATGTGAACTAATATTATATTGTATTTAAATTAATACGATACTATATTTAAATTTAAATTAATACGATATTATATTTAAACTAATATTATAGTGTATTTGTCATAATTGAATAACATTCACGCATTTAGAAAATTGAATCAAGTCTGATACAAATAAGTGCTAGTATTTGACTAACATATTCATATTTCGCTTACTACATGCATGTGAAATTAACTTTTTTAGCTCGGACATGAAAAGGAAATAATATAGAATAAAAAAACGGGGTTGTGATGAAATTGGCCATTTAAGGTTAATTGATTCAAAAGCAGTAAAGTAAAGCTTGACCTTTTGGTTTTGGACGTGATTGTTTTTCTATTTTAAAAAATAAATAAATAAATTAAAAATTACAAAAATAATGGTTCAATCCGATTTTGACCGCTTCTCTCCGGTCAGACCAATTACTCTTATCTGTTCAGTAAAAAAAAATTCACTTCTTTTTATACATATTTTTAAAAAATCATATTTTAATTATAAAAAATATGTGTAGGATAACGAGTAAACAATATTATTGGTACATACCAATCTTGTTAATAAAGTAGAAATTATAAAAAATATGTGTAGGATAACTAGGGATGGCAATGGGGCAGAGCAGGCACATAGTTAAATATCCAAATCTGCCCTGCGTTCATAAGCATCTGCCCTGTCCTGCCCTGCGACCTGCTGCGGGGCAACATTTTGTGGCCTGCTATGCCCAGTGCAAGTTATTGCCCTGCCCTGTGCAAGTTATTGCCCTGCCCTGCCCCATACACTCCAAAAGTTCAAGTAAAATATGCAGATTAAATTAAATTAAATTAAATAATAAAATAAATATTAAAAATACTTAACACAGCAAACCAAATAATCAAATTCAAAATACTTAAAAACAAACAAAATAATCAAATGTATATATTATATATATTAATATATATATATTTTTATATTCAGGGCAGGGCAAGACAGATTTTTATAATACATGTATCCATGCTTGCCCTGCCCTGCGTGCGGGGCGGGGCAGATTTGCCCTGTTTTAAGGATGGGGTAGGGTAGGGCGGATCTAAACCTCTCAGAGCAGGGCGGGTCGACTTCGGGGCAGGTCATTTTGTCATCTCTAAGGATAACGAGTAAACAATATTGTTGGTACATATCCAATCTTGTTAATAAAGTAGAAAAAATACTCAAAAGTTAACTATTTAAATAGAATAAACATACCGTGATTGACTTTTTTCATATTTTTTTGCATTTTTTTAATCTAAAAAATAACTTACCCAAAAACTTTAGGTTCGTTCTAGTAATACGATCAAGTATTTTTTTTTTTTTGTAAAGTCCAAAAGTTATGCGTTGTCGTGTTGTTTTAGTGACTAAACGATTTATTTTTTGGAATTTTACGACTAATAAGAGACAAGAGTTTAAATGAAGCACACAATTAATTTCAAGTAACACTAATTAAAATTAAGTTAAGAGCAAGAAACAATATAACGAGCAATTATACTAACTTCCGGTTAGAAAGGGTAAGGTGAGAAGATTATTTTAGGTGTTTTCGTTACGTGGGTTTCCTAATGAACTAATCACAATGTTTAAATCAAATGTGTTGATGTAAGCTAAATGCTATCACATATGTGTGTAGACCAATTCTTTTTAAGGCATAGGTGAACACGTGCACTAATTAGTCCATCTAATTAATACCATAAGTTTCTAAGATAGTGAACTCGTAAACACTTTTAACACGGTTACTAATGTTTACGGTTCGCCCTCTCACTAATCTCTTAGACAACCTCTAATCCATTAATGTATAATGTTGCCTATTTAGTAATTAACTCTCTCTCTCTCTCTCTCTCTCTCTCTTAAGCTAATTGCTATATTAAACTTAAATTAATCTACCAAAACTTTCACTCACACCCCAATCATGCAAACATAACCATCACTGCAATCGACAAAATCGAACATGTGACCTAATAGAATTGTTCAACTAATTTAATTTCACAAATCACAACGTACATTAAAAACAATTAATTCAAAACATATGTTAAATATGAAATTAATTCATAAATACACTAATTACCGCCACATAATTCAAAACATATGTTAAACATATTTTTCCTAGTCTCTGATTTGAGCAACTCGGTTGAGTTGCTGAAATTTCCATTTTCTGAGTAGCTTGACTCGGCCGAGCAGCCCTCTTCCTCCTCCTTATTTTGTGCATAACTTTTGTTCCCGAACTCCTATCGACTTAATTCTATTTTTCATTCAACTCTATTTTTCTAGAAGAATCCAATAGTGCAATCCTCTTTTTGGCTCAGTGAGATATAAATACGTGTTTTGCTCTTGAAATCCTCGCACTACCTTTCTCCCAATTAAGTTAAAGTAACCACAATTATTAATCAATTAAACGTGAAATTATAAGAAATATAAGCTCTAAATGTGCACTAAAATTATGTAAATTCTACTCGAATCAGTGATCGATTCCCGTTTAAACCGATCAAACCGTCCATTGCAATCCGAGTTTAAAAACAATGGTCGTCACTAAAAAAAAATCCACCCTCAACAATGACCATTATATCATTTTTTTAAACTATAAATGTTGTATTGATAATTAACAATTAATTGCAAAACCCCATTAATAAACAAGGAGGTAAACTATATGTATTTAGAAAAAATAAATAAATGACCATAATATCTTTTAAACTATTAAAAAGTTGTAGCTGAGAATAAAATTATTATATAACTAATCCAATGAGATTTTAATTCACTTTTAAAATTTCCATAATCAATTATATATAATATCACTTACCTATATACAAGAAAAGTGATTTCAAACTTTAAATAAAAGTTAGGATAACAATTATCTTCTATATTGCAAATGCATGTAAGTGATTCATTCAAGGAAAATATCACTAAATGACTATTATACCAATATAAGTATAAATGATTTTGGAGCTGCATTTTTTTTTTATTATTTAAATCGGTGTCTGATTCTTTAATAAATCAATGGAAAAAATGATAACAATATCGTCATTTTGGCTATATTGCCTTACTTACTCACTACTTGTGATGAAAAATGTTGTTGCCAACCCTAATATTTTGACACTTCCATTGATCCATCCACATTCTCCTGAATCGCCATTTTTTCAGAGCAACCTCTCAACTGAAGAAAGAATCAAACACTCGATAACCCAATCATTATTAACATCAGGTTATCGGTTGCCTGTGCAGGGTCTTTTTCATCATTACATGGTGAAAATTTGCATCGGAACATTCCACACGACAAAAAAGTGCATGGATAATACCTGGCCATAGACACAAGTAACTAGTTCGATTCTTCTATGCCATTAGGCCTTGTATAAATAAGTTTTATCTTGCAACTGGTTAATGTTTTATGTGTTTTTTAGAACACTACATACTAGTTATTTCATTAAAATTATTAATTTATCAGTATTAATTATTTTACTGCATAAAATCAATTATTTGCATGACCTTAGTTACATAAGAGTATAAGAAATATCATTAATTAACACGTGTCAATATGATTTATACAGGTAGCAGTCTTACGTGGTTGCAGTGCAAAGGTTGTAAGAAATGCTACAGCCAAATATATGAATTATTCCCCCCTCAGAACTCCTCATCTTATCGTAGTGCTCTCAGACCGTACGAGTGTAAATATAAAGATGGTTACTTCTCTAAAGGTGTCATCGCCCGCGAAGCATTTTATTTTCTATCAAACGAAGGCAAAGACATAAGCGAGCAACTGGAATTTGGGTGTGGATCTTACAATGTTATGAAGTATGGAAATATTAGGAGCAACAGAATTGCTGGAATATTAGGACTCGGGTCACAAAAATCGTCTTTCGTGACCCAACTCGCGGGTGGTTTTAGAAATGGCAAGTTCTCCTACTGCCTTCCATTGTTTGATATTGGCTTATCATATCTAAAAATAGGTGAAGTTAAATATAATAAACGCGGAAGTACGAAAAGCACGATATTATACACACGAAGTGATAATGGAAATTATTTTGTAGAATTAATAGGCATTAGCGTCAATGGAATAAGGTTAAAAATCAATCCGGCAGTGTTCGACTTGAAGAGCTCAAATGGGTTGATAATCGACACAGCGACACCATTTTCTAGAATCGTGTCACCAGCCTTTGACCAAGTGAAACGTAACATAGAACTTTACCTTGCGAAATACAAGAATCTAAAGAAAGTCAATCACAAAGAGCTGGAATTATGCTACCAGACAGAATTAGAGTGTGTTAAATAATCTACCCACACTTACTTTCCATTTCCGGGGATCAAAATCTGATTTTGAAATGAAGGGAGACGCAACGTATGTGGTTACAAACCATTCTCTTAAAATATTTTGTTTGGCGATGATGAGGGATCCTAAGGTATCCATTCTTGGAAGTTATCAGCAAACAAATCATATGATGGGTTATATTACTCCCTAGCCTAGCGGACCAGTCAAGTCCATGATATATATATATATATATATATATATATATATATATATATATATTTTAATATTTATAGTAAAAATTATACTCCCTCCGTCCCGCTATAAACTTCCCCTTTCTTTTGGGTGTTTTAATTAAAAAATATGATAAAATAATAGATAAAGTATAAGTGATGTGATGGTGAGAGAGAAAATAATAGAGAAGTATTAGATGAAGTATGATAAAATAATAGATAAAGTAGAAGTGATGTGATTGAGAGAGAAAATAATATACCAAAAATGAAATGAAAAACTTATAGTGGAACGTCCATAAAAGGAAAGTGGGAAACTTATAGTGGGACGGAGGGAGTATATAAATTGTGAAAGGCACTAAGATCTCCGAATAGAAATCAAAGAAGGATTATGCTAATCAACCTAAAGGATTTTTCGATCACAAGGACTGGGTTAAGCAGAAGAAAATCCACTCCGAATGTTAATGTTACAATGGTTTTTCTACGGTGAGACAGGGGGTTCGCACTGTCTTATGTAAGGCGTCCAATAATAAGTTGCCACATCATTTAATTTCGCAATGAGCGAATGCCTTTCGCAATTAAATTATTTTTTTATTAAAAAATATATAAAATTACTAAAATGCCTTTTTTTTAAACCCATGATCTTATAAAATACCCTTAAAATTATTAAAATGCCCTTTTCTCAAATTGAAACCCACCACCGCCTCCTCCTTTAAACATCTGACTGGCGGGGCACCTCCACCGCCACGGAGATGGATGTAAATGAATTAAATATTAGTATATTAACGTATTAATGAGTTAAAAATCATTTACACAAAAGTCATTTGGATTTTGCCAAGTGATGCACGGTGCATACTTCAATTTTAATTTTAAATTTTAATTCATTAATTAATTTTAATTTTATCTGCACCCGTTCATTTAATGAGTTCACCCTCCAAATTATTTTTTACTATTATTATATGCACTTGCTCATTTAATGAGTTCACCCCCCAAATCATTTTTTATTACGGTTATCTGCACTTGTTCATTTTATGAGTTCACCCCCAAATAATTTTTTACCACGGTTATCTACACCCGCTTATTTTATGAGTTCACCCCCAAATTATTGTTTTACCACGATTATCTGCACCCGCTCATTTTATGAGTTCACCCCAAAATATTTTTAAAAAAATAATCACATTTAAAAAACTATATTATCATTTTATTAATTTATACAAAATATAATAAAATAAACTCTAATTTATATATTTACAATATGCAGTCGAGTTACCGTCGATTCACCACCAAGTCACCCATATTTAAAAAAAGAATCGTAAAAATATAATTAATAAAAACTATCGAAATTAGCCACAAATCTCGATTTTTTTCTTTTTAATTTTTCTTTTCCTTTATTTCTTCCAATTTTCAAATTTTTTATTTATTCATTTTTTTCCTTTTACTTTTTTTATTTTATTTTGATGCCTTTCTTTTCCATTTTTATGTGTATTTTTTAAATTTTAATACAAAATAATATTATAGGCATGATTTTATTATAGTCGATCGGCGGAGCACCTGAATTTCAATTTTAATTTGATGAGTAAAGGACCTGCCGGAAATTCATGTCGTTTGGCGGGTGACCTTGCCACCACCATGCCCGACCACCCCCTCGACGGCGACGGCGGCGCTTCCGCCCCGACCATTGAAGCGCGAGACCCCTCCTCGAATCGCAATGAAGATTCTTCACTTCCATGACAATTGACATCATCTTCCATCTCGGCCGAAAACCTCTACTCATTTCGACCTACCGTTCGCGATCCAGGATCTTCTTCGGCATCAATGGCGCTCGCCTACAACATTCGGATCGACGCTGCCTCGCTCTCGTCGTTCATCTCTGTCCAAATTGAAGCTACATTGTTTCGTCTTCTTCACCCTGCTCCTGCACAACCTCTTCCTCCGGCTGACGGCGGCCCGACGGAGGACAGTGAGTATGTTGCTGATGGATCTCTGATCGGCCGGCACTCGGAGCCAGTGACCTTGCCGATGAAATCTCAGGCGCGACTGCTGACCTAGGGTGCCTTCCCATTGGGCTAAGGTTCTGTTCAATTGGGCTTGGTAATGTGTACCCCCTATTTTCTTCAGTACACCTCGATCTGTACTCCCTCCACTTTTTTATGGTATTATTGTTAGTGGTGTTGGTTTTACTAGTTATTGATTGTGGTATTACTATTAATACACTATTGAATTAATATTAATGATTATTGATGACGTTATTATTGATTATTTATTGTGGTATTATTGGTTATTGTTTGCGGTATTATTGATTATGTGAAATTATTTATTATTGTTTAAGGCATTACTGATTATTATTATTGTTTATGGTATTACATATTATTGTTTATGGTATTACTGATAATTATGTTTTGTATTACTGAATATAATTAGATTTGTGGAATTATTTGTTATTGTGTAAGATATTACTAATCAATGTTCATGGTATTACTAATTATTGTTCATGGTATTACTGATATTTTTTTTTTGTATTATTGAATATAATTAGATTTGTGGAATTGTTTGTTATTGTATAAAATTTTACTGTAATTAGATATGTGTAATTACTTGTTATTGTAAAGATATTACTAATTATTGTTAATGATATTTTTTATTACTGTTTATGGTATTACTTATTGTATTACTGACTATAATAAAATAATACATATAATATTATTTTGTATTAAAATTTTAAAAAATACTAATGAAAAAAAAAATGAAGAAATAAAAAGTATGGAATAAAAAATGAAAAATGAGAAGAAAAAAATCGAGATTTGTGCCTAATTTCGATAGTTTTTTTTTAATTATGTTTTTACGATTTTTTTTCTAAAAATATGAGTGATTTAGTGGTGAATCGACGGTAACTCGGCAATGGCTCGACTGCAAGATTGTAAATGTATAAATTAGGGTTGATTTTATTATTATATTTTGTGTAAATTAATAAAAAGATAATATAATCTTTTAAATGTAATTATTTTTTAAAAAACCTTTGGGGGTGAACTCAAAAAATGAGCGGGGTAGATAACCGTTGTAAAAAAGAAATGATTTGAAGGTAAACTCATAAAATGAGCAGGTGTAGATAACTGTAGTATAAATATGATTTGGGGTGAACTCATAAAATGAGCGGGTGCAAATAACTGTAGTAAAAAAATAATTTGGGGGTGAACTCATAAAATGAGATGGTGTAGATAACCGTTGTAAAAATATGATTTGGGGGTGAACTCGTAAAATGAGCGGGTGCAGACAACTGTAGTAAAAAATGATTTGGGGTGAACTCATAAAATGAGCGAGTGCGGATAACTGTAGTAAAAATATAATTTGGGGGTGAACTCATTAAATTAGTAGGTGCAGGTAAAATATAAATAAAAAATTAAAATTAGGGGTGAAAATGTTATTTTATAATTAAATATTTTTTATTTATTTTAAATTAAAAAGGATATTTTCGTCATTTTATATATATTAATTTAATTTAATATTAGGGCGATGCAGTGCGATTGCATATTGCATAGAGCAAACGCACTAATGCGAAGTGTAATCATATAAAATAAATTCCATCCGTTAGATTAATGATCTAATGGTATTTCAAGTATTGCCTTTTATAAGGGAGACTGCCTTTTCATAGAAAGACCCATGTTACAAACTATTCTTTTAGAATATTCCTTCTATTCCACAATAACTTTCACACTTTCTTTTTTTTAGGACGTCTCATAATAACTTTCACACCTTTTAAATGGAAAATACTTCATAAAGTCCACCCTCACAATATCCTTATTATTTTTTCTCTACACATACACAAAAGTCAACTCATTTTTTTACTTTATACATAAAATTTTACAAAATTACCCTTCAAAACTGCACTCATTATTACATTTTTTTAATATACGTGTCCATCTACCTATTAATATGAGACTGAGAGAATATAAGGTATCCATTCCTGACTTAAGCTATCCAAAATAAACAATTGTTATTTTATCTAGAGAAATGTTCTACTATTTCTTTTCAAAATTAATTAGTTGTATCCATGTTTTAAACAATCAAGTTTATGTTTATTTATGTATCGTTTCAAAGTGTGAATTCGCACAAAAGAAATACTTCCTCCGTCCAATTTCATTATTTCCACTTTTTTTTTTGTTGTTCAATTTTATTATGTCTATACCCTTTTTGAAAACAATACTATTCATACTACTTTATCTCCACCCTTCAACCATCACTTATTTACCTACTTTGCCATTCACTTTATTAATAAACAATCATTTATTTACAAATGGACCCCACAATACCCCATCATACCCTCAACTTATTTACTTTATGAATAAACTAATTAATATTCATTAAAATCAGTGCCCGAAGAAGTGAAATAATAAAATTGGACGGAGGAAGTATTGAAGCATTAATAGTTTAATTGCCTAGCTTCTTCATTGTCTAGCATATCCAACTTTTTATGTATATATAGTTTGTCGACTCATATTTTATATTGAGGGATTCACTATAACACACAAAGTAGGAGGGATTGTTGCACTGAGACATGTACCAATTTTTTTATAGCAAGTAGGCACAAAATTGGTGTTGAATGGTCCAATATACCCCCATTCTTTCCGAACTTAATTTACACCTATTCATGAATGAGTATGGTACTGTTCCTGAAAAAGCATTATGTCTACTAGTGTCACATCAAAGACTTTTACTAGGAGTACTTTTGTAAATTTTAATTCATTGTTAATTTGTTACTATTCAAGTACTCAACTACCTTCCTTCTATTCAATTTAATTTCATAGAAAAAAAAAAAAAAAACCGAAGTTATGTTTGAATGAAGAGATTTAATTTGAGAAGATATTTTAAGTGAAAAAAAAATTAAAAATACAATTTTAAATAAAAGTCTCGAAATCTAATAATCGAATCATGTTTTTTTTTTTAAAGGAAAAAAGTGTGTATTGAGAATTGTGGAGTTTCAGGGGTACTCTAAAAAGAGAGTTTAGTTACAAAGAGATGTTAAAACACCAGACTAAGAAATGAAAGAACACCAAACCAGCCTGCTATCTAAATAAAGACCACTTATGTGCAGACTGCTCTCGGGTTGACACACCAGTCGTGAAAAGAAGTCGCACTAGAGCATTGATTATGTAAACTGAAAATACTCCAGACCTTTGCTCTAATTTCGTCAAACAGTTTTACAGGTTTCGCCTTCTAGAGCACTAAACCCTAAATAGAAATTTTGAATATTACCAAAGATACTAAATTGAATTTGAATCATTCATTAATAAGATAGTAGACCCTCTAAATTGAATTTTAATATTATGTAATACTCAAACCCAATTTAGGTTTAAGGTTCATGTTTAATATCGTATATACAATTTAAGTTTAGTAATTTATGTAATATTTTAATTCATTTTATATATTTAAATTTAATAAATAAATAGTTTCATTTCATTTTAGAATCTTATGTAATATAAGAATTTTCGGTTTTGGATTTAGTGTTAAGTTTTAGTAATTTATGTAATATTCAAACTCAATTTAAATTTAAGGTTTATGTTTAATAGTTTATATACTCCCTCCGTCCCACTATACGTTTCCCACTTTCCTTTTATGGATGTCCTTTCTCTCTCCCAATCACATCACTTCTACTTTATCTATTATTTTATCATAGATCATCTAATACCCATCCATTATTTTTTCTCTCACCATCACATCAGTTATACTTTATCTATTATAGCGGGACGGAGGGAGTACTATTTAAGTTTAGTAACTTATGTAATATTCAAACTAAATTTAGGTTTAAGGTTTGTGTTTAGTAGTTTATGTGATACCGTTCAAATCTTTATGTGATCTGATTTTTAATTCTCGAATGTAAATGAACAATAATCAGTTTTTAATTAACAACAATTCTCGAATGTAAAATGAGCAATAATAAAATGTTAGGATGATCGACTTGCAATGATGTCAAGAATGAAATACATATGATGGACAATAAGGAAAATGTTTAAACAAAGAGGCAAACTAAAATCCATCATACCAAACAACTAAAATTTTCAGTAAATTACAAAGAAGTTGAAAATATGTATCAATAAGGTTCATGGGCACACTAAACGTACATATGATGGACAATAATACAAAAACTCATGTAGGTATTAATCTGTTTTGAGAATATTAATACGAAATTATTTTACTCCCAGTGTTCAACATTTTTGGTTTTTATGTTCAAAAGTTTATGGGTGTGTTCAACATTTTTGTTTTTTAATTTGTAGGTATGATATTCAACTTTTTATTTCGCTAAATTATAAAACCTTTTTTAAACGTATTAACTTTGTATGTAGTTTATATATATATATATATATATATATATATATATATATATATAATAGTCATTAGAAATAGTAATTTGTCATTTTCCCGTCAAAACCATCTACTACTTTCAGAAATATAATTAATACTGCACATAAATGATAGAATCGAGACTACTTTTTCTTTCAAATTAAAATCTATAGGTAATTCTCACCATTTTTCTTCTCAGGTATATATGTCACTGAAGCTTCTCATGTTCACTTTACACGTCGTGCTTGCATTAATTAGGTTAACACATTTTAATTGTTGGTGTCATTTTCAGAAGTTTGATTCCATTGGTGCCAAGAGGGATGACATAAAGAAAATCAACAATAAAGAAGAAATCCAATCAAGCATTTCATTATAATCCAAAATCTGTTATATATCTTGATGTTTTAAAATAAGTATTGTTCATTTACATGCAAGAATAAAAAATTAGACCACATAAATATTTGAACAGTCTCACATAATCTTTGAACGAAAACTCATAATTTTGAATTATATATGACAATATTGAACAATAGTTTTCTAAATTGTATTAGTATTCTCTGTTTTTTTTTTTAATTTCACCATTTATTTATGTAAACAATGGTTTATTGATAGAGCATCATTATTATCCTTTTATAACACCCCATCATTTTAAATATATATGTTAAGTTCACTTCAACTGTTTACTACTTTATAACATTTGTATCATTCATTAATAAGATAGTAGACCCTCTAAATTGAATTTGAATCATTCACTTAAATTGAATTTGAATCATTCGTTAATAAGATAGTAGACCCTCTAAATTGAATTTTAATATTATGTAATACTCAAACTCAATTTAGGTTTAAGATTTATGTTTAAAGTACTAAACCCTATAAATCATATATTAAATTTGAATATTACATGAGTTACTAAATTTAAATTTAAATTGAGATTATTAAATATATATACCCTATAAATCATATATTAAATTTGAATATTACATGAGTTATTAAATTTAAATTGAGATTCTTAAATATATAAATTAAATATCATATATAAGTTACTAAACTCTAAATCTAGGACACTAAACCATAAATAATAAACAAAAATTTTGAATATTACGAAAGATACTAAATTGAAATTGAATTATTCATTAAATTTCTATTCATTAAATTAATTGAATTATTCATTAATTTAGGGTATAGTATTCTTTAAATTAATTGAATTATTCATTACATTTTGTAAAATATTAAACCTTAAACGGTTAAACCCTATCCTAAGGTACTAAACCTTAAACCCTAAATCGGAAATTTAAATATTACATAAGGTACTAAATTTAAATTAAATATATAAATTGAATTTAAAATTTTCATAAGTTACTAAACTTAAATTTTATATAATATACTAAACTTTAAACCTAAATTGAGTTTGAATATTAAATAAGTTACTAAAACTTAAATTGAAATTGAATATTACATGAGTTACTAAAACTTAAATTGAAATTGACTTTGAATATTACATAATTTACTAAAACTAAAAAAATTGAACACTAAGTGGTGCAAGGTTGAACACTAAGTATTGCAAGGTTGAACACTGAGAATTGCAAGATTGAACACTGAGAATATTACTGTGACGAAAAGAGAGAGTTTATTTTGTACTCCCTCCGTCCTGTAAAAGTTTGCTTAGATCTAATTTTGGGTTTACAAAATATACGTTTATTCTATTTAAATAATTAACTTTTGAGTATTTTTTCTACTTTATTAACAAGATTGAGTATGTATCAACAGAATATTCTTTACTCGTTATCCCACATATATTTTTTATAATTAAAATATGATTTTTTTAAAAACAGATATAAAAAGAAGTGAGCAAAATTTTACAGAACAGAGGGAGTAATTAATTATGCCAGCGGATTGATTGACTCATTCCTTCCTTCCTAATATTCAAATTCAATTTAGGGTTTAGAGTTTAGTAACTTATGTAAATTCTAAATTGAATTGAATTTAAATATTTCATTTTCTAAAGTACTAAATTACCCTATAAATTCTATATTAAATTTGAATATTACATGAGTTACTAAATTTTAAATTGAATTTGGGATTCTTAAATATATAAACCTTATAAATTCTATATTAAATTTAAATATTACCTGAGTTACTAAATTTAAATTTAAATTGAGATTCTTAAATATATAAATTAAATATCACATATAAGGTACTAAACCCTATATAATAAACATAAATTTTGAATATTACGAAAGATACTAAATTGAAATTGAATTATTTATTAAATTCCTATATATAAATTGAATATCACATAAGTACTAATCCAAATTTCTATTCATTAAATTAATTGAATTATTCATTAATTTTAATATATTAATATTATAAGTGAAATATCTTATATACTGCAATATATTACTAATATATTATTAATTTATATATATATATATATATAATAATTCTCTTTTAATATATTAATATTATAAGTGAAATATCCTATGGAGTATTACTAATTGAGAGTTTGAACTATGAAGCGTCACTGTAATAGTGATTTCTCACGTGTGCCATTTTAAGAAAAAATTGGAGTAGCACTTTGACGTGTAATAGGCACTTTTCAAACCTTGGTTTTTTGTTCCTTTTGAATGTGAAGAGCAGAAATGATATTTCCCTTTACTTTTTGTGTGTAATTGTAATACAAAAAATGTCATGTGTGTAATTGCTATAGTTCATAAAATCATGTGCCTCATAGTAAATTATCTCTTTTATATTTTTGTTATTTGATTGCGCCTAATCTTTAATTATTGAAATTATAATTCCTCATCTCATGCTCAACATCAATTTCGCTGATTTTGTCTGTCTAGCTATCAATGAAAGACGCATCGACTTGCTAGGTATTTCTCAAATCTAGTGACGGAGCCAGAACTTAGTCGAAAAAGGCTGAATAAGAAATTTCACTTTTATTATCATATAAATATTTTTGAAACATATAATATATTACTAATGAATCAAGTTAAATTTTAATATATTTCAATAAATATTTCATTAATTCCGCTCGTTACTTACAAAATAATATTTATACCGTCTATATACAAACATCTTTTAATTTTTATGTTTTAAATTGTTATATACTTCAATCGTTTCATATTGTTTGACATTATTAGTCTTAATTTTTGCTTTAAAAAAATTTGTCATTTTAACTATTTTTACCACGTTTCTCCCTATCATTTTCCTTCTAATACTTTTTTTATTAATTTCTCTTTCTTGATAATTAAAGCAAATTATTTCACACTCTCTTTTATTTTCCTTCATTTTTCTCTCCTTCTTTCATGATAAATGATAATGAATGGTACGTAATTTTATATAAAAAAAATTATTTAATTATACACAAAACAACATACATTTTGAGACGGAGAAAGTAATAATTGTACTACTAATATTTTACTAATACATTTAAAAATTGTTTTATAATTATTAAATATACATAAAAATTAATGGTAATTGTTTTTTCTTTAATTTTTTTATTAAATAATATTTTTAAAAAATTATTAAAAAAAAATTAAAAAATGGGAGGGGGGCCCAGTACCCCCGCCCCCTCTCCCTCCGTCGCTGCTCGAACCCCATGCTTGATTTGACCCCCCTTCGATTATTGTGATGGACATTCTTAATGATACAGTATTTGCATAAATGAAGGTTTGACTTTAAAAAAAAAGTCAATTTCGCTTCCAGCAAACACGGGTTTTCAACAAATATATTGTACGTTGACATAGACTGATTGGTGGTATTTTAACTGTATTTTTTTTATTTAGAAATAATTTTACATGATTAAATTAAATGAAACCAAAACATAAAATGAATTTATTCCTATATAAAAGAATAAAAATGAGAAGAAGAAAAATTAAATAAACTTAAAAAAAAAAAAATCTTCTTCCTTGAAATGTTTACTTTTCAATCCACCCGACCCTATATGTAGTTATAAATCTCATCTTCCAATCGGACCTTACCGACCCATTTACGATTTTTTATTCTAATTTTTATTTTCTTTTTACAAATTCTACATTTTTAAAAATTATTTTCCATCTCTTTCCCCCTTTCAATCATTCTCGCATTTTCCTATGTAGTAAAATATATAATATTCCATATACATTTAAAAAAAAATATTATGTTTTCACAACATAATAAGCATTTCTTTTCAATCAATTAATCTTGTTGGTATCCATAAACCCCACCTTCCAACCGGAGCTTAGTCGTTGGGGCATATGATTAATGTATGCATCATGAATACTTAAATATCAAATAACTTTTTAAATCACTTGTTAAACAAGAAACAAAATCATCCAATAAGAAAAAATGAAAGATTAATAACTGCATGTGCAAGCTACGCCATACACCCAAGAATTTGTGCCCCCACCTCTCCCATCATTCCAATTTAACCACCCCGGCCCTCTCATCATTTATTTAATCAAACCATACACCATATATCTAGTATTAGTCACTCCAAAACATTCCATTTTAATGGATGGCCATGATGATTTATCACTTCATGTAAGTAATTCTGAATTTCATATGCATTTTCTCATTGTTTCATATGTCACACTAACAAGCTATGTAATTCTTTAATTTAAATGAATGCACATGTCGACCATCCTTTAATTTTCTTTTTCTTACAAGTCATTCATTTACAGATAGGCTTAATTTGAATTGTTAATTTAGAGTTGGTGTAGTATTCCAAAAAAAGTACATATACATTTACTTCCTCCTTCCTAGTATTTTTTTAGGCTGGTGAATTTGTTTTAATTAACTCTTTTAGACATTTTCCCTATTTTAATTAATTAACTCTACTTCAATCCCACAAATCTCTCATAATTTTTTAGATTACCTTTTAATTAATTATGGGAGGCATGGGTTTGGTAAAAAAATATGAACGAGGAACGTCGATCTGGTAAAAATATTGCATACATATTTACTCCCTTCATCCTAAATAATATTTTAGTTCCACTTTATATCAAATGTTACTTTAGAGTTTATGTAGTACTCCAAAATCGTACATATATATTTACTCCCTCAATCCTAAATAGTTTTTTAGGCTAGTGAATTTGCTTTTAATTAACTGGTGTTTTAGATATTTTTTTCTATTTTAATTAACCCTACTTCAATTTCACATATCTCTCATAATTTTGAGATTACCTTAATTAATTAAGAAGTGAAAAAAAATTGTACAATCATTCTATAAGTTACTATTTAGCAAATTAGATTTTTATTGTGCTTCAGAAAAGTAGCAAGTTCCATTGACAAGAAATGAAGAAAGTACTTGAAAGAGAGGTATGGGATTCGTAATTGGTTTTCCTTATAACAATCTACTGTATAATGTTATATGCATCATTTTTTTAATTTTTTTTACTACACGACACTATTTTCTATTAATTATATTCAATATTTTTACGTATAGTTGTTTTAATTTAGTGCACATTTTTTTTAACCACTATCCCTCTTACCCTCCCTCCCTGAGATGATATTTTCTCCATGTGGGGAGTCTGATCCAAAGTATCAATATGTCAGTCGTGTATCAGATTGAATTTACATAAAAATAAATTATTAAATTGAGAATAAGACTGAATTAATCCAAAAAATAAAAAGATATAAAAATTAAAAGAAGTTAATTAAATTGCATAAACATGCAAGGTTCATGAATTTATATTGCAAACTACTCATTCCTTAATTTATCCCCATTATAGCAATTTTTTTTATTAGTAATGAAGGGCTGCCTAATTTTAGGTCTGTGTAAACGATGAAGAAATGGTGCACAACTATAGGGAATGGTTGCTCCGTCGAAACCATCATTCTGCTCTCACTATTCCCAACTCTTTACCACTTAAAGTAAGTCGATACTTTCCATTTTTTTCAATAAATTCTAAAATTTCAACTTTGAATTTGAAGAGAGATAGACACATGCTAAATAATGAGTGAAAATAAAAAAATATTGGAGCCACTAATATACAAGAATTAACTCTCATTTATTTACAGATGAGAGAGGTTCTGATTGAATTATCAATGGTGGAAAAAGAGATAAATCGATTGGAAAGGCAGATCAAGGCGGTCGAAACCGAAGCAAATCGATCAGATTCGCAACACGACGAAAAAGTGGCGCCGCCTTTGGAGATCAAGACCCTGCATTTCATCGGCAAGGCCATCAGAGGAGATTACAAACTCTCTGATTTTCGTACCAACTCAACAACACTCTCCAATCACAACCAAAAAACAAATAAACTCATCAAACGAAGGCCTCAAACACCAAGGGTATGCAACAATTTTTTCATGCATTTTTTTTAAAGACTATTGTGGCATAAAAATCACTATATATTGTTTCACGTTTTTTCCAATTGCTTTTAAAATTCACATTTTAATACCATAAACTTTTAAATTTTCGCAATTATTACATATAACTAGATTTTGTTTTTTCAACTTTTGCTATAGCCGGAAAGTTTTTGAAATAAATTCACTGCTTTTCTTTATTTGTTTCAAATTAATAAAAACCCTTCAACTTTTTTTATTTTTTCAATTTCATACACTATCATGTCAACACTACAAGACTTTAGTTATGGGTAGAATTGCAATAATTTAAAAGTTCATGCGTCGAATTACAAATTTTAAAAATAAATATTGTAATTGAAATAAAGTTGATTTATTTTACAATTAAACATTTTTTTTATCTGCTTAAATAACTAACTTGCAACAAGATATAATTTGGCATATGATGTTTCAGAGAGATTGCGTTCTTGAAATATCTCGTGATGCTTCGCATAAAATTACATCCACTCCATTGCATCCGGGAGAAGATAAAAAATGGCCACCAAATAAGTTATCGGAAAACATAATGAAGTGTTTGATCTTCATCTACGTGAGGATTCTTCGGACATCTAACTCAAACTCAAAATCAAGAATCATCATGTTTGAGCAACAACAAGATCCTTATGGTATATTCGACTCAAAAGAATCTATAGCAAGGGACATTGGACCTTACAAGAACTTGATTAGATTCACACCAACTTCTATGGATTTTAACTGCATTCACAATTCAGCCTTCCTCCCTTTATTTCAGAGATTGAAGTGAGTAATTTAAAATTAAGATATATGAGAAAAAAATTATATTTCCCACATTATGATTCATTAACTTTTTTTTTTATATATATATTTATTACAGGATTTTGATTGATGGTCTACAGAAGGTGAACCTGAGGTTCTTGAGTCATCAACAAAAGTTAGCGTTTTGGATTAACATGCACAACGCTTGTATTATGCACGTATGTTTTTTTTTTTTTAAATGAATTAGTGCAAATTAAATCACCAGCTTAATTGCAATTTAATTTAAAATTTTAGATAATTACAACTTTAAATTAATGCAAATTAGTTTTCAGACAAATCCAGTTAAAAGCACAAAGATGGTTGCCAAAAAAAATTAATTTGTAATTATTCAAATATTTAGATTAAGGGGATCGATTATTTAATTTGCAATTAAGCATTCTATAATCTATTAATTTCCTATAGTACGATGTATGAATTATGATGATGTTTCTTCTCATTAATTCATTATATTACTAATCAAGTTATATATGATTTTGGGTTTAAATTCAGGGGTATCTTCAATTTGGACTTCCATCTGCTTCTAGCCCTGAGAAGATGCTAACACTGATCCAACAGGTAAATCAAGACAACTCGATTGATTATCTGCATTGCATTTAATACACGTCATGACATGCTAATTTTTTTTTGTTTCAAGTTTGGTAAGTTGTTCTAGTTTCGATTTCAATCTAGTCAACTTTTACGAATGGAAAATAGTCACTTTCTCAATTTTTGATATTTTGGTCCGATAATCATTTGCAACTGACCATGATTAAACATTCGATTGACATTAACGTGGTAAAATCTTATTTGTCAAAGTGACATAATCTTCAGTGATTCATCTGATCTTATAATTATTATTAAACCAAAATATAAGAAATGTGAAAGTTATAAAATTATTTTCAATCAGTGAAATTAGGACTGAAAATAAAGTAAGAGTAACTTATAAGACAAATAACTTTTATTTTTATTTTTATCACGACATATGTATTAAGGACAAAGAAATACAACCCCGATAAATTGATAATTACAACGCACTCTGCAGGCAAGGCTTAACATTGGCGGCAACTCAATGAATGCTCAAACGATAGAACATTTCATTTTGAGAAAAACTTCAGTAGGTGGTAAACAGGTACTACGACATTATAACATGAATTCTGTTTAATTAATAATTAATTAAATTTATGTATATATATATGATCATGATGATTTCTAGCTTAATTACTTAGATTTTTCAGACTAAAGAGATGATAATTCAGCAACTGTATGGACTTAAAACACCTGCTGATCCAAACATCACATTTGCCTTGTGCTATGGTACTCGTTCTTCTCCACAAGTAAGTTTACCTATTTTTCTATGCAAATTTTCCTTCATTTTTTCTTTTCTTTTTGCATATTATATACTAGTACTCCGTATTAAATAGGGTACGTTACTTGCAAAAATGCTCAAGTTTTTTTTTTTAATTCTATCATAAGTTTTTAAATTTTGTATATCACTGTACAGATGTTGAAACAATACATATGAAAAAGTGGTGGATTTATTTGTAATTTTTCCATTGAGTTTTGCATGATATCATCATCTCCAAGACATATATAATTACAATAATTAAAAATGTTTCTTATCAAATTGCTGAAATTTAATGATCACAGAATTAATAAAGAACACAAAATTGTGTTTTTTTTTCATTAATTAAAAGTTAAAACCTACTCCCTCCATTCCGAAAAAGTTTAAAGTTTTTTTTAGGCATGTAGTTTAAGAAAAAAGTGTAATGATTAGAGTACTGAAAGGTAATTTTGTAACTTTTATATATAAAGTAGTTGAATTGAGTATATTTTAGGCTCCAAAAGTAGAGCCATTATTTGAGCCGAGTATTTGAAGTTCAAGTTCGGCTCGGCTCGATAATATTCACGAGTTAAAAATCGAGTTCGACTCGACTCGTTAATGAGCCTATCGAGCCGAGCCTAATGGAATTTTCTAAAAAAAACTGGATATCGAGCCTAACAAGTACTCGAGCTCAAGTCGGCTCGTTAGTAAATCGAGTATCTAACGAGCTTGAGCTCGACTCATTTAGCTAAACGAGTCAAGCCTTAACGGGTTGAGCCGAGTCGAGTCTCGTTAAGGCTCGGTTCGAATAACAACCCTACCCAAAAGTAGTGTTATGAAGAGTAAATATATGTATATTGTGGGAATTGTGATGATTATTTTCATTTAGGAGTATGCAAACTTTTAAAGGACAAACTAAAAAGAAAAATATAAAACTTTATATTAACTCACAAAACTTTTAGATATAATATCAATTAATTTTATATTAACTCACAAAACTTTAGATATAATATCAATTTATTAAGACTCAGCCTTTCATGTTGTGCAATCAATCGATACACTTTGTTTTTTTTTTTTTCGACTGTAAAGAGATGATGTGGCTCATAAGAGAGAAATAAATAAGTGTATTGAATTGTAATAATATTAAATAATAAATACTGAATTTAAAGTAGATGAATTAATATATAATTAACCTTAAGATTAATGATCATGTTTATTTGTATAAAGGTGAAGATATATAGAGCTGAAGGTGTGACATCTGAGCTGGAAAGATCGAAGGTGGAATATCTTGAAGCTGCAATAATGGTGAAAAAGATAAAAATAATAGCTCTTCCTGAGCTTCTGCTAAAAAACATGCACGATTTCGGACAAGCTGACATAATGGAGTGGTTGTGCCACCACTTGCCGGCGTCGGGTTCGCTCAGGAAATCAATCGTCGAATGTTTCAGGCACGGTGGCAACATATCCGCCGCTGTGGAGATGATACCTTATGACTTTGACTTTCAGTACTTGTTCGCTATATGATTAATTCTATAGTTTGAACTTTGAATTGCCCTTAAAGTATTAGGTTTGTAGAAATATGTTTTCTTCATATAGATGACGGATTCATGCTACTTATGAACCACACACTCAATGTTGAAAAAATGAGCGTCTTTTTTATTTGATATCTTATTCACTCATTTTAGAATTGGGATGAATGGAAAATGGTACGAACCTTCGCTCAATAACCATATTCTTTTAATTCACATGTAGGTGAAAACGAAAATTAAAAAAAGTGTAATAATGAATTTCGAGAAGTAATTTTGTTCATGGGTGTAAAAGTTATTGTAAAAATGAGTATATTGTTTTGGGAGTATTAAACAAAATAAACTGGGAATTTTCATCTATTGAAATCTTTAGGGAAGCTCACACTTGTTAGCAAATTTTGGAATTGAAATGCATTGTTTCAATTCGAAGTCAGAAAATAAAGTGGCAGTGGTTTTTTTTTTCTCTTGTTATTAAATAGCATTCTCCTTAGCGTCATTGAAATGCCATGTTTCAATTCGAATAGGTGACATCTCGGTTGTTGCCGCTGGTGACGGTGTCTCCTGCGCCCACTGATCGGTAGTAACCCATGATTGTGTATGTGACTGCATAAGGCCGGAAACGAACACAATGAATCCTAAAATAATTGATAGCACGGTCCATGGAGTTATCAGATATATATTGAAGATGTCCTGCAACCACCCTTTCCAGATCTTCGTGTGGCGGACAACAATCGTCACTAGCTTAATGTTGTACGAGCCAAAAGAATGATCCGACCCAAGTGAGATGTGCTCCATCATTTTGCTCAACACTTGAAAAGTCTCATTAGCATTTGATGAAGTTTCGATGACATTAGGAGTGTGGCATCCTCGATACTTTTCACGAGACACCCCATCAAATAAATCTTATGGTCAAACCAATGTCGACCACTGCGTTCGACCATATATCTTCCGCAGATCATCATAAATGATTCAACCTGAAGAGAGGTCAGTATTATTAGAATGCATTTTTACAACATTCCCCTTCAATTTCATATAAAATTTGTCTCGTTCATTCTGTTCTCTCCAGACGCCGAGTTGGATAATAGATTTACAAGGAGTAAGAGATGCCATGACATTTCTTCATTAGATGCAAGCAAGCTTAAGCCTAAATTATCGGTGGAACTATGTAGAACCTGTGATGGAACCAAATTTTAGAGAAATCTACCGCCCTTACAAGGTATTTCTGGGACCTTTGAGGATTCAACAGAGTACCAAGAAGAAATAAAGAAAATAAATCTAATCTACTTCCTCAAGAAGTTTGTGTCACCAAAGTAGACATCGCTCCATTGAAGGGTTGACGTTTAGCAGCTACACAATGCATATGCCAAACTTGATTTTAGGTGGGATATGTGTTGCGCAGCTGGCAAACGTCAACCCTCAATGGCTCATAGAAGATGTCTACTTTGTTGGCAAAATTCTTGAGTAAATAGATCAATTTTTTTTTCTTCATTTCCTTTTGCTCCTTTGTTGAATTCTCAAAGGGCCTAGAAATACTTTGTAGGGATGGTAAATTTCTCTAAAATTTGATTCTATATCAGGTTTTACATAGTTCCACCAATAATTTAGACTTAAGTTTGTTTGCATCTGAAGAGGAAATGTCGTGGCATCTAGTACTCTTTGTAAATCTAGAACCCGAATGAAGAAGACAAATTTTATTTGAAACGACATCTAGTACTCTTTGTAAATCTAGAACCCGAATGAAGAATGACAAATTTTATTTGAAATGGAAGGGAAATGTTGTAAAAATGCATTCTAATAATACTGACCTCTTCTTCAGGTTGAATCATTTATGAGGATCGCAGAAGATATATGGTCGAACACCAGTGGTTGACGTTGGATTGATTGAGGAGATTTATTTGATGGGGGTGTCTCGTGAAAAGTGTCGAGGATTCCATCGAGACTTCATCAAATGCTAATAATTAGGCTTTTCAAAAGTTGAGCAAAATGATGGAGCGCATCTCACTTGGGCCGGATGATTATTTTGGCTCGTACAACATTGAGTCAGTGACGATAGTTGTCCACCACACGAAGATGTGGAAAGGATGGTTGCAGGACATCTTTGATATATATCTGAGAACTCCATGGACCGTGCTATCAGTTATTTTAGGATTCATCATGTTCGTTTCCGGCCTCATGCAGACTACATACATAGTCATGGGTTACTACCAACAAATTAGCCGATAGTAACTGGATTGACACCGGAGATAACATTAAGAAGGCCAAGTTTGATGATTTTACGTGCAAGAACAGATGCAGTAGTCGTTCCATCACAGGAAGACTCATTTGTCTGACTAGCAACCTTCACAAAAAATGCAAAACATCAGTAATTTTATAACTCTTTTGAAATAAAGATACTTTTAACAAAAGCAAACATAGCAGTGGCTTGTTCTGATGTACAAAAATTGCAATTTAAATAGGCAAAATGCATCAACATATCCCTAAACTATTAATTTTTGTTTCAATAGGTTCTTAAACTATGCTTTGTTTTAAAAAGTCCTTCAAATATTGAAATTTTATTTCATAGCTTAATCTAGACGAAAATTGACAAAAAATTTCAATATATTTTAATAGTCTCAATTAATTAATATGTTAATTAAATTAAAATCCAGAAGTATTTTGTTCAAGTCAATTTAACCTCAATACTTCAGGTGATGGGTACCTAAAATGCCTTGCGAAATATACATTTGTATATAAATAAAACTAAATAAAGTTGATATGTAAGAGTACATTATTGGTGGGAGCATTAAGTTAATCATACAAAATTGTCAATTACCGTCTCGAAGGAGCTCATGAAATAAAATTTTGATACTTAAGGGCTTTTTACAAAATATTGTTTAGGGACCTATGTCATGTAAATATTGAGCACAAGAAGAAAAAGACAAATGAGGAACCAACCTCCCTAATCAAAGCAGCACCATCATTTTCCATAGCATTAGACAACTCTATAGCTCGTGCAATCGTCACACCATCATTGACCACCTTTGGTGAACCATACTCATCCAAGACAACATTCCTTCCTGCACAACATCACACAAACCAAAACTATGAATGTTTTGACAGCCAAACAAATACTAGTGAAGAGCCAAATATATTTTTATAATGGTTATGCCACCGGTCTATTCCACCATTATATAATGAGTCATGCTCATCATGCATGATTGAGGCAAGCACCCAGTTTACATATGAAATTAGACCTTAATTTAACCAGTTTTATTGTTTTATTAAATAATTTTCAGTACCAACTTTTAAAGCTCCATAAAATACTTCATGACGTGTATGAGAACATATGTGTCGAATATGACATTGAAGGAACATGATATAACTAAGAAATGTAGTTTCCTTGAGAACTTTTTTTGTCTCATTTATATTCTTTAGAATACAGTAAATTTCATCAATATATAACAAGTCCTTGATTGAATCAATTTTTGCTTTCTTCTTCAAATATTCTCCAAAAATGCTTATACAACTAAATTAATATAATTATCTTTATAGATTAAGTGGTCACAAGTTGAAAATAAAGCAATTTTGAATCTTTCACAAGTGTAGTGGAAGTAGGACAAATTAACTTGAAGTCCTTAAGCTAATCACAAATGACAAATCCCACCTACCATTATTAGATAAAATGAGCTACTATCATTTGGTAATCACATTCCATGTCCTTGGTAAAAGTATAACAACTTGTCTAGCCTTAATCTAATGTCTATTATTTCAAATAAACAGGGGAAAATATGCAGGCATTCAATATGATGATTAATACTACTCCCTAAAAACAAATACTCGCAAACAACCGAAGAATTCAGAAAGCACAGTAACCAGGTTAACAAACTCATGAACAATTACCCCTAGGACCAAGAGTGACACCAACAGCATTGCAGATCTGGACTTCTGGTCAAAAGCAATCTCCTTAGCATTTGCCCTAACAACAAACCGATTCTTCGACTGTTTTTGCCCCATCTTCTGCAGCTGATTCACTCTCGTGCTCTTCAGCTCATCCTGAAAAAAAAAATTAACATGAAAAGAAGAAATCGCGAAGAGAATTAAGAAAGATGGTCAAAGCCACTTAACCACGTTTAACAAACGTGCACAAATTAGCTTAGTTAGGTTGTTCAGTAAATAGTTTGGTACAATCCATTTTTGCTACATATTACTACTGTGTATATTATTGAAATTTAGCAAAAGTACACTTCTGCCCCCCATGATATTTTGTAAACCCAAAATTAATCATCACGAAGAATGTCAGACATCACACGAATTTGCAACAAAAACAACTCAATATTTATGAGCAAATGAAATTTTCATTGGAGAAAGAATCAAAGATCTACAAATATGGTGCAAACCATGGAAAAATATGTATCAAATTTTGACCTGCTAGTATCGTGCACCAAGCAACAACAGCAGCTTCAGAGAGGACGTCAAATTTCGATGGAGGAAGAATAATTTCTAAAAGAGTGAGAAAAGGGCACGGTGGATTTGCGATTCTGAAAGCCCTCTCGCAGTGGCGTGAGCGACAACCACGGACGACGGCGATTGTGTCGCGCAACGGTGGCGACTTCAAGAGGGAGGGCGGCGACGGTAATTGATGAAGAAGAAAAGGGGGAAGAAACGTACCTGAGATGCAAGGCCATTTTTTACACTTTTGCTTCAAAAAAAAAAAAAAAGATGCAAGGGCATTTTTGTCTATTCAACTCCAATCTTGGACACTGTTAAAACGCGTTGTATAAACTCACCGAATTGGGCTGATGAATTAACGGAACAAAATAGTGTTGGGCGCGGTTATACACACACCAACCTATTGAGTACACCCACCAAACTTTTTTTTTTTATTCTACTGGGCATTTGAAATGTCACATATACACCCACCTATTCCATTTCATGTCAAAATCATCCCCAGTCACCAACTTCATCAAAACAACCATCATTCTTCAATTAAAAATAAAAAATTACTCCCTCCGTCCGCCTATAAGCTTCCCGCTACTTTTTGGCACAGAGATTAAGAAAAGTGATTAAATAATAGATATAGTACAAGTGATGTGATTGGAAGGAGGAGAGAGATAGAGAGAAAAAATAAAATATAAAGTGAAGTGTAAGAAAAAGTACTTACCAAAAGGGGTATGGGAAGCTTATAGGCGGACGGACTAAAATGGTAAAATGGGAAACTTATAGGCGGACGGAGGGAGTATAAGACATGTATTTCTGAATGTTCGGGATATTTTTTCGGACAAATGAACATTGTCCGAAAAAAAAGAAATGTTCGGGATTTTTTTTCGGACAAATCAATAATGTTCGAAAATTTTAGGTGAACATAATTATGATGTCCAAAATTTATTTACAAACAAACTCAATTTGTGCGAAAAATATTCCCGAACATCATTTGTCAAAAAAAAAACAACGAAAAAAAATTGAATGGGGAAATCGAAGAGCAAGAAATTTTGTTCCAAATCGAAAAAAAATTGAGAACCTACCAGATCTGTAATGTTTCAAAATTTTTGGAACCTACCAGTCCCAGATCTGTAAAAAAAATTTGTCCAAATGTTTCAAATTTTTTTGATTTGCCTCTCGTCACAAAAATTTCCGTAAAATTTGGAAAAGATTACATTTGTAAAAACTAAAAACCCTAATACAAAAAATTCAATTTTTTTTTTTTACAAATTTCAAAACCCTAATTTTAAAATTAGTTCGGTAAAATACTTACCTTCAAACGTTGCGGCGGCGATGGCATAGGAGAGGTGGACGACGGCTTTCATGGAGAGGAGGTGGGAGGCGGCGGCGGCTGCTGGAAGGGAAGAGGGCTGCGAACGGCCGCGGCGGAGGGGAGGGGCAAGAATGGCCGCGGCGAAGGGGAGATAAGTGGCGGACGCAGGCGGCGAGGGAGGCGGACGCGGGCAGCGTGGGTGGGGGAGAAGCGAACGCGGACGGCGGCGGGAAGGGGTGCGCACGGCGGCGGCGAGTGTGAGGAGGAGGTGAGAGGCGATTTCTAGAGGCTGAATTTTTGGAATGGATAGAAGAGTGTGAGGGTGGGTGTACCTCAAATTAGGTTTTAAGAGAGAATAAGGGTAATGTAGGCATTTCTATGTGGGTGTCCTCATCTCATTGTGTGTGTAATCATTCTGTGGGTGTCCTCAATAGTTTTGTGGGTGTCTATAACCGTGCCCAATAGTGTTTAGTGGCGGGCCCGTCAACAATCGTGGGACTTGCTGACTGCTGTATCTTGGCCATCAAATGCCAGTTTACTCACGATAACTATCTAATCGGGGCTGTATCTTGGCCATCAAACGCGCCTACAGAATAATTCTCAATTACTCCATAATTTATATGCTTCCACCAAATTACACCCTCAACTCCCTTTAAATTAAAGGCAAAGATCTTTTCTTCAATCTTTTACGGAACCCATCTTTTCTTGAATCAGCTTGGTCAAACTAATAATGACAAGTAATTTTAGAGAAAGAAAAGTGACAAAATTTCAACTTCTTTTTTGGCAAGTGTAAAAACATGCTAAACAAAAGCACACATGCATATTTTTGGTAACATATGCTTTTCCCCTTCCCCATGCATAAAAAAAAGGAGTAAAAATATAATATTACCAAAAAAATGTACACGTCTATATAATATTACCAAAAAATGTACGTCAATATAATTTAAAATATTATTTTGAAAAGTGTAAGTCATTACCATTGAAAAGTGTAACAAACAAAAAAAAAAACAGTTGACTTGATCAACTCAGTTTCTTATAAGAAATCAATTCTATAAGAGACCTACCCCTAAACTAAAAATCCATAAAAAAAAAAAAATCACTTATGCAATGTACTTATTTGTAGAGTACAAGATCAAAGAAATAGTTAGGAGCATTAGAGTGTTTCTCCTAATAAGAAAATCACAAAAGATTTTAATTAGAAAATATGAGTTAATTACAAATAAATATCAAAGTAGTTTATGGACTAATCAACTTAATTTTTTTTTTTTAAAACAATATACGACCTTTCTTCTTCCTATTTTTTTTCTCTCTCTAGAAAGGAAAAACCTTGTAATCGTTTCTTCGAAGGATTTGTTAAGAATTCTTTGTTCTTAATCCCAACAAAAACCTTTTCGATGGCTTGTTTTTAAATTCTGAGTTTGGAGATTTTGCCTTTTAAAAATCTTTTTCCCCATCTTTTAGATTTTCTTGGGAAGACATATATTTTCCTAATCATTAGATTTTGGTTGCTGCAATTTGCCCTATTGTTAAGGCGCGAGCTTCACTTGCTTCATCACTGGGCGTGTTTGCTAGTGCCGTTCTTCTGGCGTATGGCGGGGGGAATTTTCCAGAAGTATATGGGGTTTTCTTGGGCTTCGACATATCCCACCCACGGATTTCAAAAAATTTCCAATCATTCTGCCCGTGGTTTTTTATTGAAGGATGCCTCTCTATATAATGTGGCATTAGTGATTAAATGGTCATATATCTACTTGCATATCTCTCTCTATCGGTTTTCTTTGCTTTCTCTCTAAAAAATGGTGAATATCATTTAGGAAAAGTTTCAAGCTTGTGCTATTTCCGAAAAGGAGGTAGCAAAGGTAGCCATGGCTAAGGAGGAGCTTATTGCTCCAAAGCATACCCTGGTGTTGAAGTTTGTCTCGAGGAGATCATTTAATACTGAAGAACTGAAGACAACTTTAAGGTCTGCCTGGAAGTCGGTTGCTCAGATAACGGTATCCATGGTGGGAAATGGTATGTTTCTGATTGACTTTCACAATGAGTCAAAGATGAATGATGTGCTAGACTCACACCTGGAATCCGAGAAGGTCGCTTCTTGTCCTGAAGCCGTTGGTGGGCAAAAAAAAGTTTTCAAACTTGCAACTCCATATGGTGCCGTTCTGGGTGCAGATCCATGGCCTAGAGATACATGCAATTCGACATGTTCGTCGGTTGAAAACCGTCGGTTACGATTTTCGGAAATGGCGAACCGTAACCGAACCGCGAACCGCCGGTTTGACGGTTTTAATTTTTTTTTTAATATTATCTCCGTTTTCGCTCGTTTTCACTCCGTTTTCATTTGTTTTTTATTCGTTTTAACTCATTTTTTAGAAAATACATTACTAGAATTGAATAAAAATTATATAACTTAAATTTATACATTAAAAATAGAAGAATTATGTATTAATTTTTTTTTTTTTTTTTTTAAAAAACCGCCAAAACCGGTCAAACCGGCAGTTTGCGGTTTGTCAAAATGTCAACCCGTAACCGAACCGTCATTTTTCGATTACGGTTCGATTTGTAAACCGTAACCGGCGGTTTGGCCGGTTTGGCGGTTCGGTTTTGCGCATGTCTACATGCAATGACAAAAACGACGGGTCTACGAGTTGGGAGTATTGTGGGTGAAGTGCTTCAGATTGATGCTGTAGGTCCCAAGTTGAGTTGTTAATATTGAGTAAGCTAGTGAAAATGTCTAGAGGGGGGTGAATAGACTTTTCAAAAATCTTTCAATATATCAGAATACAATATGCGGAATAACGAAATTAAACAATGAGCCCAATTCAAATTATACTCAACTTATTTCGAGAACTCTGTTATGAACACTCTACTAGTCTTGTTCAGATATGTAATTCAATCAATTAAGCAGTTAATCAATCAAACACAAATAAAACAGTAAAGTAAATCAAACACGAGATTTATAGTGGTTCGACAACTTGTCTACATCCACTCTCACAAACCCAGTTGTGATATTCTTATTAACTCGTCCAATGAAGTAATGTGTTCTTGTAGCTTTAAGTCCCAAGAAATAAGACTTAGATCTTCTCGATAACACTACCAAGTGTTTCTTCGATCTTACTAGTGATTTACAAGTATCTAGCAACTTGAAACAGTAAAATTAAAACTTCTCTTGTCTTCAGTAGTAGCCTTCTTTGAATCTTCAATTTGTCTTCTGGCTTCTTTTTGAATCTTCAAAACTCTGAGAGTAATTTGCTTCAAATATCTCTTTAATTCGCTTCAGTATATCAATATGTCAGTAGTCTTTAATCGTTCAATACGCCATGGTATTTATAGACTTCCAACTTCAAGAACTTTCAGTTGTGTAACCAACTTTTCTTGAAAACTAACTCGTAACAGTTAATCTTTATCCATCCACACGTTTCTGTTGTTAATTAGTTATTTCATAACTAACTCTTCAATCTTTATCTTTAATACGCGTTTTGTAACTAACTTCTTCATTCTTCACGTTGACCTGTCTTGTTGTCGCGCACCTGTCTTGTTTCAACACTTAGACAAATTCTGAGTCTTCTTCTTACTCATCTTGTCTTGTGCAGTAGACTTCATCTTCTTTCTTCTCTTGCGCAGTCTTCTTCTGTAGTAGACTTAGATATAACTAATCTAATCCTAACAAGACTATTACATTACATTAAGCTTTATATCATAGCTTAGTCAACTTAAGAATCTATACATCAATACATGAATATAAACGAAACAATATGAGCTTCTATACAATCATTAATAGCTCAGTAAACAACCTAAACAAATATACAAAGTACTCATAAAACGTACTTGTCTTTTAAACACTTAAACTTTCTTTTGACTTTACTTGTCTTGTGAACCTCTACTGATGTGTTCAAGATGACTTCCATAACTAGACTAGATCAGTCAACACTTAGAAAATATTCAAGTCTACTTTTGGCTTATCAAAACTTCATCTTATCTTTTCCATCATTTAGGACTTGTTTCAGGATTCATATCCCAACAATTTCCCCCTTTTTGATTAAGCCAAAACTACTTGAATCTTTTCACAATAGTAGACTAGTTAAGTAGTTATCTTGTCTTTAACATCAAAATAGTACTTATCTTTTTCATTCATTCAAATAAGATCAGTAGATATTACACATACTAATATCAAAATAAAAAAGAACTAAGTATTAGAGAAAAAATACAACTAATCAGTGATATTACCTCCTTCCAAGTTCGGAACACAAAAAACATCGAGGAGTCTTCTATGAATCACTCTGATATGTTCTTCATCATCAATCTTCTCCTTGTCTAGTAGCTCTTCTTCAAACTTCTTGATGTGATTAAAATCAATCCTTTTTCCAGAGCTTAACATAGGAGTATTCCACTTCGGGTAGATCGGAACAAGAATATTATAGTTTACAGCAGGAGCAATTCTCATGATTAAATTCCATAGCTTCAAGTCTTGAACTTCCATAAACTTGTCAAATACAGCATAAAGTTCTTCTGAACTATCAGCATCACCAAATTTGCGAATGATCCAGTGATCCAACTCCCATTGCAACTTGACTTTGAACCAATCTTCACGATGTTCTCTGTCAATAAAGTTGTCAATGAATGCATCTTCAACTTGATATGGATTTGCTTTCAGCTTCTGTAACCTTCTAATATGCTTTCCAACCTTCTTTTTGCTTGCATAGTGAGCTTCATCATCAGCCTCAACTATCTTTTGCTTCTTCACGATTGCAGTCATTTCAGCAGGTTCTTCAATAACCAATTTCCTCTTTACTCGTCTTGTCTGAACCTCAACTTCAGGAGACGCAACACTTTTGCCCTTCAGCTTTCTCTTCTACTCTTCTGCCTTAGCTTCTTCAAGTTCAGCTTTCTTGACTAGCTTGCCTCTCTTAGGCCTTCTTAGCTCTTCTATCGCAGTAGCAGCAGTCTTCATCTCTGGTTCAGCACTAGACTTTTCTTCAAGTTCAACTCTACTTGTCTCTTTCCCCTTTTTGGCTTCATCACTTGCCTTGAGAGTGAAAAGAGAAGTAAAGCGAGTCATTTCTTCTTTTAGAGCTTCCTTCATAGCTTCTACAGCTAACTCTATCTGCCTCTGATGCGTCTTGTCGTGACTCATCTTGTCAAGACGATCAGTAGCCAATTCTAACTTCCTTGATCTTGAAATTAGTTCATCCTTGAAAAACGTAGCTGTTTGCCTAAGCAGCCTGTTCTGTTCTGTCAACTCAGTAAGAACAGTTCGAGAACGCACCAACTGATCTTGTGCTTCTCTTCTCTGCTCATCAGTTATCTCCATCTTTACCCTGTAAAGACGTTCCATCTTACCAGATTATTCAGCCAATGATCTAGCAAAGTTTATTGATCTCTTCTCCGAATAATCAATATGCCTCTTCAAGAAGTCTTCTATCGATCTGAGCATACATCTCTTGTCGGAAAGACAAGTCCATCTTGTTGACTTCACCAACTATCAATTCTCTTGAACTGTCAACAAGCGACTGATTCTGTTCCACCAAGACTTCTTTCAGTTTTGAATTTAAAAACTCATCGATCGCAGACTGAACAACGCCTTTCAAGTCTGTCTTTAACTCATCTAGAAAACCTTCTGGAAATACTTGAGTAGTAGACTGGGTTCCAATAAATTCATCATCATCCTTGATGGCGATCTCATCTTCATCGAAAATGAATGCTTCAACGAACTCATCATCTTCCTTAGCAAATATGATCGAGTTGTCTTCTTCTTCAGCACTTTTAGCAATTTCTTCAGGATGATCTGGAACACCTTCTAACTCCAACAAAGGTTCAGATGTTTGAATGGCAGCATCAATCAATTCAACTTTGACCTCTTCTTCCACAAGATCAGTTTGAACTCCGACTTCAAACTTGTCTTGAGATGACAGCACATCATCAGATACTTCCAACATCCTCTTCACAAGAGCAGTCAATGCATGGGCTGGGAACAACTCTGAGTGGTCCTTGACTCCACTGTTCTCCTTTTGCTCCATCTCCCAATCTTGAAAATTGGAGATTCCACCCATTCCATTGATAACTTCAAATAAGTCCTCTGCCGGGGCCTTCTTCAATGCAACCCATGTGCATATCCTTAGAAGTTTTTCAAACTGCTCCGAAGATGTGTCGATCTCAACTGACGGGAGCATCTTCCTCAGATTGTTAGACACTCTTGAACGAATCCTCTTCTCCCTTAAACACATCGGATAGTAGACTAGGGAATCAAATCTAATTTCAGAAGAGGTCTGAGCAAGTGGGGTCCTTGCCTCAGTTGTTGCAGTGGCAACTAGTGGTGTTTCTGAAATAGATGGGTTAGAGGGTTCAACATTTTCTGTTGAGGGTAAGGGAATTTGGATTGTGGTTTCTGTGGGCTTTGATGTGTCTAGGTTTGGTGTGACAACTGTAGGAGTATCAGTTGTATCATATATGGTAGTGTCTTGAGTTATGTTGGTCCTCAGTGGTTTCACTGCCAACACTGATGAGGATTTGGGTGCAGGTCTGGCACGAGATCGAAGTGATCTTGCCTTGGTTTTCACGGGGAGAGAGAGGTATTGAAAGAGTTCGAGAAGAAGAACCAACCTTTTCAGTCGACTTGTCAGGCGAGGGACTCGACTCGACTCTCACCAGTCGATAGGTTTCAGCAACTTCTGGACTAGTCTCCTCCTCTTTCTCAGACTCTTTATCAGATTGAGTCTCCTCCGAGTCTTCAGCAGCCTCGAACATCGCCTCTTCAGCCACGTACTGAACTAGTCTTCCACTAGTTCCAGCTTCAGCCTCTTTCTCAGATTCTTCACCATCCGACTCGTCTTCCTCTGAACTAGACGAGGCGGCCTCAAACATTGCATCTTGAGGATTTATTTGAACTTTTCTGGGGGCAGCAGATCTTGCAGCAGCCTGCTTCGCAAGAGCCTCCTTTTTCAAGTAATGTTTGAGAGCATGGAACGACTTGCCCTTGCTCCAGTTCATCTTGTTTGGCAACAAGATGGGTAATAGGATACTCAACTTGTTTCCAAATCCAACTGCGGCAGACACCATCCACTCAGCTGAATCGGTGTCAACACGAACATTCCTCTCAAAATACATTAATCGATCCGCGAACAGTTTATACCAATTGCCTTCAGTGATGCCATCATAGATTGCGGCCATCACTCTCGCCTTTTGCAGTGTGACTGAGTCATAACTTCCGGTGACACACAACAACATCTTGCTTGCAATATCAAGAAGAGTCCTGTATTTGTTTAAGAGCTCCTTCTTCTTGACAGCTGGGATTTTTCCATCTCGACCTAGCTTCAATTTCCTTCCACAGAAGACGCTTAGGTACCTCAACTCTTGACCAATAGCATAATTTTCTATGTCAATAGAACCAATCGGCAGCTTCAAACTTTCGAACACAGATTCTCGAGTAAGTTCTACTCGACTTCCACCAACAAATGATTGTATGGTGTCTCCTCTTCTGGTTGCGTTGGCGTAAAACTCCAACACTTCTTCTTCCAAAACAACTTCTGGAAAGGCCTCCAAGTAGGGTCTCAACCCGCATCAACAGCACTTCGTAAGAATCTCCTTATTGTCGTCGGTGTGGTTGCCCTTGAAGAACACGGAGCCTTCCACATGCACCTTCCCTTCCGATGCATACTTGCCTAGGTCGAACCCAGCTTGCATGTTAGTTCGGACATCAAAGAGAGAAATAATCGACATGATAGTAGAGTAGATTACGAATGAACAGTTTCGAATTATCAAGAGAGTCGATTGCTTTGAGAGTAGAAGAGTAGTAAAAACGTAGGAGAGAAGAGTGGAACTGTTTGGGGTTTTGATAAAACTGATTTTGAGAATCAACGACCAAGATTGAATGCTTTGATCTAACGGTTGTGGCTTTTGAGATTCAGTTACGGAATCGAGAATATTACGTGATTTGATATTGTAAATTTTGGAATCCGCCTCTTCTATTGGTTAGGACAGAGGAGTGTACTCATCTGACCTAGTGTAGTAGAGTATGGCGCGAACTGGGTGTATACACCTCATTAAATGGGAGTGTATAAATCCAATTCTAGATTTTACAAATTTCACATTATCAAATTACATTAATATACTTAATTCGTAGTGTTAAACACTTAGAGTATATTGAATCAAGAGAACACGTATCTTGTCTGTTCGAGTCTATCCAGAACAGACGAGTAGACTAATGCGCACCAAACGAGTTCCCCCTTCGACTGTGCTTGTCTGTCTGAATGTCGAACGACTTCTTGTACCTATCTTATCTTGTGCGATGTATGAGTATAGGTACAAGTAGAGTAGAATAATTAAGATGAATATCAATCTAGAGCAATAGTCAAGGTTTCGAACAAGATGACTTTTAACAAACTTAAGAGTCAACATAAGGATATTTAAGAAATCAAAGATTCCCCCTTAAGTGTTTATTCCCTTAGCGTTACCCTCAGCTTTACCAGCTTCCTCATCGGGTTGTTTGGTCATCCAAGTCGAGTTGATCCTGCAATGAATAATTTAGGTACCCACTTTGCTTATTGGGGTCCTGAGTGGTTAGTTGAGTTCAAAGGAATCCAAATATACATTGGAGTCTTGAACAAGTTTGATCTCTTAAGCTTCCTGCCATATTTGTTACAAAATAAGACCTTGTTGTCCTTATCTGGCCTATCATTCGATTTCGGGTCTATTCGTCTGAGATAGCCTTTCGACTTAATCTCTACTTGAGCAGGCACTTGTCTATGATAGTCAGAATAGGGCTTGTATGCATTAGGTCCATACGATTTATAGACACGTTTGGGTCTTTCCTCACTTATGATATCATATGACAAAGGCGGAGGATATAGGACAGGTTGTGTACGATATTTTGGAGCAACCTTCCTAGGCCTAGATGAGTAGAGCTGAGACTACCTTATGAAAGGAGGTCTAGGCTCTTGTCGTCTAGTCTGTACTTGTCTAGTACTCGTCTCCTCAGGATACCAATCCTCGTATCTGACCTGATTTGGTCGTCCACGACTAGTGGTCCTTTGTAGACTAGTTCTAAACAGAACATGCTTGTTGTTAACATTCTTCTTACCTCCCTTGGTAATCGGATTGTTAACTCGAGTCTGCTTAGGTACAGTGCCTTCAGATGGTGGTCCAATATCGTATATCATTGTTCCTTTTCCTTTATCATTAATAAAAGAACTTGATATGAAAGCAGTAGGGTTCTTAAGGACTCGAGTAGACGAGCTGGGTGAATCTGCACCTATACCTGTCTTGTCAGCAGGAGCCCTATACCTATCTGACAATTCAAGGTTAATCTTAGAAGAGTTAACCAGGTCAGTAAGTTTAAGGTCTAGAGTGACAACCTCAGTCTCTAAGAACTTATTGCGTTCTTCAAGCTTTTTGCACTTGCTCTTTAAAACATTGAACTCATTTCTCTCAGTTGCATGTGTCTTAAGTAGGTTTTGATATAACCTGTCTGTCAATGCACACTTTTCTTTGAGTTGTCTTAACTCTTCAGTCAAGCGTTCATTTAGGACTGTTACATTTGGATCTACTTTAGACTGAGCTTCCTTAAGATCAATGATTTCTTGTGTAGGTCCCAAAGTTGAGTTTAATATTGAGTAAGCTAGTGAAAATGTCTAGAGGGGGGTGAATAGACTTTTCAAAATTCTTTCAATATATCAAAGTACAATGCGGAAATCAGAATATAACAATGAGCCCAATTTTAGTTTATACTCAACTTATTTCGAGAACTCTTTTATGAACACTCAACTAGTCTTGTTCAGATATGTAATTCAATCAATTAAACAGTTAATCAACTAAACAACAAACAAAACAGTAAAGAAAAAATGCCCACTTGAAAGTGACATGCAAGCTGATAAAGCTGCTGAGGTGGATGAGGCGGATAGGCTGAGAAAAATTAAAGGGAAGGCCATATGTGTTGAAGAAGGTGTCGAAGAGGTCTGGAGGGTTGCTGAGTTCCAGGCGAGACAGCAGGAGGCTAGTGAAGATGAGGACCGTTTTAATGGGGGAAAAGCGAGGGAGGTAGTACATACTTTCAAAGAACTGATGCCTTTCAGAATCTAGGAGGAGGAGGTAATGTTTAGGGGAGCAAATAGGATTGATCCAAGAACAGGTTCTTCTCTAGATCCACTTACTTTTACTATTCCTGAAAGTTATGAATATAGAATGATTAAGGAGCCACTGTGGGGGGAAGAAAATGGTAAGGACTACCGCATTACCCATTATGTTGGTAAGGATTTCAAGGCTTTTGATTTCACCGCTTATGTGGAAGTTATTTATGAAGGAGAAGAACTCTATGTACCGGAAAGAGAAGAAGTGGGTCAAAATCTTGGCCTAGAGTTGGAAAATACAGTGAATGGTGGAGGAGAGATACAAGAAGAACTAACTGCTCTAGTCCAGGATAAACTTCTACCATGCAAAAAGAGAATGTGGTCCGATTACTCGGGGCACTTGGCTGATTATTGGGGAGCAGATCGTGTCAGAGAAGAGATGGACGGTCTAATTTTTCTAAAGAAGGCTAGGAGTATGTTCGAAACTTATGGGACGGAGATAGCGGTCCCAGGTTCAGCGGAGGTTGAGGTCACTCAACCCCGCCGTGGGGAATGAAGATCATTTGCTGGAACGCACGAGGTGTCTGTAGCCCTCGTGCGTTTGGTCGGTTGAATAAAATAGTCCGTGATAACCGACCTTCTGTTCTTTTTTTTTTTATCTGAAACTAGATGGTGTTCGTCTTTCCTTGATATTTTGCGAGTTAAGTTAGGTTTTCAATGTTGTTTTGGTGTTGATGCTTGTGGCAAATCTGGTGGTTTAGCTTTGTTGTGGAATGAGAATGAAGTTTCTGTTTTATCGTTTTCAAAAGGACATATTGATTGCATGATTGAATATCGGGAGCTTAAATGGAGATTCACTGGTTTTTATGGCCATCCAAATGTTAATTTGAGAAAATTTTCTTGGCAACTCTTAAAGAAACTAAAGAACTATCAACAGGGATTGCCTAAGGCTTGGTTAATTGGGGGGATTTCAATGAAACTCTTTATAGTGATGAGAAGATGGGTGGAAAGCATAAAACATTCAATCAAATGTGTCCTTTTCAAGAGGCTGTTTCTTTTAATGGCTTGGTTAATATAAGAGCCAAATGACCAAAGTTTACCTGGCACAATAAGAGACAAGGGAAAGACCATATTAAAGAAAGAATTGATCGATACATGGCAAATGAAGAGTGGCTATCGAAGTTCCCTAAATATCAGGCTTCTAATCTGGATTTCTACGGGTCAGATCATAGACCAATAATGATCAATTTTGAATTTGCGTCTCACAACATCTTTAGACATAAAGTGAAGGAGTTTAAATTTGAAAATTATTGGTTAAAGGATCCTGACTTTGTGAAAGTTATGGACATAGCCTGGACTAAGTCTAATGGGCAGATACATGAAGTGCTGGATACATGTGGTAAGGTCTTACAGGGGTGGGCAAAGAACAAAGGTGGTACAATTAACAGAAAATTGAAGGAAGCTCAGGATGCCCTTAATAAGGAATTGGACAATGATGAGAGAGTCCCGGATATGCGAGAGGTGGAAACTTTGGAAAGAGAAATTGTCAAACTCAACACTCAAGAGGAATGGTTTTGGAAGCAAAGGTCGCGTACTACATGGCTGAAAGAAGGGGATAGAAACACTAGATTTTTTCATTCGCAAGCAAAGAAGAGGACGAGATATAATGCAATCAGTGGAATACATGATGTGGCCGGAAATTGGATTGAAGATCAGGGACGTATTCAAAGGGTCTTCCTTGATTATTTTCGACAGATTTTTGTTTCTAACAGACCAACTTCTTTGGAAATTGGGAGGGTAACACAACATATTTCTACCAAACTTTCTAACGAAATGGTTTCCTTTCTTGATGTTCAATTCTCTAAGGAAGAGATTGCTCGAGCAGTGAAGGACCTAAACCCATGGAAGGCGCCAGGTCCCGATGGTTTCCCCCCCTCTTTTTACCAAGCAAACTGGAAAGTAATTGGTGATGATATTTCTAAAGCTATTCTTCATGTTCTAAATGATGATGGGCCTATTAACAATTGGAATAAAACTATAATAGCTCTTATTCCAAAGGTTAATAAACCTACTATTGCGGAACAATTTAGACCTATTAGTTTGTGCAATGTTATTTACCGTATTGTGGCAAAAACAATCACAAACAGGTTGAAGAGTGCTATGTCTGGAATCATTAATCAACACCAAAGTGATTTTGTCCCGGGAAGACTCATCAGTGATAACATTCTCCTGGCTTATGAAGGTATGCATTGTTTGAAATCATCAAAGAGCAAGAAAGGTATATCAGCTATTAAGTTGGACATGAGCAAGGCGTATGATAGGTTGGAATGGCCGTTTTTGTTAGATGTTTTGAAAGTCATTGGTTTCTCGGATAAATGGATTAACCTCATCTAGCGATGTATTTCTTCATTTTCCTATTGTGTTAAAATCAATGGCCAACTGACGGAGTGTTTTTACCCCTCTAGAGGTATCCGCCAAGGTGATCCTCTTTCGCCCTTTTTATTCGTGTTGTGTGCTCAATGTTTTTCGTCCATACTGTCTTCAGTTGCGCATGACAAGAAGATCTCTGGTATCAAGATTGCTCGCACGGCTCCGCCTATCTCACACCTTCTATTTACAAATGACAACCTTCTCTTCTTGAAAGCAACAAAGGAGGAAGCACAAGCTGTAAGAAATTGTTTATATGCTTATGAGAAGGCGTCTGGACAGCTCATAAACCGGGATAAGTCGTCAATTACCTTTAGTCCATGTACCTCCAGATTAAATATAGAAGGCATGAATAATATTTTGGGGATTAAATCATCAAGAGGTCATGACCTGTATTTGGGATTGCCAACAATGATGCCTAAGGGTAAGAGGTTAAAGTTTGAGTATTTGGTTGATAAGGTTCGAAAAAAGATTACGGCTTGGGATCATAAATTTTTTTCGGAAGGGGGAAAAGAGACTCTCATAAAGGCGGTGTTACAAGCTATTCCGTCATATGCCATGTCTTGTTTTAGGATTCCAGTTTCAGTTTGTTCTGACATTGAAAGGATTATTGCAGGGTTTTGGTGGGGCGATACTAGTGAAGGAAAGCGTATACATTGGAAACGATGAAAATCGATGTGTTTGCCTAAGGAAAAAGGGGGTTTAGGATTTCGATGCCTAGTGCAATTTAATAAAGCTCTCCTTGCAAAACAGCTTTGGAGAATTTCTGCATCAGAAGGATCTCTTATTGGCCAGGTTTTTAAGAGCAGATATTTCAAACACTCGAATGTTATGAATGCAGAAATTGGCTCTAATCCTTCTTACGTGTGGATGTCGCTTCTTTGGAGTTGGGATATATTGGAAGAGGGAGTACGCTGGAGAATTGGCAATGGAAAGGATATCCACATCTTCAAGGATAATTGGGTCTTGGGTTTACGGAGTGGTAGGATTATGTCGAGAATTGCAAGTGCGTCCATGGTTGATCGTTACATTACGAATAAGGGTCTGTGGAATGAGGAGTTGGTCAGACAAGCTTTTCTACCCTTTGAAGCAGATGCCATTTTGAGTACTCCATTGTATGGTAGACAGGAGAAAGACAGAATGTTTTGGACCAAGTCGGCCACCGGTAAATTCTCTGTTGCTTCAGCCTATTTACTTGTGAATACTTGGGAATTGGAGATGGAAAGGGATACTATGCCGACCCTGTCTAATGGATATGCTTATAAAAAACTCTATGACACAATCTGGAGTTTGAAAGTCCCGCCAAAGATTCGTATTTTCGGATGGAAGTTTCTGCAAGACCTTGTGGCGTTGGAAGGTAATCTGGCGAATCATCATATTCCTATTGAGCCTATATGTACTCTGTGTTGTGGTGCCTATTATGCTGATTCTATGCATGGTTTCTTTTTTTGCCCTTTTGCGAAGAAAACTTGGAAAAGTGTTGGAATGTGGAGTTCTTTAAAAAAAATTTGTTATGGGAATACAAAAGATTTGGTGTTTGCTGTTGAACAACAATTTGGGAGGGAATTTTTGGAATTTATGATTGTCGTTGCTTGGGCAATGTGGCGCGAACGCTGTACATGGACGCATGGCAAAGGAAAAATGGAGCAGTCGATTGTGAAGGGGGAGAGATTTGAAGTTGAATGGGCAATTTCATATTGGAAAGATTTTCTGAAGTCAAAAAATATGATTGGGCCCATTGATTATAAAAGTTTTGGATATTTGGAGAAATGTTCAAGTGAAGGATCTGATCATCTTTTGTTCTCTGATGCAGCTTTTAACCCAGTAATTTTTTTTTTTTGCAATAGGCTTCGCTCTTCTAAATCCTAGAGGAAACATTATCTTAGCAGGTCATCACAAAATTTCTAATCCAGGTACGGTTGTTGCAGCTGAGTTAAAAGCTATTGAAATAGGTCTTTCTTGTTGCATTAATAAAGGCTTGGTAGTAAAAGGCATTAGGTCGGATGCGAGTGAAGCGATTCAAGCTTTATCTTTAGAAAATAATTTGGAGGGTTATGAGGATGGCATTGTTCAAAATATTAGAAGTATGTTGCTGGAAATCTTAGTGTGGGATTACCCGCATATACTCCGGGAGCAGAATAAAGTTGCACATGCCTTGGCTCAGTATCGGTCTAACACTTCATGGCCTCAAGAATGGAAATCTTGAATGTCCTCAGTATATCAAAGAACACTACAAGAAATTTGAAAAATCGCGACGAAAAAAATCGTCATGAAAACATCATTTTTTCGTCACGACAGGTGTTTGGTGACAAAAGAAATTGTCACAAAGAACGTCACTTTATGTGCGTCACTGTAGATCAATGCGACGATATTTGAATTCGTCACCAAAAGTCATCTTTTGATGACGATAAAGGTCGTCGTCACTATATCATTTCATCTATGGTGACATACAAATCGTCACACTTAGTATTAAAATTTCGTCACTTAATACGATATTTCGTCACTAAAGGTTAAATTTTGCATGACGATTTAATTTATTGTCACTAAAAAATCACCTTTTTGTGCCGATTGTCCGTATATTACTACCTTATCAAATTGTAGTGACGTCATTTTTTGTCACAATTAGATTATCAATTTCGTCATAATCTGTATAATTCGTCACGAAAAAATGGTTCTTTCGTGACAAAGTGTTGTTTGTTGTTATATGTGTGTATATATAATGACGATAAAACTTGTCATTAAAGAGTGTGATTTAGTAACAAATTTTTTATTGTCACTAAATGTTGTGAAAATGGTGACAAATAATTTTGTCATGATATTATACTATTTAGTAACAAATTTTTCATTGTCACTAAATGTTGTGAAAATTGTGACAAATAATTTTTGTCATGATAATATACTATTTAGTGACGAAATGATGTTCATCACTAAAAGGTTAGAAACGGTGACAATATATTTTTTGTCATATTTCAAATCTTTCGTCATGAAAGAATTACAATATAACGTCTAAAATTTGATCGTCATTATTTATATAGATATAACGATGACCTATTTTGTCACCCAAAAAAGTGACAAATTGTTCAATGTCATTAAAAGATATAAAAATGGTGACAAAATATTTTTGAATTACAAAAATGATAATCATCACAAAAAATATAATTATAATAACATATATCATCATTATTAATTATTCAATGACAAAATATTATATTATCACAAAAGTAGTATATATCATGACACATAATTTGTCATGAAATAATTATAATTGTAATTTCAATTACTAAATGTAAAAAAAGAACAAATATTTACAACAATTATTCTATCCATTTATCAGTAAAAATACCATTAAATTCTCGATATCTGCACCTTAAGCAGCCATCTTTGCATCTTGAGCAGCCATATTTGCATTCCAAACACACTTGTGTTTTGAATTTTGCACATAAACTTCAAACTCTTGCAACTTTTCTATTATGTCCTTTAGTTCCTCTTGTAATTGATTAGAAGAATAACACAGTGTGTTGCATCTGTTTGGAGATTTTGGATCATAACCAAGACCTTGCTTATTTCAATTGCCTGCAAAAATTAAGTTACCTGGTTTCATTAATAAAGCAAACAAAGCATATATATGTAGTAATGAATGAAAATAAGTAAACCATAAAGAAGCAAAGTTCAAATGACAACATTAAGACAACTAGTCCATATATACTGAGTTGTTCACAAGGCCACATATAGTTAAGCAAAGAAACTTTCACCTACCATCCATCATAATCTAATTTTTTAAATACATACACAAATAGAATTTTATTCAGGTAAAAAAGGAAGTCTTTATCTAAAAAATATATAAATATATATAAATTCCTGCCTCATCTTCAAGAGGAGTGTGGTTCCTGCCTCATGGAACCAACATCTCATTTGTGCCTTAGTGTACGTTACAATTCTAAAACTTGACAAATGGCAACAAAATAATGAAATAGAGAAAAGAAAAAGAAAAGAAAAGTGTGAGATACAAATTTAAAGGACATCATAATATATTTTTGAATTATGAAACAACCTCTTATGGGGATATGGGGTTATAGATTATAGCAGACAACTTTTAAAACAAATTGACATTACACCTATGAACAATAAATTTATGAGACGCGATAATTATTTATCAGCTGGATTAGGGTTATACACTTATACCATATGATGAATGATACTATTTTGTTATTGAAACGTCACAAAAATAAAGGCTAAGGATGTGTTTGTTTATGACCACCGCCCCAACCCACATTTTTATTTCAAATATGAATCCTCATTTCTCAAATCGGATTTTGGTATAAGATTTCAAATTCTATAAAATTCTACCCTGTAATATACCTATATTACTTTTTTTCAAATGAAATTTCTAATACAATATCAATCATATATTTCGTAATGTTAAATTATTATCTACCAAACTCAACACTCTCTCTACATCTTTTTAGTTTACAAACTCTCCCCCCTACATTACACAAAATGACCAATACACAATTAATCTTCTATAACCAATATTTTTTAAAATCCTACAAAATCTACACTCCCAAACAAAAACAAAAACAAAACTCAATTGCACCTTTTGATATCCATCAAATTCATCTACTTAATTTTCAATCCAATCAAATCCATAAACAAACACCCTCTAATTGTAGCAAATTTCAACTAAACACCTACTGGATTTTAAATCCAATCATCCAGGACTTGCCATGAACCCATGATTCAACTGCTAGATCTGACAATCTACCAACAGATAAGAGTATTATTTCAAAGTAAATAGAATTACCTTTCGTTTAGCAGGTATTGACGTATTGCCAACCGGTTTAAAGAATGATTCTAGCATGTTCATGGAAAAAGTAGTAAGAAAGTGATATATATCAAGGTATTAAAATTACTGATAAAATGTTTTACTCAACAACAGATTCGTTTTGGACCTGGGCTTATAATTTGTTCTTAGTTGCCTTGATTTCTTCTATACCGTGCCCAACACAAATTAGTCAACAATATGACACAGTTTCTCTATTTAGTAGTATGAAAAGAAGATAGTAATACAAAGCAAAATTTAGACTTGCCTTAGATATTCTCACTGTTGAATCCATATTCATTTACCAAAAATGTTAACAATCCCTAAAAGAGAAACAATATAATTAGTTACAGATCATCAAATTGATAAAAAAAAATAAAAATTACTCCAACAATGCAATAGAGGTCTACTACAAAATGCATCTTTTTTCCTCTGATCTTGTTCTATCAATTAGCGATTCAGAAAAGGATTCACAGTGTATGCAGTTTACTGTCTCTCAGAGAATGCAAGTTTCTAAAATGAATCATTCGTGATAGGACTACGCAGTTTGACTATCGACTCTTAGAGAATGCAAGTTCCTAAAATGAATCATTTGTGATAGGAGTACGTAGTTTTGTTACCCCAGTAGCACGAAGCTTAACATGCAGGGCATAATGCTCAATTTCGATCCCTAATGTTATTAAAGTTGTTAGATATGTAATACACATATATATGTGTGTGTGGACTATATATGTGATGTCTTAATCCAAATTAAGGACTCATCTTGATTGGCTCACTGAATTGAACCAAAAACATAGCAATATATAATTAACTAATAAAATTCCTTACAAAATAATAAAATGAGGTGATTCGACATGGTTAGAAATATCTTCATAACAAGAAGTCAAGATGAATGATGCAAATAGTTACTAGATGAATGATGCAGATAGTTACTAGATGAATGATGCAGGTAGTTACTAGATGAATGATGCAGGTAGTTACAAATATTTGAAAATATGTGGCCCTTGTGCTATTTATAAGTTAACTTCTCTCTTAGTCATATGCCTCAACATTACAAAAGAAAGCAACACAAGCCTTCAGTATATATAAAAATAAAAAGCAATTTAATAATTACATCAGCTATAAAACTTTAAAAAAGTTATATACGGCAAAGTCCTGACAAAGGTGGATGTAATTTTTGAGAGTGATGGAAAATCTTGCTTGCCATTAAGTTCAATCTTACAATGTGGAATATTTTTTTAAGCACGTACGATTCTTTATAGATCGAAATCTAGACACAACACAGTCTGAAAAAAAAAATCAACCATAACAACCATCCTCAGAAGACCATCAAAATTAAACTGCTATTCAAAGTGATACCCACGATTCAGAAATAAAACAAGATATACCGTTTCCAGAATCAATGCTATCAAAAATAAATATAACACAAGATTCCAATAGCATAAACAAAATAAGACAAAATCCCTATAAAATAAAAAATAAGAAAACTTTAATACTCTACAACTTAAATAACATGTGACGTTTAAGGCAACAAAACCACTGGGTGAACCGATTAAATCTACTAAAGTATTAAAATGAAAGATGTTACGCCATCATATGAAAAAAAAAGAATCGGGGATTGGAGTATTATACCTTGAGCCAAAAGGATCAACAACCGAGAGAGTGCTAGATGGACGAACTGAAAAATTAGTAAGAAAGTAGAAGGATTCTTTCTCAAGCGTGATGGATTTTGTTCTTCTGAAGCACAATGAAGTAAGAGGGGGGTTTCTATTTCATTTGGTTTTCACCCTCAATACTAAGCAAAAATTAGGGGAAATTGGAATCACTCTCAATATTGGGGAAAAAATGGAGGCAGTTTTTCATTTCAATTTTCATTTATGGGGGGAGAATTAACTTTGGTAAAGGGACGAGGGTTGAAGCATTAATATCCCGCTAAAAAGAAAAAGGGTTGAAGCAAATATTGAGAAAGATTCTCATGCTTGAAATTAATTTGATTTCTTTATTCGTCCATGAATTCATTTGATTTGATAATGAAGGAAAATAATTGAGTCAGTAGGGATTTTCTATCGTCAGGAAGGGTGTTCGCACTTCCTGATAACAGAAAACCAATTAAAATCTGACACTTCATTTTTCTTTGTCATAGTGCGATTTAGCTTCGCAATGAGCTGAAATAATTAATTATCTAAACAATATATATGAAGTTTCCAAAATATCCTTACAATTTTTTTAAAAGTGAAATCTCACATATTTATAAATTTAATATTTTATTCCATTTTTATTATTTAATAAAATAAAAACTCAAAATCAATTAAACATTAAAAAATACAGTTTCATTCCTAATCAAAATCAATTAAGTGGTTCTTCACCGTTGATTCTCTTTAACCCTAAATCCCAATTTTCAACCTAAGCCTCCATCGTGTAGGAACAAACTTTGGGGTTATGTCTGCTATGTTTGTAGAAGTCATGAACGGGAAACCCCAGTTCTCGGATCATTTAACGCATAAATTGAAGCATCACCCGGGTCAAATTGAAGTTACTGCGATAATGGAACACATTCTCGGCGACAACGTGTATGCTAAAGCTGCCGTGAAGTTGCACGAAACGAATCTGTTACAGATTTCGAAACAAGATCGATATGCTCTAAGAACTTCTCCCCGGTGACTGGGCCCTCAGATTGAGGTCATTCGTACCAAGACCAAGATGATTGTAAGGTCTTACACGGTGGGAACTTCTATGGTATCCTGTTTAATGACTATTTGATTTACAGTCATTTTCGAGAAAATTGTATATATCTGTTTTCTTATTTGTCAAATATTGGGAGTTGAGTTATCATGTAATTTTGAGTGATTGCAACAATGTTGGGTGGGGCATTAGGCGTTGCAGCTCATCGATTAACACGTTTTTTCTGGGGAAAAAGTTGAATTTGTTATGCTTGGTCTATCTGTTTTCTTGATAGGTAATTTGATATACAATATTGTTTTTAAATTTGCAGTATGTTACTTGTAGTGTTTGTTTGCAAAAATTAAGCACAGTGTTGTTGAATTTGCAGCTATGGGGACAATATTTTTTCGATTTTTTCCGATGTTGAGAGAAAGATATGACTATGGGCTGCGATATAATTCGAATTACTGAAGCCGCGATTTAAATAAAAGAAGCGTTTTGCTCGGTTGGGCCCTAAATAGCAGAAATTCCCTTCTTTTTTTCTTTCCTGAAAGTGTCCTTAAAATTAGTAGAGTTATTGCAAAATACATGGTGATAATGGTGTCTGAATGTGGATACCTGGGTTCTCTAGTTTCATTATTAGGTCACTATATACAAATATAGTCTAATTTCATTATTAGGAGTGCCTTGTCCGACTGAGTGACTGTAGTACTAATTTCCTTAGTACTAATTTCCTTGGCTATATTTGTTTGTCTGATAATATATAGTATGGAAAAGAAATCAACAATGCCATGGGTGAATTCAATTCGCTAGAATGGCTGGTTGGATATGACTATTACATATATTACTCTTTAGTATTCTCCTACTATATGCAATAAAATTCTACAATTGTTTTTGTGATAGGAAAATAATTGTAATAATCTCCAGTTGTGCAATCAGAAGAAATGCTTATGTTTGGAATTGAATAATTGCCAGAATAGATTTAGAAGTATTGAACAATATGCTTTCTGTGATTAACAGGTGCACTTTGAGGAGAAATCAAGAAGACCAATGGCGGTGAAAATTTGAAATATGGAAATGGAGGAATAATAAAGCGTTTAGAGACGCAGACGCAATAGGGAGTAAACTTACTGAGGAGATCAAAGCAAAAGTTTGGAGTTGAGTATCAAACAAGGAGATTAAATTATGGGACTATGACTTCAGGGAATGGAACTGGAATCCCATAGCAGTAATGGAGTGTTGAAGGGGTATTAGAGATCATATGGAACACGGACTCTAATATCTCACTTCTTCCTTACTTAATGTTGTTTTATAATTTATTTTGTCACTTTCTTGTGCTGGGTATATCTTATACCAAGGCAGGTTGTATTCATTGTACAATGATCATGTTAAATAGTGTCCATTTTACAGACCAAAAAAAAAATCTTAATTGTTGCTTCTACTAATATATATATAAGTATTCGTTCATTTATTTTCAGTTGATATGATTTGTCAAATCAATTGAAATAGGTTTAATAGCTATTAAAATGACCACCCTTTGTAAATTCAATCGGATCTACACTAATTTATATATGAAAATTAGAAATTCAACAATTTGTGCTACTAATTTGTACAAACCATAAATTAATTCCAAACTCAAGAGTTTAAGATTATGTCTCACTGTTTCCAACAAAACAAAATATAAATAAATTCAATTTAATCATGTCATATTGCAATCTCACTAATATCAATATAAAATAACCAATTGCTAAAACCACAATATAATTACTTTTAATCCTCTGATAACTCACTCCAACCCATGTCCATTTTGGATTCATTAAGATTCCAAGCCAAATTAATATATATGTCTTGTGAAAAGACATCAAGGTGACTGTCAGTGAGTTTCTTTAAATCTTCATCATCTTTTAGTTCAATCTCATCGCCATTGGTATCCACTCCCCATACTTTGTAAACCTCTTTCAGTATTCCACCCATAGTCATCTCGTGAAGATAAAATTGAGTCGGCATACAATAAGATTTATCCTTGTCAGGTAAAGGAGTAACCCACACACTAACGGGACCACTACAAAAATCATATAATTTCATGTTAGGTCATAACGATCACATGACCTGTGTATAGTAATAGAAAACAAAATATATTCTCAAATGTATCACCTAGGGTACGCTAAATTTTGAGAATGATAAAGCAAATGTGATGCCAGCCTCCTGCGAGTGATCACAGATTCTTCCTGTTTCATCATTTTTCGTGAGAAATTGCTAGTCACAAATACGTTCATAAAAAATTAAATCAACAAATGTTTTATTTACCTCTGTCAATGCTCGGTTAATGCCTCCTGGAAACATCATGAGCAAGCATACATATAGACCGCAATCATACCTATGTTGCATATATGAGAAACAATATTCACGAATATGTTACATTTAAATAATGCAGGTATATATGTCTTACCCATTTGGTTGATGTGGAGTTGTATTAGAATAACGATAGTCAAACTTATCATGCCAATTAGAATGCATAAATGGTTCTCCTTGCCATAGTTTGCTTATGCTTTCCAGTCTCATCACCTATTAAAGTTTTATGTCAGCTTAATGTATATGGTCTATGTGTTTGATGAAAATTATACGCTTACCAGATTTTTAATAATAAGTAGTCTATGTTTATCGGGTTCTGTCGTTCTTAGCGTGTCACAAATTACAATAATTTGTGTATCAAAGTCCACCTTACATAATAACCAATGGTTCTTATCATGTATCGGGATCGAAATTGATGAGCATCTCGATGGAAGACCTTTGAATAAGCCTTTTCTCCCAAATGTGTTTCTGTTTATACGCTCGTCTGAAAAGATATCATTGAGTTGAGCTTGAATCTGAAATTGAATAAATAAGACAAATTACATGAGGTATTTGAATGACAATTTAATAAATGTATAATTTGACCGTACACTGAACCACGCAGGCAAGCTCCAATGTCAACTTGCATCGGGACTTGATTTTCTGTCGAACCAAATAATGTATGCGACACAATTTATAACCTACATGATATTTAGAAGAAGTTAAAATGACATAGAAGTTATAAAATACATTTTAAAAAAATAATGATATTTAGGAGACATGCCAGATTTAAGCAAGAATTTGTTATATTAAAATATAAATTTGATATAGCATCCCTCACCGATTCGTTGAGCCATTCCTCGGGTTTGAGGCATATAATCATCTCGCGTGTTAGCTCTTCATTCTCGAACTGAACCACTACATTCCTGTGATATTAGAAATGTAAATATTCAAATGATAATTCTTGTGGATACATGTCATCGAGAAATAAGAAAGTCTTGTTTAGAAATTATACCTTAAACCAAGAGTTTCATCGAGTAGGTATGCGGCACTTCTATCATGTTTCATCGCTTCACATACTAACTGAAAAATATCTGAATGCTCCTTTGAGTTTTCTGAACCATCCTCATCGCGAGTTTCAAAATTCAATACGCGTGGACTTATGATATTTTATTTTGTTTGCTTGATGCTTGGATTCGGGGAGGATGGATCGCAGAAGTCAAAATTATTTTTAAGGTTTTCTTGTTCTTGCGAGAATTCTCTATTGAAGGAACTTGGAATTGTACGATTTTCTTGCTTCAAGCTTTCATAATCGCCTATAGGGTTCACACATATGTTTGTGAGTAAACGACTTACAGCACTCTCCACACTAGTGAACCTTTGCTCCAAATTGTTGATCCTCCCATTGAATAATTGAATTTGATCGGCAATGAACCTTAGAAGTGAAATACCTTCAGAAGTGGAGGCTGCCTCCCCTAACAATGGTTGTTTGTTAAGCTTAGCTTTATTCATCTTTATCTCAGCATCCCATTTTGTTTCATCTCTATATTTTGCAAACATCTGGAGAATTACATACACTTCTTCTTGAGTCCATTGTTCTACGTATGGTGTAGTGGGGACAATATATTTTCCATGATGTGGGTACATGCTAGCAAGTTCCGTTACTAATATAACCTATATATATAACTAGTTGTAGTAAGTAAATTGTTAAATTAATGTGATATATGAAAAAATTGCAACATATTGCCTGAAGTAGAAGAATACACCCAGTTATTCTCTTCGTATTTTTTGTTTTGTGAAACTCCACGCCATCCACAATGCTTTTCAAAACAACTTCACACCAATTGTATGTGTGTATGTTGTCTAAATCCACCAGGTAATTAAGAAGTCCCAACTCCGGGCGAGTACCATACTTCGGCAGTAAAACTGTAGCACATAAGAATATCATGTATAGAACTTTAAATTCTGGGCCACAAGACTCACATTTTGTAAGTTTTAGTTCTAATGCAGCTAGATCCATGGTTTTTCCTTCACTTCCCTGGAATAGAATGCCATATTTTATTTGTCCTATATTTGATCCATTTATAACCCCAAAGCTTTTGAAAGTACAAGGAATACCAAGTGCTGATTTCACCTTCTCCAATGTTATGTGAATACTTTTACCACACACATTAAGTACGCAGGTAGACCATTCAAAATTTTGTATTAAAGAAGCCATAAGTGTATTGTCTATAGCTTTAATCTTGAGCTGCAACATTGAACCAAATCCCATTGATATCACAGTCTTTTTCTGATCTTCAGATAAACTGTTATTTAAAGTTATGAGTTTGGGTAGTGAGGTTCTGTGGTTTGCCTTTGAAGCCGTTAGATTGTCTTTCTTCATGTCGTGTTGTGGAGTCATGTTGAACATTGTTAGCCCTGTTTTAAACAATTAATATATAATTAATAATTAATGTGAACTAATTGAATCAAATAAATATTTAATATATTTTTACATAAAATTGAGTGCTCACAAGTGTAACTCTAGATCTAGATATTCAATATATCATGTAGAAGATGAACACCATAATTAAAATTACGTTTTTAAAATTAAAGTTACCTGGAATTAACTTCAAAAATCCAAGAACATGAAGACTTGAAAAATAAAAGGTGTGCTAAATCATCTGTTGTATTTAGACGTGGAGAATTATAATCAATTTATATAGATTATCATAGAGCTAATGAATCTTGCCTAAAATCTCCAACATTCAATTTCGTGCGCTAAAACATGGTAACACTGGGCCATCCAACTTCTCTCTTCCTATTTAATTTAGTCATGGATTTAATTCTACCAAAAATTTAGTTCAATATTGTACGACATATATCTTTCCTTTCATGAAAATTTAATATAAGCCATCTTCCCTTATTCTCACGTATCAAAACTGCATTTTAGGAAAATTAAAAACACAGTATCTTTCCTTATATTCAAAAGTCAAAACTGTATTTTAGGAAAATAAAAAATACAGCATCTTCCCTTATATTCAAAGCTGTATTTTAGGAAAAAATAATATTCCCTTTTATTCTTACGTATCAAAATTGTATCTCTAGTTAGCGATCTTCCCACCAGTGCCGCCAAGTCTCCAACGTCACTCACAATTGTTGTTGTTGTGCGCTGCCGCCGGTTCAGTTCGATAGTTTTTATTATTGCGTCCGAGAAGCGCTGTCAATCGGCCCTCTGTCGTCGCCTCAGGGCATTTTGTCTTCTTTTAGGAAATAAACTACAATTAATTTTTGTTATGGGTTTGATTGTCGTATTATATATTCTCATTGTCCATTTATGTGGCTTGCAATCAAGAAATCAAGGTTATATTCGGAGATTCGATGTAGTGTTAGAAATGCTTCTTTGAGAGGATTGCACCTAATTGATAAGTTTAATGTTTGTTTCAAATTTCTGCACAGTGCAAAGCATAATGTCGTTAGTCTGTGATCAAGCGTGATTTAACCTTCATTAATCATATAGTAGATAGTGACAAGTATGTGCATCTCAATTTTTCAACAGTAATGACATTGGTCCTTTCCTCATGGAATAAATTGTTGTCTTTTACTATATTGAGTTGGACTATTTTTTATTCACAAGTGTTTTGCCTTCTACTTGTAGAGACTGTAACAGTGGAAAGGGTGCTGATTTTTTGTTGCGAACTGTGTTTCAAAGCTCCCTTACACATGGATTTTAATAATGTAGAAGAAGCTGATTTATTTTCTAAGGAGCATATGAGTAATGATGACACTGCGTTTGATAAGTGTAGTGGCCATAATGTTGATGACAAGCCAAAAGAGGGGTTGGCTTTTCAAAATATAGAGGAAGCTGACATATTTTACAATAGTTATGGTAGGCGAATGGGATTTAATGTCAGAAAGTGTCATAAAGGTTATAACAAACAAAAGATTGTAACGAATGCGGATTGGGAATATTCAAAGGCTGGATTCCCTCGAATACGTAAACAACCGTTAATACGAAAACCGAAACCACAAACTAGATTTGGGTGTCAAGCATGCTTTCGGGTTGTTCTACAAGATGGACTGTACAAGGTCACCAAGTTTATAGCGAATCACAACCACGAGCTCTTACCTCCGAGCTCAACTCAACTGAA